>JARHVA010000737.1:3467500-4067500 GCA_037957365.1 Torreya grandis | reverse complement strand
ATTACAAAACACTATTTTTGAATGTTGTATATAATGCTTTGTAGTCCGTTGAAACCATGTTCATGTTGCGGTCTGATTTTTGCTTGACATTTGTTTAATGTGTAGGCATATGAATACACAACAGGTGTTGGCATGACCCATATCACCTTCCAAACAACGGATACATGGTTGGTTTTTTAACACTTATGCACTTAATAGATACCATGTGGCTTTCACAGCGCCGCAATAACTGTTTTTCTCAGACCATGTGACTTACAGTATATTAAATGTGGGTTGTATAAAATTGTGAAACAAATGAACATTATTTTTGAAAATGACAGTAAATTGAGTTTGATGTTCGTATATTAAATGTGATTGTTTTGTTGTATGTACTAATGTTTTTTTAGTTTTAAAAAAAAAATGTTTGATATCATGATCAAATACATGTAGAGGCATATTATTCATACATCCTTAGATCTATCTTACTTTGATTTTGCAACTCTAGTTTGGCACTTTATTGTTTTATTTGAGTGTTCTAAGATTTCTTGTCAGGGGTTTTTCAAATATCCTTTGTTTTCTCTCTCTTGATTCCACATCTTCTCAAGTGTAGTTTCCGTTCTCAACCTTTCTACACTATATTATAGGTTTTTTTCATTTTTGATTTCACACAAACAATACTCTCTTTGAAACTATATTTTCTATTTTAAAACTTATTTCTTTATATTTACATCTTTTGTGCCATTTGAAACACATGGAGCATGGCAATTCAAGGAATTATACAGACTTCTAGATCAATTATGTACCTTTTTTGGAAAAAGGATACCAAATGTGGCAAATAAAATTATTACGCATGCTCAAAAATATGTGTATGAAGTGGATAAAAGAAAGGGTAGAGTAGAGGGGAACGCTTAAAGATAAAGGACCTTGGCAAGAACAATTAACCATCTCCTTCTCAGGGATGTCAATCCTCTACATTATGATCTTACTTTAAGTTATATAAAAATAACTTATGATGTTTAAATTTGGGCATTGTTGCATAACCACTAATATATCATTACCTCTTCAAATCTGTGTTGGATGAATAATGCATTTGCTTTGCTCTATGACCAATTTTTCAGGTTTAAACATTTTAGAATAATCATTTTAGGATGTACATGGATTTCCCTACATGTTTATTGGAGGCTTTTCTTGATCAATGCTCTGATATTTTCTTCTTGTAGGTGTAATCATTTTTTAATTATTTCCTAGACTATTTTTTGGACAAAATGATAAAAAATTCTATTAGGGCATTTTGGTTTTGTAATCAACCTATTTTAGCTACTATGAATAGACCAAAAAAGTATGGTGTGCATTTGGAAGGGAAACTATCTTCTCTCTCATTGGTAGTGTTCTTCATTTGGAGTTAACAAAGGCCAATAGATGTCCCCTATCAGTTGGATCTTGCTTTTGGTTGGTTGTTGTGTTGTGTTTTATCACTTCCCTCCCCTACTATGTACTTTTTTTAGACCTTTTTCTTTCTTTCTAGGCGAGGTTTCTGCTCCACCCTTTTCTCACCTAATCTTCTTATGTGATCTTCTTTCTTTCCTCTATTTAGCATTTTCTTGGGTTCATTTTTACTACCTTCTTATAATAGCTAAGAGGTGTCTCGTAACTATTTTGAATGATTCAAGTGTTAACATCTATAGCCTTAGAATGATAGCTCAAACCTTATTCATACTAAGTTTGATCTTATTCTAGAATGCTCTCATTTTGATTCATAAATGTATTTATACTCTACACACTTTAGTAAACTATATGCATGGAGCAATTTATATTAATGAAAAAATGCAAGAAGACATGCCACAAGAAAATGGAAAGAAATTAAAATGGTTTCAACAAAGTTTGGGCCTTAAATTAAAATGGTTTTAGCAAAGTTTGAGCGTTGAATATTTTGTTTTAGAGTTTTTGTATTTGTATGCTCAAATGAATGCATACAAATGAAGTGGATTGCTTAAACATTTATATTGTTTTGCATTTGGAATTTCACCAATAAATAATTCAAATTATTCTTGAGCCAAATAATTCAAAATTTTATTATTTATAGAAGACATAGGGCATCCTATCTTATTGATTTTATATCAAATGTAAAGAAAATAACATAATGCTTATGTGGCATTTGAAGTGTTACCATCAATGAGCAAGTTAACACTTTTCCAAACAATTCATCCTTTTATCAGTGAGTACATTGTCTTAGTTAGATCTCTTTTATCATGAATACATCTCCTTTTTCAGTTGAGGTAGCTCTACCATTGAGTTACTTATTCCTTTGTGACCTGAAGCATTGATTGTTCCTAACCTTTGTTACCTGCAGGCGCTTGGCACTTTGCGCCCTTGTTTAAATTATGTTCGAGTAATTTTTATGTCAATAGGTGTTACTTCAAATTGCTCACTCTAGACAACACAATGAGGTCAATGCTTTTCCAAAAGGGTGGAGTTTCATTCAACATTAATTTCTTTATAGATGATTTTGTTGATATAGTAAGCATTTGGCTTGTTTTTAGCTCCTTATTTTGAAGGGTTTGTGACAAATAGTGATGGGAGGAAGAGGAAGAATCTATACAAAGGTACCATGTAGTAACCATGGGTTAAATGGGTTGTTGAGATTATAGATCCAAGAAAAGGGAGCTAGGGTTTGGCTTCAAACTTTCAATATTATGGATGATGCCCTAAGGGTGTATGATACAACACTTAAGAGGATCAAAAATATGGAACCCAAAATTAATTTTTCCAATTATTTTTTTCATGGGAATAGTAAGAAAATATTGGGAAAAAGGACTCTTAGAAGAAGTCGAAGGCTTGTAACCCTAACCATTTTTTTTCATTCAAGGGTTTCAGTGTAAACAAAAGAGTAAAAATCTTTTAGTAGGACATCGAGATAGGAGTTTTCTCTAGTCCATTAGTTCATACAAGTTTTTGTTTTCATATTTGTAAAGTTTTGAGTTTTTTTTAGTTTTTCTTATTCGTAAGGTTTTGAGTGTTGTTGTTGGATTATATTACTTTTTGGGCGAGTTTATTTTGAGAAAGTATCGATGGTTTATGTCTTGATGTTGAGAGATAAAAAAATATGAGGTGAAAATACAACTGGAGGACAGACGATTTATTCAAATATGTGGATAACACCTTTATTATACCCAATTTGAATATCATGGATATAATCATTCTATAGTTTAATGTTTTAAAGATGTTATGTTTTGATTAAGTTGTAAATAAGCATTTCTTTGTGTTTGATATTGCATTTGGTTTTTACTTACTGAGATTTTATTTATGTAGAAAACATATTGCCACAAGTTGCATCAACATTGTGAAAGTACTAATTGAATAATACATATAGTGAATCTCAATCTGATTGCAAAAAAAATCGATTATCTGGTGTTTATAAGTAAGAACCAAGGTATTGTAATAAGTTACGAACCCAATTTTCTAGTGAGGGTGAGGATGATTAGAGATAATGAGGGATGTATGTTGTATTTGAGTGCTTGCTAAAGTGATTGGCATGTCATTTATCTTGATTTGTGCCTTGGGAATTTCTTAAGATGGCTTAAGAACCTTAGTTTTTATGTCCAAATTTTTATAATTATGTTAACAAGTAAATCATGTTTACAAATAAAATAGGACTTGAAAGTGGTTGTTTGATGTTTGTACATATCGTAAAGGTTTTGATATTGCTAAGATGTGGATCCATTTTTATGTACAAACATCAAATATCTAATTTCTTTGGAAAATGTCATGGAGGAGTTGATTATGTGTCTAAATGAAGGCCTTGTTTATTGTAAGTGGATGGAAGTACAGTGCACCCGAGTCTTTAATTCGTAGACTTATATTAGTTGACTATGCGTAAAAACCAATCGTTACAGTTGTAGATTCTAAGTAATTTGATATGTCACGACTAAGGTTTGGTTACATAGAAATCATTGTTTATCTATTTAACCATAAATTTAGATAAGGGGGTATCTAGGGTTAAGGGGTATTACGTTAACTTTTACACAAGTATGGTGAATTAATTTAATGAGCATGCCAATTAATAAAAACTTAGATAAATAATATTATGAAGTTATACAACTAAGATTGCTAAAAATAGTGAGGCGCGATGGATGAAGGCGAGCAGGAGGGTGCGATAGGACAGGGCACGACAGGGTAGAAAGCAGGGCGCAGCTACAGGGAAGTGCTTGGACTGCAGCAGGCATCCTAGGGAGCGCGCAGCAGTGGGAAGGCTCCACTTTTGCAAGGTTTAGGTTCTTTTGTTGCTCTTGAGCAACCAAGTATGTGCATACCCAAAGTCAACGGCTGTCTGGAAAGATGCAAGGAGAGGCCCAAGCTAGTTATACCAATGGAAATGATTGCTAAAGACATTGAATACTATTCCAATCACTCCCTGTACTACAAGTTTTTGGGGCTTAGGACGTCACTATTATTCTTGGAAGTATGGGCTCAGAGGATGTGGGCACCGAAAGGAGAAATGGATATTACATTGCTGGCTAATAGCTATTTCATGGTCACTTTTACCTGTATAATAGATTGTCAAAGAGTTTTTTCTAGAGGTCCTTACTTCCATAATCAAGTGGGACTGTTTATCAAGCCCTGGCATGCCGATTTCATACCTTCAGAGGAACTACCAAACCGTGTCCCGGTGTGGGTGCATCTGCCCCACTTTCTGGTGGAATGCTGGCAAGAAGACACTCTCCAATTGCTTGCATCCTTGCTGGGAAGGCCAGTCGATTCCTCAATGTCACTCCTGGGGAAAAAGGCAATGAATTATGCCCGCATTTATGTTGAAATTGATCTTAGTAAGCCATTACCAAATGTTGTTGAAATGAGTGTGGGCCCTTTTTCATGGGTACAACAGTTGGATTATGAAACCCTCTCTTTTCGTTGTCATTTATGTCATGCTTATGGGCATTTGCAGCGATGGTGTCCCACCTCAAAATCCACTACACCTCAGCTAGCTCAATCTACTTGCACTCCTTCTGGTACTGACAAGGAAAGGGGAATGATTCCAAGTGAGGTGCCTGAAACTAATGGTTTTATGCTGATTAAAGGCTGATATAGAAATAGAGGAAAAATGATCCTTGAAGGAAAGACAATTAGATGACTCGCTCAATAGATTTGAAATATTAGACGACCTTAATTAACAAGAGGTGAATCTCGGGTTGATGATTTTGGACCAGGGGATTGAGGGACCAGCTCAGGAGACCAATGCTTCAGGGGCTTTAATTGAAACACAGGATGTTGGAGATTGTCATATGGATATGGACCAGCAGCTGATAATTTTAGAAGGAATGACTTCCTCAATTGCTCCCCTTAACGAAGATGGAAATATGCCCCTTGCTGGGAAAATTGGGGACTTAGGGGCAGCAAGAAGCAGTAAATCTTCTCATCTCGGAAAATGCAAAAAGACCTTAAGAAAGGAGGGGGAGAGAAATCTGGCAAGCCTGGCATAAAAATGACCTGGAAAAGATCAAGCTAATGGGAGAGACTTTGATGGAGTCAGGGTCAATAAAGAATCTGGATGCACACTTTTTGAACCCCCTGAAATGATTATAATATCTTGGAATGTAAGGGGTTTGAACAACATCCCCAGACAAGATGGTGTTCACAACCTGATTAAAAGTCATAGGCAGGATGTCATTTTCTTGCAAGAGACTAAGCTTTTAGTTGAAGACATGTCCAGACTAGCGCCGAAGTTGTAGAGGCAAGGAGAATGTCAATGCAATGGCGCTATCGGATACTTAGGAGGACTAGCTTGTCTATGGAACCCATTAAAGATTGGCCTCATAGGTTGGTTAACTTCTAAGTAATCTATGACTATGATTGCTTCTAGATTTGAGATGGAGGAAGTCATTCTCTTCTCCAATATCTATGCTCCCAATGATTGGCGGGGTAAAAACTCCTTATGGGGCCACATAAGTTTTGTCCGTAGCCTGGCCCCCTTCCACCCTTGGATTATGGCAGGTGATTTTAATGTTATTCTTGATTTGACTGAAAAGATTGGTGGCACGTCAAGGCTAGACCCATCTACTTTGCTAATGTGCAACTACATTAAAATTTTGAATTTAGTTGACGTCAGGCCCAATAATGGACAGTTTACCTAGAACAACCGCAGGAGTGGGAAACATTGCATAGCTGAGAGACTTGACCCTTTTTTGGTCTCAACTTTTTGGGTTGGAGGTATGTGGTCTACGAGGTCTAAAATTTTGGACTGGAGAGGATCGAACCATTGGCCCATCAAGCTTAATAGTGTCTCACAGTATCACCCACGCTCTCCTTCCTTTAGATTTCAACTCATGTGGCTGCGGGATCAATCTCTACATGAGTGTGTTGCCAATTGGTGGCGTTGGGGTAGGCCTGCCCATGGTACGGTGATGTACATTTTTGCCAAAACACTGCAATATGTGAATTACAAGCTCAAGCGATGGAATCACCAAAGCTTTGGGAACATTTTCCATGCTAAGGTTACTACACAAACAAAGATTGATGGTATCACGAGAATAATAAGGGAAGAAGGACTGACTGAAGACTTACTGCAAGAAGAAACACAGGCTGTGAAAGACTTGGAGGAATGCGAGCTATGGGAGGAAATTTTTTGGAAGCAGAAAGCTCAGGTCGAATGGCTCTAGGAGGGGGATAGAAATACATCCTTTTTCTTCAATTCATCCAAAGCCAGGAGACATGGCAATTCTATTTCGGCCCTGGTCAATGAAAGAGGTGAGCGGCTTAACTCCTTTCTGGCAATTTTAGAGGAGGTAGTGCAGTACTTCTCTACTCTCTTTAAGGAAGATGCTAATGGGGAATCACTGGAAGAAACTCAGGTTCTCTTTTGCATTCCGTCATTGGTGACGCGTGAAATGAATGAAAATTTAATGAAACCAATCACACTTGGAGAGCTTGAGGAAACCATTGTTCAGATGAAAAAAGTGAAAGCGACTGGACCTGACAGCTTCTCAGCTGAATTCTACTAAGAATTTTGGGATATCATCAAACTTGACCTTTTAGCTGTTGTCCAAGAATCTCAACAGAATAAGCAAATGCTTAAGGCTAAAAATGCGACCTATCTTGCTCTCATACCCAAATGCGAAGGTGCTGATAGGCTAAGTCAATTCCACCCTATATCCCTTTGCAATGTTGTTTACAAAATTATATCTAAAATCATTGCAGATAAGTTAACAAGAGGGCTGAGTGCTATGATCTCAAAAGAGCAGAGTGGTTTTGTGGAAGGCAAGCGAATCCTGGACGGTATTGTTATTGTTGTTGAGTCTATTCACTCCATGGCCAGCTCAAAAGATAAGGTGATGTTCATTAAATTGGACATGGCCAAAGCCTTTGATAGGATTAGATGGTCATTCATACAGAAGGTTCTTAGTGCTTTTGGATTTGTGGACGAATGGACTCAATGGGTCATGTGTTAGGATCCTTCTTGGAGTACAATTGATTACTTTTGTATAAGCAACTAAACACGGAAGTAAACCAGAAGTAATAAGTAACTAGAAATCAAAAACAGTAAAGAATAGGAGATACGAGAAACAATACAATCTGTATTAACACTCTTCCAGAAGGAAATACAATGAAGAAATCTCACTCTTCCCACACCTCTTGGGTGTACAATAATTCTCCCTCAAGAGTTCTCTCTCTCTCAATCAATTACAACCAACAATCAACTCAATACCGAGTTGTTGTTCCCTCCAGTGACAATCAACCCAATGGTTGTTGTTGCCTACTTTCCAAGTGACAATCAACTCAATCGTTGTTGCCTACTCTCAGCAAATCTTCTTGATCTTGTACTTTGCAGATTTAATTGACCTTGCTTACCTGTAGATCTTTCTGATCTTGCACTCTTGCAGACCTTCTCAATCTTACACTTTGAGGATCTAAACCTTTAGTCCTTGATTACAATACAACCCCATGGGTCTCTTAAATAGATCCCAAACCAAACAATAATTAGAAACACAGACTCAAGACAAAAATTAGTCTTTACATGCAAACTAACTGTTCGTCTAAAATTAGAACAACAGTTCTGAAAACACACAGGTGACCGATGTCAGTTCTTGTCTGACTGATGCTGGCCGACCATAACCGATGTCGGTTACTGTGTAACCCAACAACCTCCACATTTGCATACCTATGAAGCTTTTAGCTCCATAACTTAACAATCTCCCACTTGGAGATAAATAGTTGCACCTGTACCTGTACAGAGTCTAATTTATTTTTGGCTTGTATCTCCATCTTCAAGCTCAATTTTGAAGACCAACAAAAGTTGAATGAAGATTCAACTTCTCCTTTGTTCCTGGCTTTGTTAACATATCTGTAGGGTTCTTATCTGTATGGATCTTTTCCAGCTTCAACTGTCCATCTTCCAATACCTGTCTAATGAAGTGGTACTTAAGCTGTATATATCTAGTTCTTCAATGAAAGGCTAAATCCTTTGCCAAATGAATTGTTCTTTGACTATCACTATACAATATGCAACTCTCTTGCTCCTTTCCCAACTCTTCCATGAACCAAGTCATCCATATCATTTCCTTGCTAGCCTCTGTGACTGCAACAACCTTCTGCAACTTTGAAATCTAGCTAACCGCTGTTCCACCAACAGTGAACACATATCTTGTGGTGCTTCTCCTGCCATCCAAGTCACCTACCATATCTGAATCTACATACCCATGTAGAGAAGTGCTTGACCCTACATAGCATAAATGCCTACTGTTGGTCCTTCTCAGATATCTAAGAATCCACTGAACTGCTTTCCAATGCTTCTTTCCTAGTTGGCCATAAACTTGCTGACAACTCCCACTGCTTGGGCAATATCAGGTCTAGTACATACCATGTACTCAACCTCATCATGTGATTTAGGACACTATTCTTTGCTCAACTTGAACTGTCCAGCCATAAGTGTGCTTACCAGTTTTGCAACCTAAAAATTGAACCTCTCCACTACCTTATTCACATAATCCTCTTGAAACAAAATCAACCTGTGATTTTCCCTGTCTCTAGAAATACTCATGCCAAGGATTTTCTTTGCTGCTCCTAAATCCTTCATGGCAAATGTGTGAGCTAATTTTACCTTTAGCTCATTAATTCCCTACATGTGTGACCCTGCAACAAGCATATCATCCACATACAGTAATAGGATAATGTAGCTATCATTATCCAATCTGGTAAAATAAACACAATGGTCACATTGACATTGACTAAAGCCATGCTTTGTCATAAACCTTTCAAACCTCAAATACCATTGTCTTGCAGCTTGCTCAAGACCATATAACTTGGCCTTATGTCTCACCTATCCATTCTCTCCTTTCTTTAACCTGTAAATCCATTCATTTTTTAGTGCTTTCTTTTCGACTAGCAACTCTACCAAATCCCATGTTTGGTTCTCTTCCAAGAAATCAATTTCCTCATTCATGCCATGCTCCCGCTGTTTCCTAGATTCTACCTACATTGCCTCTTCAAAACTTCCTCGTTTTCCACCATTAGTGAGCAACAAGTAGTATAAAGAAGGGGAATAATGAATTTGAGGTTTACTTACCCTTTCAGACCTCCTCATAGGCGTTTGAGACTCATTGACAGCTTGCTGTCTGCCCAAATTTCATTCTGACAGTGATCGATCTTGATCATCTATGGCCGACCTCGGTCTGCACCCGACCGATGTTGATTCCACCTAATCATCGATGTCAGTTTTTTGACCGACGTCAGTGTCCACTTGCCCGACATCACCGACTTTGGTCTCCACTGGATCGACATCAGTTCTTGCCTGATCGATGTCAGTCTCTGCCTGACTGACGTCAGTGTCTGTGTTTTCCTGTGAGTGATGATTTTGCCTCGCGAGCTCATTTTAGAACATAACCTTGTCCAAATCAACATTGCCCTACTCAAATTTATTCAACCTCTTGAGCTGATCACTGTCCATCACCTTCTCCTTGAAAACCAAGGTTTTATAGTTCTTAAATGTGTTAAAAACATCATATTTCCTCTTTATGCAATAAACCCATACCTTTCTTATAGCATCATCAATGAAAGAAACATAACATTGTGATCCTCTAATAGAAGCTACCTGAGCTGGTCCCCACACGTCTGCATGAACAAGCTCCAACTTGTGCTTCTTCTTTGTTGACCCAGTCTTGAAAAACCTCACTTTCTCATGTTTCCCAAACATACAATGCTTACAAAAATCTCGATCTATCAAATATGAAAGCTTACCTTTTGACTTAAGAACATGCATTCCCTTCTCACTCATGTGACCAAGCCTACTAAGCCACAACTTTGCATCTACATCTGAAGTAGATAAAATAGAAGGAGAATCAGTAGTACAAGTAGATAGATAAAGTGTACCTACTTTCTTACCTCTAGCTAATATAAGTTCACCCTTGAAAACTTTCCAAGATTCAGCTGTGAGAGTTACTGTGTAACCTTCATCACCCAACTTTCATGCAAAAATCAGATTCCTCTTTAGGATGGGTACATGCATGACATCTTTCAACACCCATGTGTTTTCAATCTGCAATTTCAGCTGCACTTTTCCTTTGCCAATAATTTGACAAGGCTCACCATCCCCTAAATAAATTTTTCCAAAGTCCCCATGGACATAATCATTGAAAATTATCTATTTGGGGTTGCATGGAAAGAAGCACAAGAATCTAAAACCCATTATTCTACCTGACTATCCAAAGAAAATATAAAAGCATCATGTGCAATAATACCTACATCATTTGCTTCTCTATTACCTTCATGCTGATCTTCTTTCAACCAACAATCTTTCTTTGCATGTCCTTTCTTTCCACAATTCCAGTAGGTTATACCTCCATTTCTGGATTTGGATCTACTGCCTATCTTTGACCTTAATTTTCCTTGCTTACTGTTCTCTCTTTGTTTTCCCCTGCATTTAGCATGTAAAGCATTACCTGATGTTTCCCTTGTGCTTTTCTTACAAATTTCTTTATTCAAGATTACACTAACAACATCATCAACTTTCAAGATGTTTGAAGTAGACGCAGTATTACTAACTGCCATTACCAAACCATCCCAACTTTCAGGTAAAGAGCATAAGATTAAGAGAGCTTTAATTTCATCATCAAAAACTACTTTGACTGAAACTAACTGATTTACTAATCCATGGAAATCATTAAGATGACTATATACAGATCCACCTTCCTGCATTTGCATATTAAATAATTACTTCATAAGAAATACCTTATTCGAAGTTGAGGTTTTTTCATATAAATTTGCCAAAGTATCTATTAACTCTACCATTGTCTTTGCCTGTGATAAGTTGGAAATCACATATGATGCCACGCTCAACCTTAAAGATCCCAGAGCCTTTCTATCAAGAACATTCCATTCTTCATCTTGCATATATGTGGGCTTACTTGAAACACCACCCAACGGTAAGTACAGATCTTTTTGATACAAATAATCTTTTATCTGCATCCTCTATAATTGATAATTTTTGCCATTGAATTTCTCCATTCTTAGCTTACTTTCTTCTGCCATTGCTTTACTCCCACTCAAACAAAAACTCCTATGAGTGAACCTGTAATCAACAAACACTAACCCGCTCTACCACTTGTTAGTGAACCTAGCTCTGATACCAATTATCAGGATCCTTCTTGGAGTACAATTGATTACTTTTGTATAAGCAACTAAACACGAAATTAAACCAAAAATAATAAGTAACTAGAAATCAAAAACAACAAAGAATAAGAGATACGAGAAACAATAAATCTGTATTAACACTCTTTCAGAAGGAAATACAATGAAGAAATCTCACTCTTTCCACACCTCTTGGGTGTACAGTAATTATCCCTCAAGAGTTCTCTCTCTCTCAATCAATTACAACCAATAATCAACTCAATACCGAGTTGTTGTTCCCTCCAGTGACAATCAACCCAATGGTTGTTGTTGCCTACTTTCCAAGTGACAATCAACTCAACCGTTGTTGCCTACTCTCAATAGATCTTCTTGATCTTGCACCTTGCAGATCTAATTGACCTTGCTTACCTATAGATCTTCCTAATCTTGCACTCTTGCAGGCCTTCTAGATCTTACACTTTGAGGATCTAAACCTTTAGTCCTTGATTACAATACAGCCCCATGGTCTCTTAAATAGATCCCAAACCAAACAATAATGAGAAACACAAACTCAATACTAAAATTAGTCTTTACATGCAAACTAACTATTCATCTAAAATTAGAACAACAGTTCTAAAACCACACAGGTGACCGATGTCGGTTCCTGTCTGACCAATGTCGGCCGACCATAATCGATGTCAATTATTGTGTAGCTGAAGATAACTGATGTCAGTTGGCCTGACCGATGTCGGTTACTGTGTAACCCAACAACCTCCACATTTGCATACCTATGAAGCTTTTAGCTCCATAACTTAACATCATGCGCTGCATTTCCTCGACTTCCTTCTTAGTGCTTATCAATGGAGAACACACGGAGCTTTTTGGTGCTACAAGAGGGCTGCGACAAGGTGATCCTCTGTCTTTGTACCTTTTTCTTCTCCTTGCTGAAGGTTTGGGGAGGTTGATCAGCAGGAACAAAGAGGAAGGACATATCCAAAGATGGCGATGGGGAGGGGAATTGCTGGCGCAATCACACCTGTAATTTGCTGATGACACTGCCCTTATGGGCATGGCCACAATGACTGAAGCTGCTAATTTATGCAGGGTGTTAGATGTTTATCTAATGGCCTCAGGACAAAAGGTTAATGAAGATAAGTGATCCATCTTCTTCTTCAACACTCTGAGCCCTATTCAGCAGCGGATAGTGAGGACTCTATATTTTCAAATTGGGACTCCCCCTTGATTTACTTGGGTATCCCTATCTCGGTTGGCTGTACATCCAAAGAATCTTGGCAAACTATTTTGGAGAAATTTCGAGTGAAAGTGAATCATTAGACACACAGGTGGTTATCCTTTGTGGGCCGAGTTCAACTTATCCAATATGTGGTGTAGGCTTTATCTATTTACAGGTGTATGCTCCAGGTTGCCCGGATGGGAATCGTTAAGGAGTTTGATTCGGTTACCAGATAATTTTTATGGACTGGTAGTCTAAAATCCACTAAATGGAGCCTTATTAGATGGGAGATTATCTGCAGCCCCAAACAATATGGTGGGCTCAGTCTGAGGCAGACGGACTTAAATGGTATTACTTTGGCGGCCAAACTTTATTGGTGATGGTGCACCGAACAAGACAAGGCTTGGGCCAAAATTCTCTCACAGAGGTACTACTCTGGAACCATTCAAAGGGACATTCCTCGCTATTCGCTTATTGGGAAAGGTTCGGCACTATGGGGTACTCTCAAAAAAGGGGCTGCTCTCATCAAGGATGACTTATTCTAGATTTGTAAATAGGGATCCAAGGATCTCTTTTGGTCTAACTCTTGGGATGGTTATCCTATCATCATTTCTCAATTTCTAAATTTGTTGAACCTTTGTCAGAGATTCCTTGATGCTAGCTGGTCTCGGGTGAGTGACTTCAAAGTTTACATTACACAAGGACAGGTGGAGGTAACTCGCTGAAAAGCTCCTAAAATTTGGCCTGTTAATGGGATGCAAGAAGAGAATGAGGAGCTATTGAGCATCCTTTCCAGGCATTGTTGTAGTCCTCTTCAGGAGGAGGATGAGCTAGCTTGGTCTCCCAATCCCAAGGGAGCTTACACAGTTTCATCTGGATATCAAGCTTTACTTCTTCAGAGATTGGGCAGGGGGAAGTGCATTGGTGGAGACAAGTCTGGAATAAATTCACATGGCTTAAATGCAATAGTTTTGCTTGGATGCTAGCTTGGAATAGGTGCTTGACCAGGGACAATCTCTGAAAGAGAGGATTCTAAGGCCCTTCAATATGTGTTATGTGCCAAGCGGTCGAGGAGGATTCAACACACCTTTTTTGTGATGCCCATTTGCCTTGCAACTCTGGCATTATTGGTGGGATGTTTGGTAGTGCCCATGTTTTCATGCTCAATCTGTGGTCAATTTTTAGAATGGAATGGGAGAACCCCCCTCAAGGACGCCCTTCTTGTAGGACATATGGCTGGGCAGCCCCATTTTTCTATTATGGGAAATCTGGCTTGAGAGAAATAGGCAAATTTTTTTGGGGGTGAGGGTCATGGTGTAGCAAGTATGGCAGAAAGTGGTGGGGATGATCCAGGAAACTGTCCAAGTAAAGAGCGCGATCTACCTTCCTTTGACCAAACAAGACGCTCAGGTGGTGGCACGACTTGGATTTCAGCAATTAACTAGTAAGTCAGCATGTGTCAGGAGGAGCAAGCAAGTCAAGGAGCAGATTCTTAGGACTGGTCAGTGGCAATGCCCCTTAGTGGGATTCTCAAGATCAATACATATGGTTCCTCCAGAGGTAATCTGGGACCCACAGGTATTGGAGGGATAGGAAGGGATTCTGAAGGTACGGTGATTTTTTTTGCAGTTCCTCAGGGGCTGTAAACCATTAACATGATGGAAATCCAGGCCATTCTTTATGCCCTTGAGAAGGCCCAAGCGTTAGGTTGGCAGAGGATTATCTGTGAACCAAACTCTCAATTCTTGATTAACCTACTCATTAAGAGGAAAGTGGTGGACGTCAATTGGCAACTATCTCTGATTGTGCAATAGATTTTGAGGATCTGCTCACTTATGGATATCATTACTTTTGCTCACATTCTGCGTGAATGGAACAGGGCAATAGATTTTTTGGCTAAATGGGCGTCAAACCATTTGGATGGTGGAAACATTGAGGATTGGGGGTCTCTCTCCCCGACATTGCGTTCTGATTTGGAAAGAATTCTGGAGGCTGATAGGGAGGTTCATAATATTGTCTAGTTGGGTGTGTGCCTAGTTTTTTAATTTTTGCTACTTTCTTCTGGGGGATTTTGCCCCCTGTTCTTTTTGTAATGCTTTTCTTTACTTATTAATATTATTTTTACCTCTTTTTCAAAAAAAAAAGAAGATTGCTAAAAATAGTGAAGTAAAACTATTGATATATATTACAATAAGAGGGAACAATTGATAATTAGCTAGTTTATTGTGCTCATACAAGTCTGATCTGGAATAGACTAGAAGTGGACTGGAAGGTTATCCTAAAATAGTCATCAGATTCTAGGAATATTCTTTCTTTGGCCTCAGATTTTTGTGTCAAATTTTGATAGTTGCATCGAAGTAAATGTCTAACTATGATGTGAGTGTCCTGTACATAACACTAATTGGGTCTGATGTGACCAACTGAACCCTTCTAGGTTTTTTTTCACCTTTCTTTTGATGTCTTTAGAATACATGCACAAGTTATTATTCTTTATCAAATGATCAAACCCTAACTTCATCACCCTTGGAGTGACTGTGGAAAAAATGGGTTAGTGGGCTCATAATGTTAAGCTACCCCAAGATCCCTTTGTCAATGGGTGTTGCCTACATAACCAATACTATGGAGAGGGCCTTAGACTCATATAGTTCTCTCCTATGTGTTGGCTTGTGTGTGTATCAAGATGCAACATGTGATAAGCAATGACATGCGGTTACCTAGCTTGCAACTTAGAAAATATAGCTCATGGACTACTCTTTCAACGCCTTATACCTATGGAAATATTGCTCATATGATTGATATAAAAATAAGAATGAATATGGTAGTTTTGCTAACTTGAAAGCTCAATTGAATGTCCCTTTGTAGTTATATATGTGAGTTATATGTGATTTCCAAGTATTTTGTTAGGTTAGATATGAATGAGGGTTGATTTTGTATATATACCAATCCATTTTAAAAATATCTTTCATTAAAGCACTAAGGTCAACCTTTAGGTAATTTAGTTTTGCAAAATTAGATGACTTTAAGCACTAGACACTTTGTAGGAAAGTTGGATAATAATCAAGTTTAGATATTTTTGCACAATATATAAAGCTTTATCATCATAATAACAATGATCAAACTAAGAGATGAGGAATTTAGGCATAAAGAGATAGTGAACATGAGCCTTTCGACAGTGGGCAAGCCTATAACTGAAATATACAACATTATGGATATTTTTCAATTATATAAGACTATATTACTACATAAATTAGATATTAGTATGTATATTTACCCCCCATCCTTATTCTAGTAATTGAATTATTAGTTTAAAGGAAAAAAATGCATACCTGGGTGTGTATAACATTATTTATCTTTGTATGAGCCCAAATTGAGCGTTTTGTTGGTGATTGACTTACAACAAAGATCATGTTATAGTATATAATCAGTGTATGAAATATGAGATTGAAAGAGTTTGAATTTATTGAAAGCAAAAGAGCAAGGTTAGGAGTACACATGTGTTGATGCAACCATCTTGCCTTTTGGCAAATTACTTTGAAAGGATGCCTCATTATGGAGCATTGGATTTGGGATTAGGATAAATTTAAACCTGCAATCACATATAGAGAGAGAGATTAGAAGACACATGCCCCCAACATTGATGTAAAGGTGAGTTGTAACATGTCCATTGAGTTTATTTCATCTCAATCGTGCAACCCAAATATGTGCATGATCTGGTGAGTGCAAATTATTTAATCAACTCACAACATATACATACATACATACATACATACATACACATATATATATATATATATATATATATATATATATATATATGGTGAGGGTGGATGATTTAATCAAGTATAACTTATAAGCTTGGTAATATTGAGTGATTTAATCAACCCAACCTTCAAAAATTGTACTAGATTGACTCAATAACAGTCCATAAAAGTCTAATATGTGTATAATAACAATCCATAATAGTATTTCAAATTTATAAATGATTTGATTTTGTAATTTTAACTTCCCTTTGCATGGAATATGCACCTCATATATGTCTCAAGCTGAAATTTAGGTATTGTAACAGTATCAATATATAAAATGTTGCCACAAATGTGTATCTAAATCATATAATGTGAAATCTGGTGAATTTGAAAGAGGTACAAGTGTAACATGCCTTCGTTGTAATTTGGATAATTTGAGAATTGGTGTATATATGGAGAACATGTTTCCATAACATGCACTCATTATAATATAGAGAATCTAAGAATTGGTTTAAATGTGGAAATCATGTTTCCATAACATGCCCCCACTAATATGCCCCCCTTTTGAAGTGAGGGGAAGTATAATTTGGTAGTTACCTTATCTCAAAAGGATAAGGTAACTATATAAGTTGTGTATGGATCATGTAGCATATAGGTGTAACATGTCAAGGTAGATATAACACTTATACACATAGTTATGTGATCAAATCAAGTCATAAGATGCATGATGTAGATCATGGAAATTTTAAGAGAGTCATAATACAATATCAACAAGCAATCAAACACACACACAAGAGTAATCCAAAGCAAAGTAATAGGAAATGGTCTAAGGTGACTTATACAAGGGGCATGTTCAAATGTTGCACAATCGAAGGGACATGACTTAGTGAAATGTCCACAAAGCATAGAATGACATATTCAAATGTCCACGTACAACAAACAATGACATGTTAATATGTCAAAATAGGCAAGCACGACATGAGGGCCACAATCAATGAAACTTATTCAAATGCTCCAATAAGCAATACAGTGCAAGATAATAGCAAGCAAGGAGATTAGGCACCCAACGTGAACATAACATTCTAGTCCCTCAACATATGTGTTTGCAAGTAATGTTAAGTATATAGCATATCAAGTATATTATGAAAGGTATAAGCATAGATATATGCATGTGTAAGTATATATAAGCTCAAACATGATAATGGAAAGTGATCATGGAATAATGTAACCTGGGTGTATTGTGATCAAAGAAGCAAATGCCCCCAACGTACTTATGATGTGATTAGAGGTAAATCCCAACATTTGTACGTGTATATATCATGAACCTGGGTATGGTTGTATCACACTCAAATGAAACGTGAAACACATGTATATATATGAAATAATGATATGTTATCTACTAACATGGAATAAACAACATATGTATAAGAAATAATGCAACTAGGAATATGTTGTTAAAAATGGCATTTTTAAATTTTTTCAATGTTTTTTTATATTTTTTGAATTTTTTTTGGTGTGTATTAAGTTTTCAACCTTGGGTTGGATCATTTGCATTATTTGGAACATGGTTGAATAGGTGAAAAATGTACATGGCATGTTCTTCCTTGTGATTTATATGTGAGGTATAAGAACAGTTAACATTATGTGCTAAATGGATCAATATGCTCTCGTGAGAAAAGGAGATACCTTGCTTATTTTGTTCAATTGTTGCTTCCATCTTGTATAACTAAAGGGCTCCTAAATTGAATGCATGTTGATATTTTTGTGGCATAACCCAAACCCTTGTTTGAATCACTTTAGGACCGTAAGCAATTGGTATTATCATGTTTCCCAAGGAGTCTTTCCAACCTCCTTTATATTGTAAGTCTTTTAGATCAAAGCCAAGTTGTTAAAAATCTTACATTACAGGTGGTTTTTGCTTGTGTAGGATCAACATGGTTATGCCAAAAATAATCACCACCCAAGAATAATGTGATTGTTAGATCTTGCTGGTGTGGATGCCTTTTTATTTGTTCCACTTGAGGCATTTGTTTTGGATGTGTATCTTGTATTGGTCCCATATTTAGTAATGATTATAAATCTCCCATATGAATGTGAGGAACATCACACCTTTATTCATAGTGCTCATTTGGTAATTCATCTTCCTCATTTATATGTGGAATAAACTTTTATATTTGGAAGGAAAGATGTCATATTTGTTTGAATGTGTGAGTATGAATGAAGCATGTCTATGAACATTTGAGTAAAGTAGGTGCATGATTCATAGTGTTTGTGTAATGTCATTTCCCTTAATGGGAAGGAAGACCTATACTAAATGTGAATTACAATTCCAAATTCGAGGATCTAAATGCTAAGGCATATGATGTAATTTTAAATCAAATAAAATAATTTTGAAGGTATTCATTATCATGTTGTTTGGAATTACGCAAATGTTCTAATGTAAGTCTAGGCACTTTGTGTATGTTGAAATCCAAAAACAAAACATTCTCTAATTGTGAAAAAGTGGTTAATGAACCTTTAGGTAAGATATAAAACCAATTGCGAGCTTCATTGGTGATACTCATATGAAAAACTTTAAGAATAGTTTTTCATCTTTAGCCCATTGACCAAAACAATGTACATATTTAATCATGTGATCAAAGGGATCTTTATGATAATTAAAAAATGGTAATTGTTGTAGTTTAAAACCTTATTGATAAGGATATTCAAGTATATATTATACAATTGGTTGATTATGGAATGAGGTAATATTTATGTTAGCATTATGGTGGGCCATTTACATTTAAAGTATATACACTTGTCTTTGAAGCTCGCCAATAACACTTAACCCTAAATTTAGATAAGGTAGTATATAGGGTTAAGGGGTATTAGATTAACTTTTACACAAGTACGGTGAACTAATCTAATGAGCATGACAATTAATAGAAACTCAAATAAATAATATTATAAAATTATACAATTGAGATTGCTAAAAATAGTAAAATATAACTATTGATAGCTATTATAATAAAAGGGAACAATTGATACTTAGTTGGTTTATCGTACTCATGCAGGTTTGATCTAGAATAGGCTGGAAGTGGACTGGAAGGTGATGCTAGAATAATCATCAGTTTCTAAGAATATTATTTAGGTGGCCTAGAATGCTTGCATTAGATCTATATGGTTACATCGACACTAGTGTCTGACTGTGACATAGGTGAACATAGGTCTAACCGATCACTCAAAATTGGTAGTGCTTATGTTCTTGGTGGTAATTTTTCCTTTCTTCCATTCACCAAATAAATAAAAATTAGCACTATTGGTATGAATAAAATAGTTTCTAGTGATATTGAGAATGAGAATGGAAAAATCTTGGAAATATTTGTATCCATATCTATTTGCATATGGCATCCTACATCAATTGACTAGATTATTTATGAGGCGTCTTTCATAGAGGAAGCCTTTCCATTTTGTATCTAATTAGTTTTAGAGTCATTTAATTTAGTTTTATATAATTAACATAGTATGTACATTTGTCGAATGAGATTTAGACACATATAAATTGACATATGGTGCATTCTTTGTATTTTCAGAGGCATTGTTCTATATCTCACACATGTTTTTATGGAGATGACCCATGTTTCCATCATTCATTACATAAATAAAATAATTAAGTGGAAGTTATAGATTGAATTGACATATGTGGCATGTCATTTAATTTTGCACGTGTATTTTCTCTAGCTTATTTGAGTTTATCACTTGAAATACAATGTTTGAATCTATATTACAATGTTCCATGTCTCTATGTCTAATTAATGGATTGAATCCATATTACAATGATGTTTATGTGTGGACAAGGCATTGAGGTACCATAGTCTATCATGTAGCTTATGTTTAACTATGTTGTGAGTATATTAACATCTGGATCAATTAAATCAAGCTTAACAACATATGAAAACACCAAACTCGGACCCTTGGAAAAATGGGCAAGGCATTAAATAGCATGCAAGTGGTGAAATATTTCAACGTGCATTGAGTGGTTATGGTGAGCGAAAATGACAACATATTTTAGGAGATACCATATGCTTGGGGGCTCATATTCTACACCAAACTTAGATTCAAGTTAGTGTTTAGATTTACATGACCTACATCACCCATTTCAAAAGGGTTTGTAGCTTGCAAGGTGGCAACATTTTGACTTTTCATTTTCTATTGTTGAGGGTGGATGAAGATATCATTAGAACTAATTTGATTGAAATAGAACTCCATGTATAATGTGATAGATTGCATTTGTGTATGTTGAGATTGTGTAGATGTAAGGCAACTATTGGATTTACATGACTTACATCCATTAGACATGGGTACAAAGATTCTAAAGTGGCAGGTTTTTTGATTAGATATTTGCTATTATGAAGGCTCAGCGAGGCCAACATGATGTTTATTTGATTGTGAGAAGGCTCGATGTTTGATGTGTGACTCAAGTTAATATTGCAATTCTAATGATATGGAAATAAGATAATGAGGTTCCAAAGTCTATATTGTAACTTATGTTCATCTATGTTTCCAATATCTTGACACCTAGAGAAATTGTGGCAAGGCCATACATAACTCATAAGTGGTGAAAGATTTCAAAGTGAGTTGGGCAGTGATTATGAGGGGTAATGACATCATATTTCATGTGATATCATACACCAAAGGGCTCATATCATACACATTTTTTAATGACACTAATGTGGGGAAATACATTAAGGTTATGGAGTTTATCTTGTTGTGTTTGAAATGCGTATTAAAATTTTTACAACGTGCATGCCACATTAATGCTCAAATGTAACACCATAAACATCTATTGAGTTGCTCACACAAAACCTATTGAATTACCTAGCCTTACATGTATTACAATCTATGGTGGGCACCAAGTGTCTTGGATGGCCTCACCTCTGTAGATACCCCCGATGACAGTGATGATCTAAGTCTCAAAGATAAATTAGATGCAGAGGTTCCATGTGTCTTTCAATCAATAGTAACTCGGGTTGGAGGTGGGTGGGGGGGGGGGGAAGTAGTTATCCTTGAATCCTATCAGACCTGAAGACCCAAGATGTCACCACATAGTGACATGCCATGTATTTAGAGCCCATATGAAGTGGTAGATAGTCCAATAAATCAGGTGGCCAGATTCAACATAATCATGCCATGTGGCAAAGCCCAAGGAAGGCTATAAACAATTCATAATGCTTCCAAGTGGTATCATCCTAGGGACTTGTCTAGGATGCTAACAGGGCTCACCTCTATGAAGACCTTAAAGGGCATGCAATACTACATCTAATTGTTTCCCATCTAGTTGTGGGTGCCTTCATAATTCACTATAGATGGAATTTTATGGTGGAAAATGTGACTCTGGGAGTTTCATTGATGGCATGGCCCATGTATGATGGTTGGATTTCCATTCTATGTATTTATAAAATGGTTTTGGTAGAGGAAGAGGCTTCACTACTTCATTAGACGATCCCACCTCCTCTCCTCCTAATAAATTAACCTCTTCCCCATGCGAGGCAATAGGTCACAACGAAATTATTTCCTCCTCTCTGACAAAAAATGTTATAGCATCTTCCTTCTCTCCATTAAGTCCACATATATAAGACACCTTCCCAAATCTTTCATCCACTATGGGGGGTAAAGTCATCGCCTTCACAAATCTATCTACTGCTATAGGTGGAAAAGGCAGGCCTTCGACAAATCTTTCTTATTTCATAGGTGGTAAAGGCAAGGCCTCCACAAATATTTCCTCTGACATAGGTGGAAAAGGTAGTTCCCTCTCTATTTTTGTGGATTACGCATCATGTCTACAACTTCCTCACATGTTAAGCTCCTAGGGCATGAAAGGTATACAAATTTTGATTCCTCAGATGTTATGCTCATGGGGCATGAACTCTTGAAGAGAAACATAACAGAAGGACCATTCCTTCCTGCATCTTATTATTGGGAAGTAATCTTACAACATTAGCACTATGATATATTGCATTTAGTTGATAAATTTTCATTCAAAAGCCTTAAATCCTAGTCAAGAAAACCATTCGATGCTTATTCAAAGACCATAACATTCCATTTATTCTCCTTACATTAGTCATGGATTGAATGAAAGCTTTTTTATTAGGTCACCTAAAATCCTAAGAGTGAGCATGTAGCCCAAATTTATGAGTGTCAACTGTAGAGATGGTTGCAGATTCATGATAAGATAACTATAATAATAATAAAAAGGTAAAAATACAATCATTAACATGTATTTTGTAAGGGTTTCCTTTGTTGTTTCATTTAATTTCCCATTTTAATGTTTAATATACTTGGCTATCTCGATGCAAAAAAGGATCTAGTTGTGGACAATGTTGCGTTGAGCTCTATGTTGCTGCCCAGAGAGAGTGGAAAGGGTTTGAGCATCAGCCATGAAGATTATATAACAACCAGGTCTTTAAGGGACCATTAAATGGATGGGGAGGGGGAAGGGGAATATGATATTGAAACTTCTCCCATGAGTAGTAGGAGCAAAAGAGAGCCTAAAGAACCTCATAAATTTTTACCTTTATGGAATGTTTGAGGTCCATTAGTTTTATATGATTTGCATCCTCAACCTTTAATTTTTACACTAGGCACCATGTTGTCTCACCAAAAAGTATCCTACTAAACAATCCCTTTTGGCATTACTTGGACCTTTGGGCCAACTGCTAGTTATATATTCCCCATTGTAATTTACTATTATAACATACTTTTAACTTTGTATTTTATTGTATATTTTTGTACATTCATTTTCTATAGTTTATTTTTATTCAAATTGTTTAATTGAATTTAAATAAAGTGAACAATTACCAACTATACAAGGTAGTTAATGTTAGAACAAAAGTAATAACATGACATTCCCAAATAGGATAGGTCTCCTAAAATGAAGCTAATTTTCAAAAGGGGAAAGTGTTGGGAAATGAAATGGTAACACATCACATCTTAGAATTAAAATAAATAAACATTACATATAACCACAAAATGATCAAGGGTCAAATCAAAACAACTATTTAAATTTAATGCAAGCATGTAGAGGCACAGATGGCAGATCGATGGATAAACACAGCAAGGCCAAATATGTGAGTTGGAATTATATAAAAGGCAAGATAATGATGCAATTCATATTTTAAAAACTGAAGTGATTAAGAAAACTACTGCTATAAAACAATAATTTTACATATTCATGACAAAATTGTTCAAAATCATTTACAACACATTTTAGATAAGACATGATGGCCAGGCAATAGATCCTTGTGCCTTTATCAGATGCTCAGAAGGAAGAGATGGACATCATATTAGTGTTATGACAAGCAAGATGGAGCAATGTGGAGCTCTTTAAATTCATTGATGCCACAAACATAGATTTGTTTTCTTAACCATAATTGGTTTCATCAAAATATAGAGTGCTTGCACTTCTTAATAGACTACAAGGATCAAATGTAAAGCATTTGGTGTGACTGTTGATCTTTGGATAGCAAAAATAATTAATGATGAACCTCCTCAACAGATATAATGAGGGATCCATTCACTTTTCAAAATATATGATGATACACATCAACGCCAACATTATTATTCAAGCTAAATGAGTGTTAGTAAGGGGGAAGTCAATGCAAGACTACAAGGTGAAGAACCCCCATTCACTCAAAAATTTGGGAATGATACATTAAAACTAGAAGAGTACCCATTGATCAGGGTATTGATGTACTAGTTTGTATCATTGTAGAATGCCTCATGTGTCGATATTAGCAAACAATAAAAGGTGTAAAATAAGTTACAAATGGCATAATCGATATTGTGCACATAATGGTGAGGTTAGGAGAGAATTTGAATTAGACTGAATTACTCACAATAGAGCTCATAACAAGCATGAAGAAGTTGTTATATGGGACAACTTGATCCTTCTAGTACTGATTTATGGTACTTTTATTCTTCTTCACATAGTGGATGTCTTCTAAAGGAGTAATTATGTTGAATGTCGACCATTGGCCATTCAACACCTTCCCAAATCTGATATGGCCATAAGATAGATAAAACCTTCTCTAGGTGGGAAAGTTCACAACATGGTAGGTGTATATCTAGAATATGATCGCAACACACCCATGCTACTTGAAGATGTTCTCAAGTATGTGTGGTCAATTTCAACCATCACAAAGATGCATAATGGAGTTCAAACCAAGATCAATGTGTTACATAAGTCACACGTGTTTCCTCTCCCCTTTTTCATTCACATCCACATGGCCTAGGCAAAAGTGATGAGGCAAAAAAACTTGGTTATCAAAAGCATCCAACTATTACAATCCATGACACCAAAATCCAAACAACCACAACCCTAACCACAATTTTAAATGCAAGAGAAACCATATATAAAAACATAAACACAATTTCAAGCCCATCCATGAGATCAACTATGGGCCTAATCATCACAATCAGCGCCATTTAAATGCAAAACATTAACTCCACAACCTTTACAACCTACAAAACGAAGGCAAAGAACAACACCATGGCTCAATGACTCGTAGATGCCTAAAATTGTAGAAAAATATGATTTGTGTTACTTGGGGGTTACACTTGAATAAGTGTACAGGGTGATACTAGAGGATATCAAGGATGACACCTATGATGAGGAAGATGAGAATGAATTTTTCTTTTGAAAAGTGGTTCATACATGTTAGGTGTGAAAATACATCCCTTCCGTGTTATTCATTAAAATTCTTACACTTTAAAAATCCATTGTACTTGATATAATCGAGCAAGAGGAGGAGGCCAAATGCAAGGTGAAAGCTCTATTTCAAGAAGAGGTGTCAAGTTCAACAACAAAGGCACAAGTAGTCGGACCACCGTAGGAGCCCAACATTGAAAAACAAATATCACAAGGGGCTTGGGGAAAACAAAAGTATTAGGGGAACCCTTGATTATGAAAATTAGTGATGAAAAAGCCATCCCATTCAAGCCAATGGTGTGAGAAACTCACATGGTTGGAGCTACTAAACTACACCTAAGCCTTGCAAAGGAAATGGATACATTCACAATTATAGAGGGTGCAATCGAGGAAGCATAATTGTAAGTGAAAGGTGTAGAGACCTATGACATGAAACTTAAAAAGAAAACATTGGTACCATTGTCATATTTGAAATGCACCCTTTTAGTTCTATTCAAATAACTGTCTCAATAGAAATAATGGAAACATTCCTAAGTGTGAGTCTTATATCAGGAATGAATCTCCAAATAAGGTTGGCTTCCTAACTGATCTTACCAACTGAACCTAAACTAATTTTAACTATACTTCCTATATGGGAAAAGGAAAAAAGATGATTGAAATAAAATAAAAATAGGTGATGCATGAAAAGTAATATTTTCTCCTACTAGCTCTTAACTGCATGAGAAAACCTCTCAGACACTGATAATCACTACAACCTTCACTTGGGTTTTATCTCACATTAGTATTTTGTATGAAGGTGAAGGATATAAAAAAAAGTTAGGAGGGATCACAATGACCTTACAGAAGTCTTAAATGTAAAATCCATAACTAATCTCTAACCAAACTAAATAACACACAACATACAACCTGTGAAAGAAGGTTGCTCTATATGGAAGTGAGTAAAATGGACAACAATGCAAGGAAATGCAGTTCTTCAAAAGCAAAGATCAACAATTCATAAACTACACATTGAAAACAATATGTTTGAAGGAAAACACTTCGGTTACTCATTGATTTCAAAGCATATAAATCAATAAAATTATAGTAGCTCACAAGAGTACAAGCTAGATTTCCACTAGTGGGATTGGAGGACAAAATCTCAACACAATTACTAAGACAAAATTGCTAGTTCCCTGAGCAAATTTTGGTAGAGTCCTTATGTCTCAAAGAGTTTTCCCATTTTTACAAATAAAACCTAGGTTTATATAGACAATTTTAGACTTAGGGGCATTCAATGCACCTAGCTTTAGATATTTGGGAGAATCGGGTTTGAGATTCCCATTCTAAGGCTCTCCTTACTACCAAACTCTAATGGATCCTTTACCATTGCTTAGGTTAGCTCAAAAGTGACATTATATTGTCTCATAAGTTATTTTTAGTCAAATTTTTTATTAGGAGTACTCCCAATCATGCTTTAGGCAACTTCTTTTGTAATCTTTTTCAGGTCACTTAGTCTCTCACTGCTAGTTGCTACTTTTGTAGACTTGCCACATCTCAAATCTTGTAGGGTTGACACTCAAGTGAGTGGTTAGAATAGCTTCCTAATTTGACCTTTGAAGTGTCTTGGGATAGTCTTCTTAAATATGTATATCTTTCTAGGTATCTTACTGTGTCTTGCTTATTCACTTCATTGACATCCAACTACTAAGGTGGTTAAAAATAGCTCTCCAGTGTGTCCAAAACTCAATAGAAGCTATGAAACTTTCCTAGTGGTGATTGGGGATGCTATAGGGATACTTTCATTTAATCCATCTTGATCAGTACCCTCTTTAACACATGACCAATCAGATGAAGTCAATCATCATGAAAAGTTAAGACTGATAAATGGCTGAGTTTGAAGTTGGGATTCACATTTTCTCAAGAAAATGTTCTTTTTTTGCTCAAAAATAATATTTTCAAGGGTATTTCAATCAATTCTTGGCCAATCGACCAACCATATTCATTAATGCATGCTTTAAAAGTTAAGTCTTTACCATCTCTTCACTTTATAGCTTGACACATCACCTTTTACTGCATCTGATTTACACTTGGGGAATGTTCTTAGATAGGTGCCACTAGCTTTAGAAGTGTTGACTCGGATGTTATTTATCACCCTACAAACTTATTTTACTATTGTGCCACGTGTTAACACCTCATTTATCATAACACTATTGAATGGGCTAGGTATGATGTCTTTATGACAAGAAAATGCCCATCAATTTCAATTCATTGCATCACTGATGCCCCTAAAGGCACATGGTAGTTGCTCATGTTTTCCATCCTCACACACTTTTAATCAGATTTAGGTCTTTGTGACTTTTGTTGATGATTATTGTTGAGTATTGTCATTGATGTCAAAGGTGTATCTTACATGAGATTTATGTCATTAAGAGAGTGTGCCAAGTTGGTAGTATGTTGATGTGACAAGGGGCATTGATGTAATGTTGTCATGAAAGAGAATTTGAAGGCAACTAATGCCTTTTGGTTACATGAAGTTATAGGTCCTTGAGTTACCTAAGCCTAGTCATGGCATGAAGAGACCTTGTGAGAAGGTATGAACATGATGGCTTGGTGAGATGAGTTCACATAAACATGAGGCATTTTTTGAGGTTTTTTGAGCATGTATGTGAGGTATTGGAGCACTCATGAGAGACTCAGGGTGAGCCTACAAGGGTAAGACCTTCAAGACAAGTTTTGCAACTAGACCACTTATATAACCTACCTAGCCTAATGAGGTATCATGATCTAGTGTCATGGAATATGGCAATGTTTAAGTATGGAAGAGGTTTATTGAGTATGTGAGCAAGGTGGAGAGTGCATGGAAAGAAGCATGAACGTCAATTTTAAGGCCTAATGTGGTTTCCAGGTCAAGTTCTAGAGAGCAAAGAGAGATAGAGTGTGTCCTAATGAAGGATCATGATCATATTTCAAGGTGTTTCATCTCATGTAAGCATTTTTAGAGGTGAGGTATGTTGTTTCAAGTTTGTTCATGCAATTTGAGGTCTTAGTTTAAAGGACAAGGCATGAAAAGTTGTTTGGAGGTATCTCAAGTACTCAAAATGAAAGGTTCTCAACCTGAGAAGAATTTTCTTGTGTTCATCAACTCATCAAACCTTTGCATGGGAACCTAAGTTATGCATGGTAGATGGGGGAGGGTCCTATCTCAAAATTTTAGGCTTACTTCTTGGATTGAGGGGCTATGCTTTATGAGCCATCATTAAGAATGGAAACATGTTTAAACCTTCTTAGAACCCTAATAAGGACCTGATGTTGAAGATGTTGATGAAAAGTACCCAAAATAGATTGGCATACTGAAGTAAGCCATTGAATCTTGTATTGGACTCTCCCAGGTACCTCTAGGTGGTATTGGTTAGAGAGAGGATAAAGAAAATGTTGAGTTACAAGCTTATTTCTGAAGTTGTAGAAGTCAAAAGTTACATTAGACATAATATGTAAATAAATGGAGGAAGAAGGCAAAGACTCATGTTTTATGTCCATGAAGATTTTTGGACAGGCTCTAGTCCTCAAGTGTGCTAAACTAGTCATCTAAGTTAGCTAGTCGCTAACAGGCCTAATGGTGTAAATAGTAAAAAACCTAGGCAACAATGAGAAGATGATTAGGTGTAAAGCCACTCAAACTATCACTAAATTTAATAAATTAAATAAAATAAATAATCTATTTAAATTACAACATCATAAATAATCAAAAGTAAAATGATGTAATTAATCTGCTCACTTATAATATTACAAGAAAAAGATAAATCTCATAAATATGAATCAATAAAAGTTATTAAATCTTTTGAAATCTCGTGCTCAATCTAAGTGAAAGCACTATTAAATAATATACAAATTCCATTGACATTCATGCCATAAAACATCCAAATACAAGTTACAATGATCATATACAACAAGTATAAATAAATCAATACACTCTCCAATCGCCTCGAACCAAGTGGTTCTCCTATGAGCCAAGAGACGGGAACATGGCTCAAACACTTTTTTACCCAACCATGAAGCAATTAGACTTCTCTAGATCCCTTCATGACATGAAGGAAACCTAGCCTTGCATGAAATGTCTAGCTACCTAGAACAACTGGCAGGGGGGAACACCCGATACAACCTGATGTCTAATGTGCAATTCTAAGTAATGAAATATAAATTGTCTCACAACAAGATGTGGTAGAGATATATATCAATAAGTTTGATAAATAAAATATTCATCTATTTCAATGACAACTCGTTTAGATCTGAACTTTTAAAATATAGTAACTAAGCAATTCTTGAAAAGAGGAAACCATCTAGGATAATTCATATTCGACATCCTACCCAAAAGTAACCCAATCACATTTCTAGATGAAATCTACTATTTTCTTCAAGAAATAGATATAAATAAATAAATAAAATAAAAAATATCGACCTATTTCACCTATAAATTGACTGTAATTTTCTCTTTTTTAAGCAACAATCATAAAAACACACCTTTATAATACAATAAAAAAAGAACATCATTCATTCATTTATGTAATATATTATAATGTCTATATTCTGGTTATATATATATATATATAAGGGTTTTTTAAAGAAAAATAAAAATAAATATTAAATTCTTTCCATTCAATAATGTCTCTCAATTTTAACATTCAAAGAGAATTATTTTTTTCTAACAATTATATGCAACCTTAAATCATGAAAATAAAAACAAGAGGATACTCAGGGATATGTGCTTTTCAAAAGGTTGATTTCTTTACTGCTGTCGTTGATCCTCTTTTTTGTCATCGTTTAGAAAAAAAATCACATCCTCCTTCTTTGTTGAACTGCTTACTAACTACTACAAATATCTTCAAAGCATTTTTGAGTTTTGTTCCCCTCTTTTCTAGCTTTCAATAACAATTTATGGTTTTAAATTTTGTTGAGAAATGACAAAGTTATCACTATTTTTGAACTTGTAGTTGCTAAAAAATGTGATGGATGTCTTTTCCTTTCTACCATCCCCTATTTATTTCTGAATCTTTGCTATTATTGACATTTTTAAAATTAGTTTTACCTTTTTTTTATTAATGATGTCTTGTTCAAATTTGCATGAGGAAAAAACTTATATAAATAGAATTTAATAATTTTATTTATTACATATCGCTGCGTGACAAGATTATAATTCTTTTATTTATTTTAATTAGATTTATAATTATAATATGTATTATTAATATAGTTTATTTATTTTTAAAATAAAATATTTACTTAAATCACACAAAAAGTATTTAAAATAATATTAAAATTATATATATATATATATATATATATATATATATATATATATATATATATATATATATATATAGTAATTTAAATTTATAATTGTAGTAAGTCTAATTTAGATATGGTTATCCATATTTAAATAAATAAAAAATGTTTATTAATTATTTATGATTAAACAATATATAACCATACATCAATTTAATAAAATACGTCATTTCAAAACATAGTTATACTATTTCAAATATAAAATGTAAAGACATTAATATTAATGACTAAATCAAGCATTCAAAAGAAACTTACTATCTCAATTAAAATACAATATTTTCTAAGTATCTAACCATCCATCGCATTTATCATCTACACAATAATGCGTACTAAACCATTCAAAATAATGCAATATGAGACTATGTGAATGTGTAAGTGCATCAACATTAACCATCTCGATAATTCTTGCCAAGTGGCTATAACATCTCTACATCAACCATGTTCTCTTCTTCGAAGAGTACCTTTATTCATTTGTACTCAATCTCAATGTCAATAGGTTATTACTTCAAAAACATAGTCGAAATAAAACATTATAATCATCTTGATAATATTTAATATTTAAATCTATTTTTTAATTTACAGAAATATAATTGCATAATAATTACCTTCAGACACGGGGAATTTACTCAAAGTAAAACATACATAGTAAATGTTTATTAATCTAAATTAATTTATATAGTCCATAAAAATGAGACGTGCCATCCTTCCCCACTTGGTAGAGACATCATCCCGATGTCTTATTACACAATAATATAATAAGGTATCAATCAACCATCAATAAGTATCAAAGTATCATAAAATAATAACAATAACTCAGAGTATCATAATCCATGCATGAATAAGAAATCTATGTTATATCTTCAAATGAAGAAAAGATCTATCAATCTCCTCTGCATCCTCCCATGTGGCACTATCCTCTAAATATTGATCCCACTAAACCTTATATTATACCACATCTCTGCTTCGCAACTTAACATTGTGCCTTGATCCAAAACTCGAAAAGCTTTGGTTGAAAAATAATTCAAAAAATAAGAACAACATAATTCAAATAATGCTATCTCTGAAAAGAGATGTTTTATTTATCAAAATTGCAGACCCAAACATATGCTTATCTCTGAGAAGAGATGTCTGATTTCCATTTCGGGTTACATCTTCATTTATACATGTTTTGAAGGTGTGGGGAGGATATTGAAGGTCACCAATCTCGAGGGAGATGAATTGGTTCGACTTCCATGATTTACAACAATATAGAATTCAAGGAATTACTATTTTTAGAAACTTACTATTTTTAGACTGGATTACTAAAATTGAAATTTGAGACACTTTTGTTGGGTTTTAGGGGTCAAACTCCATCGATCAGAGCTCAATGCCATCTCACGACGTTCCCCTTATTATTAGCTTTCCAATGGTTCAAACGGCGAGTTAATTGGAGCTATGGTGCAAAAGTTATGGCTCCTGGAAGTTCTGCCATCAAATGGGGTGGACCCATCACCCGAATTATCATCTGAATTATTGTCTGGATCATTCCTCCCTCCTTGAGAAGCAATGGTCCCCATTGCATCAATATTTTTCATCAAGTGTGGTAGTTTTACTTCGATTTGATTCCTGTTGCATACCTGATTTTTCACCATTTCTGTTTGACCATCAGTCTGTGGATGGAAGGTTGTGAACTTCTTCAACTTGATATCTATTTGCTTTTGTTGTTGTGTCGTTTGTGTAATTAAGGCTGTAATATTGGCCCTTTTAGATTCCTGTGGCTTGACCACCATGAGAACAAATTTCTTGGCACTAATCAGAGAGACAGATGTAGAAGGTGGTACTTCTGGTACCCTGTAGCACCGTGTTCCAAGAGTGAGAGTGATCCTTCTATTCTTGATTCATATATACCATGTCAATCATACATGAATGGCTGACTAAAGAGTACATCACAAACATCTAGATTGACCACATCACATAAGACCTTATCTTGGAAAGGTTGTATTGCATATGAAAGAAGACATTGGTGGGTGACACGCAGGTTTCTCCCTGGGCTCAACCATCCAATACTGTATGGTTTTAGGTGAGGATTCATAGACAAATTTAGGCTTTTCACAACATCAATAGAGATTAAATTCTTTTGACTTCCACTATCAAGAATGAAATGTAGAGGCTTACCTTTCACCCATAACTTAGAGTGAATCAACCTTTCCTTGTCATCTAGCATCTTGTCATGTGTCTGTGATGAAGCAACAATGGCTTCAGGATCAGCATCTATAATTTCTTCTTCAGCCTCTTTGACTGTAGGGTCTATATAAGGTAGATCAGAGGATTGTGACTCAGAAAGCAGTGATTTGATAGCTCAACATTCTTCTTTAGAGTGAGTTCCAGATTTGTGATAATCACACCACTTCCCAGTCTTTCCTTCCTTTTGCTTCCAATTTTGGCCTTGTGTTTGACCTTCTTTGTCACTTTTCTATTTTGAAGACTGATTCTTTATATTCATTCTTTCATGCTTCTGCTCAATCTTCACTGCGAACTTGTATGCTTCACCGATGGTTTCCAAATTGAAGAGTTTTATTTCTCCCTGTATGTACCATTATATTCCACCATGATATTTGAGAACCTTGTGTTTCTCACTTTCTTGGATGCCTAATCTTGCAAATAGAGAATGAAAAATGTCAGTGTAATCTTGAACATATTGTTCCTTACCTTGGCGAAGTTGTTGCCACTCTATATACAGATCGTCATATGCTCCAATGGGGTAGTATTCTTCCTTTACCGCTTCCACAAAATTATCCCAGGTAGGTTCCACCTCAAGGCCAATTTCATCTATACTGAACCTCTTTTTGTACACTTCCCACCAGTTTTTCATAGGCAATGTTGATTTCAAAATAGCAAAAGTAATCTTTTCTCCATCGATGAACTTATTTACAGAGTAGGAAGACAATTGATCCAACCAATTTTCTACTGCATCGGCATTGATTTTGCCTTCAAATGTAGGAATATCAAAATTTACCTGGACCTTGAAGGGTGTGGGGCACTAAAAGGACGTTCCCTGGTTGAGGAGCTAAGAAGTGGAGCCGCGGAGCTAAGATTTCCCATCGAAAGTGTTTGAATAATTTGGGCAAATTGTTGTAGCATATGTGCTTGTTGTCATTGGAGGGCTTAATTCACCATTTACTTGAAAGGATCAGATGTCTCGGTGTTGTCTGCCATTTGAAGTTGTTTGGAGCGAACAGGTGGAAAATTTGGAAGCTCTGTTGTTTCGCACCCAAGCTTCTTGTAGCCTGACCTCGTCCTTGGGATCATACACTCTCAAGACAAACTGCTCTGATACCACTGATCCAAAACTCGAAAAGCTTTGGTTGAAATATAATTCAAAAAATAAGAACAACACAATTCAAATAATGCTATCTCTGAAAAGAGATGTTTTATTTATCAAAATTGTAGACCCAAACATATGCTTATCTCTGAGAAGAGATGTCTGATTTCCATTTCGGGTTACATCTTCATTTATACATGTTTTGAAGGTGTGGGGAGGATATGGAAGGTCACCAATCTTGAGGGAGATGAATTGGTTCGACTTTCACGATTTACAACAATACAGAATTCAAATAATTAATATTTTTAGAAACTTACTATTTTTAGACTAGACTACTAAAATTGAAATTTGGGACACTTCCATTGGGTTTTAGGGGGTCAAACTTCATTGATCATATCTCAATGCCATCTCATGATGTTCCCCTCATTATTAGCTTTCCAACGGTTCAAATGGCGAGTCAATTGGAGCTATGGTGCAAAAGTTATGGCTCCCAGAAGTTTCGCCATCAAATGGGGTGGACCCATCACCTGAATTGTTATTCGGATCATGCCTCTCCAAGATTCAAGTGAACTCCACTAGCACCACTCTTGGATCATGAACTTGTAAAGCACGCTAATCAAGAATATGTGATGCATCAAGATGATAAAGCTTAAGCAAAGAGACATGAAAAACATTATGGATTCTGGCAAGTGCAAGTGGTTGAGCAAGTCTATATGCTACAAAATTGATTACTTTCAAGACATCGAATGGTCCTATAAAATGAGGAGAAAGTTTGGATGCTTTGCCAAATGAAACTAAGCTCTTCTGAAGTTTGATCCTTAGGAAGACTTTGTCACCAACCAAAAAATATATAAGCATCCTATTTCTATCTGCATAACTCTTTTGATGATCTAAAGCTTTCTTCAATTTTTATTTGATCAACTTCATCTGATCATCCATTTCCCTTAACATATCAAGACCAATCATTATTTTGTCCTCCACCTTATCCCAACTAATAGGTGTTTGACACCTACGTCCATAAAGAGCTTCAAATGGTGCCATTCCCAAAGATGCATGGTATGAATTGTTGTATGCAAACTCTACCAATGGAAGATACTCCTCCCATTTATACTGTTGATCCATATAATACATTTTGAGAAGATTTTCTATAACTTGATTAACTCTTTCTATTTGACCATCCGTTTGAGGATGATATGTCGAATTGAAATTTAATTTTGTGCCCAAAATTGCATTAAAAGTTGTCCAAAATTTGGATGTCATGCGAGTGTCTCGATCCAAAATGATCATCTCAGGCACTCCATGTAATAAAAAAATCTCTTGAACAAACTTCTTAGCTAAAACCATTTAACCATCTGAAAGATTTCCTAGAATAAAATGTGTTACCTTTGTTAACTTGTCTATGACTACTAAGATGACATCATGCCTATTCTTAGACATCGGTAACCCCTAAATAAAATCCATACTTATTACTTGCCACTTATGCTTAGGAACATTGTGTAGGTACATCAATCTTGGTAGTTTCACATGCTCAACTTTGACTCGTTGGCATTATAAAAATCGAGCCACAAATTCTGTCACATCTTTCTTAAGTCTAGGCCAAAAGTATAAAGGTCTCAAACCTTCGACCATCTTGGTCACTATAGGGTGCCCTGAATAAGGTGCATTATGGATCTCCTCAATCACCAACTTCTTCAACTCTCCTAAATTAGGAATATACATCCTTCCTTGAAATCTCAAAAGTCCATCTGACTCAATCACATAACCATCAAACCTGTGATCTAAGGGGCCTACTTCCAAAGCTTGCATTACTCTCTCATAATGCTCATCCCCTTGAATATTTTGAATTACTTTGTGCTTCAAATTGGTTCTTTTTGTACCAATAGTAGCCAAATGTCTTCTTCTACTAATAACATCAGCTACTCTATTCTCCTTTCCTTTTATATATTTGATTCCAAAGTCATACTCACTAAGGAATTATAACCACCTTCTCTATCATGCATTAAGGTTAGGTTGAGTAAATATATACTTGAGCCCTAAATGATATGTCTTCAACTCAAAAGGGCTTACCTAGAAGGTAATGCCTCCACATCTGAAGTGCATGAACTATGGCAACTATCTCAAGATCATGCAGCACATAGTTGAACTTATGTTACTTTAACTTTCTTGACTCATATTCAACCACTTGCTCATTTTGCATCAACACTCCTACTCCTCTCGAAGCATCAATTATAAATGTAAATTGACCATCAGGATCTTATATGGTCAGGATAGGATTAGTTGTGAGCTTTTCCTTTAGCACTTGGAAAGCTTGCTCACACCTTTCTATCTATTCAAACTTTTTACCCTTCTTTTGTAGTGGGGTAATCGATGTTGTTATAGTTGAGAAACCTTCCATAAAATTTCTATAGTAACCTATATTTCTCATAATTTTTTTGACTCATGTCATACTCTGAGGTGTAGGCCATTCCATTATCGCTTTTATCTTCTCAAAATCAACTGCAATCCCTTCCACTAAGATCACACGACCAAGATAGTGCACTTTATCTTGAAAGAATGTACACTTAGATAGTTTACCATAAATATTTCACTCTCTCAACCATTGTAAGACTATCCTCAAATGAATTTCATGCTCTTCCACTGATTTTGAGTATATCAATATGTCATCAAAGAAGATCAACATAAAATCATCTAAACAATCTCTAAAAGTGTTGTTCATCAAATTCATGAAGGTTGTTGGAGTATCAATCAACCCAAATGGTAACATTGTGAACTCGTAGTGGCCATATCAAGTCCTAAAATATATTTTAGATATGTCCTCATCCTTAATCAACAATTGGTGATAGTCAGATCTAAGGTCTATCTTCGAGAACATTGTAGCTCCTTTCATCTAATTGAAGAGCTCATCTATTCTTGGGAGTGGGTACTTCTTCTTAATAGTAGCTCTGTTAAGCATCCTATAATCAATGTATAATCTCAAAATACAATCCTTCTTCTTTACAAAGATAACCGGTGTGCCCCATGGCGACACACTAGGTCTAATGAACCCTTGATTTAGCAACTCTTGCAATTATACCTTAAGCTCATATAGTTCTATAGTAGTCATCTTGTAGGGTGCCTTCGATTGAGGCTCAGTCCCTGGTAGTAAATAAATTGAGAAGTCAAATTCTCTCTTCGGTGGTAACTCTGTCAACTCCACAGGGAATACATCTCTAAAATCTCTAAGGATTAGATAGTCATTGAATACTGGTTCTTCTATGTCAAGGTCCTTTTCTTAGACGACATAAATGACACACCCTTTCCTCTTGGCTTTCTTCAATTGCATAGTCGATATTTATCTAAGATCTAAAGATCTCTTAGATCCATTAATCTCCACTTGATTTCTTAGGCCATCCAAACATCTAACAACTTTGTCTTCACAGTTTACTAGAGACCTATGTTCAATTAACCAGTTGATTCCCATAATCATATCATAAGATCCTAAAGGTGTTACATATAGATCAATTTTCATCTGAAAACTAGGAAGCTCTAACTCAATTCATGTTAGATATGAGTCTACTATCTTTTCTGCTCTATTACCATATTATACCATCCAAGAGTTTTTCATATGCCCAAGTCTAATTGATAACTTAGATACTACTCTAGGATCTACAAAAATTTTGTGGCACTAGTATCAATTAAAATAGAAATAGGTAGTCCATAAAGCTTACTTTGAAACTAAATAGGTTCAGCCTGAAAGTTAGCTTGTCGATTATCCATTACGACATGAATATGATGTTATGGTGCTCTTTTTTTTTTTTTTTTTCCTCTTTTCGCTGATCTCTGTGGACATAAATTTGTAGAATGCTCTCCTCCACAAATGTAGCATCCACCCTTAAGTGCTTTTTGTCCTTAGGTTCTTTCCCTATGCTTGTTGTTTCTATTGTTATAACCACCTTTTTTGTTGCCTCCACACTGGTTTCCACCATCTTCATCCTGAGAGTTATTACCTCTCTTCAAATACCTGATCTGCCGATTGCCATTACCTTGATTGTTATTCTGATTATAAGTACATTGATAATTCCGCTGATTATTTTGAGGTCTCCTATTGGTAAAATTTGCATCTCTCTACTTACGATAACTAGCTACTTTTTGTAACTTCTGCTCTTGTTCAATTACTTTCTCAAAAATGGCATCCATAGTGAGTGGGTTATGAATGTCTACCTTTGCTCCAATCTAGGGCCTTAAGCCTAATATAAACTTTTTCATCTGAAATCTCTCATATGTCTGGTACTATGGAAAATACTTAAGTATATGTGAGAACCTCTCCCAATAACTGGTTACAGACATACCTCCTTGAACCAAATTCTAAATTTCTATCATCTTTTGATCAAAGAAGAGCTACAGTGACCATCTTTTTTGAAAAAGTTACAGAAAAATCTCCTAAGTTATTTCACTAAGTAACAGCTTCTTATCTGCCCTTTCATTGTCCCACCATGTTGTTGCTTCACCAGTCAACCAATATGATCCCCACATTGCCTTCATGTGATATGAAAGGTTTCGGAGCCCAAAGTATTTCTCCATTTCTATGATCCACGCTTCAGCTCCATGTTCAAATTTCTTTCCATCAAATTTAGGCGGTGATACCTTCTTGACGTCCTTTCCCAACTCTTTTGCAATCCTTACTTGATTGTTAGCATTAACCCCAACCTCAGGAACTTGAACTTCTATCCTCGAATTCTTATTTGCATTAGCACCTCCTGGGTTCTCATTAGCATTCTACCCTCTGGGATTCTCTCTGATTTCTTGCTCAAGGGTAATCATTATAGTATCCTGTTGAGTCAACAGAGCAAGAATACGATCCAATTTTCATCTTGATCATTATTAGCACTTCCCCGACTTCTTCCATTTTAAACACTTTATAATCCTTCACCACAATCAGTGTTTCCAGTATTCATGATGAATAATCTACATCAAGTTGGCAACTCAGCATAATAGTCCCAAAAAGAGGCTTTAGTGTTCAACCTAGAGCTCTGATACCAAAATATAAAGCCACTCAAACCATCACCAAATTAAATAAAATAAATAATCCATTTAAATTATATCACAAATAATCAAAAGTAAACTAATTTAATTAATCCGCTCACTTGCAATATTACAAGAAAAAAGATAAATCTCATAAATATGAATCAATAAAAGTCATTAAATCTTTTGAAATGTCGTGCTCAATCCAAGTGAAAGCATTATAAAATAATATACAAAGTCCATTGACATTTATGCCATAAAACATCTAAATATAAGTTACAATGATCATGTACAACAAGTATAAATAAATCAATACACTCTCCAGTCGCTCCGAATTAAGTGGTTCTCCTACGAGCCGAGAGACAGGAACATGGCTTAGGCACTTTTTCACCCAACCATGATGTAATTACACTTCCCCAGATCCCTTCATGACATGAAGGAAACCTAGCCCTACACAAAATGTCTAGATACCTGGAACAACTTGCAAGTGGGAACACCCAATACAACATGATGTCTAACGTGTAATTTTAAATAATGAAATGCAAATTGTCTCACAACAAGATATATATATATATATATATATATATATATATATATATATATATATATATATATATAAGTTTGCTATTTTTTTTTTAATCTATTTCAATGACAGCTTATTTAGATCTAAACCTTCAAAACATAGTAACTAAATAATTCTCGAAAAGAGGAAGCCATATTTGATAATCCATATTTGGCGCCCTAGCCCAAAAGTAGTCCAATCATATTCATAGATGAAATCTACTGTTTTCTTCAAAAAATAGATATAAAAATAAATAAATAAAGAGAAAATATCAACCCATTTCACCTATAAATTGACTATAATTTCCTCTTTTTCCAAGCAACAATCATAGAAACACACTTTTATAATACAATAAAAAAAGAACATCATTCATTCATTCATTTATGCAATTTATTATAATGTCTATACTTTGTTTATGATCTTTTAAAATATATATCATTGTCTAAAATGGTTTTTTAAAGAAAAATAAAAATAAATGTTAAATTCTTTCCATTCAATAATGTCTCCCAATTTTAACATTTAAAGAGATTTTTTTTTCACAGTTATATGCAACCTTAAATCATAAAAATAAAAACAAAGAGAATATCTAGGGATATGTGCTTGCCAAAAGGTTGATTTATTTATTGTTGTTGTTGATCCTCCTCTCTGTCGCTGTTTAGAAAATAAAATTACGTCCTCCTTCTTTGCTGAACTGCTCACTAACTATTGCGAATATCTTCAAAACATTTCTCGATTTTGTTTCCCTCTTTTCTAGATTTTTAGAACAATTTACAGTTTTAAATTTTGTTGATAAATGACAAAGTTATCATTATTTTTTTCCCTGTAGTTGCTAAAAAATGTGATGGATGTCTTTTCCTCTCTGCCATCCCCTATTTATTTTTGAATCTCTACTATTATTGGTATTTTTAAAATTAGTTTTAGCATTTTTTTAATTAATAGAGTCTTGTTCAAATTTGCATTAAAAAAAATCTATATAAATAAAATTTAATAAGCTTATTTATTATATGTCACTGTATGACAAGATTATAATTCTTTTATTTCTTTTAATTGGATTTCTAATTATAATATGTATTATTAATATAGTTTATTTATTTTTGAAATAAAATATTCACTTAAAACACAAAAGAAGTATATATATATATATATATATATATATATATGTATATATATATATATATGTATATATATATATATATATATGTATATATATATATATGTATATATATATATATGTATATATATATATATATATATATATATAATTATTGTAATTTAAATTTATAATTGTAGTAACTCTAATTTAGATATGATTATTCATATTTAAATAGATAAGAAATATTTATTAATTATTTATGATTAAATAATAAATAACCATATATCAATTTAATAAAATACGTCATTTCAAAATATAGTTATACCATTTAAAATATAAAACATAAAGACATTAATATTCATGACTAAATCAAGCATTCGAAAGGAACTTATTGTTGCAATTAAAATATAATATTTTCTAAGTATCTAACCATCCATCGTATTTATAATCCACATAATAATGTGTATTAAACCATTCAAAATAATGCAATATTAGACTATGTGAGTGCATCAAGATTAACCATCTCGATAATTTTTGTTAAATGGTTAGAACATCTCTACCTCAACCATGTTCTCATTTTCGATGAGTACCTACATTCATTCGCACTCAATCTTGATGTTAATAGTTAGTGCCTCAAAAACATAACCGAAATAAAACATTATAATCATCTCGATAATATTTAAATCTATTTTTCAAAATTATGGAAATATAATTGCATAATAATTACCTTCAGACACATGAAATTTACTCAAAGTAAAATAACCATAGTAAATGTTTATTAATCTAAAATAATTTATGTAGTCCATAAAAATGAGATGTGACATTATGAATGTGTTTGCATGATAAGATGATGAAACCAAGTATATAGAGATGTTGCTCAAGTATTTTTAGAAATGTTTATTTTTGTTATAATTTTTGGAGGTCAATGAATATAGTGAAAATTTTGCTCGCAAGTTGACATGTTTGGTTCAGATGAGACAATGAGATATAAAGTCATGAGATTGGTCTACTAGACTAATATTTGTTATTTGACCATATTATATTTCTATCTAAGAATGGTATAATGATTTTATAATATCATCTAAATGCATTAGAAGTCATTGAAGATGTCTATACGGGTGTTGGAGGTCTGAGTCACCATGACTGGTCTTTGAGGAAAACTGGTAATTCTAAGTGAGTGAGTTGCAGAGATGTTTTTGAGGCATTGTGCCCTGAGTTAAAGTGTCTAATGCATATAGTGATATTTTTGAAGCAATGTATAATTTTTATAAATGATTTATTGTCATGTTTGTGTGGATAGGTGATGTGTTATTTTCAGTTGTTTAAGATAGACTTTTCTGTGTATTCAAAGGCCTAATGTGAACAGTGCTCATGAGGGGTTTCAAGTAGTGATTTATTGTAAAATATCTTATTGAGCGTAGAGGACATTAGTGGGGGTATATTTCATTGTTATATGATATGTACCTATCGTGTGTGGAGTTTGAAAGTGTTCCAATGAAGACAAATTGTAACATGTCCTAAAGTAGGCCTAATGGAATTAGGTCTCCATGAGACCTAAAAGTGAAATAAGGTCTAATAGAGTTATTATAGACCAAAAGGGAATCAATATTCCTTTGGATCATGTTTATGTTATGTCCTAAGACCTATTTCATGGCCTAGCTAAGAGGTTAGGGGTGAGTAGATGACTAAGTGGAATATGAATAAGGAATGGTATATATACAAGTCAGTTTAAGACTATTTGTGTGTGTAGAGAGAATGCGAATGGAATATCACATTATTGAGAAGGAAAATGTTGTTTAGACCATATACGAGTATATAGGATCTATAATGAAGATTTTATAGTGTGTCTGCATATGAAGATCAAGGTCATGTGACCCAATCAGTCTTGAAGAGACCTAATTGAGTGAAGAAGCCTAAAAGACAGCTTGAGAGAGATAAGAGTGTGAAGAGCTGAAGAAGTTGATCATCATCTATTTTGTGAAAAATAAGGTGTTTTTAAGGTGATAAAATCAATCAAATGCTTGAATTGGTGTTGAGTCATATAGGGGGTTGGTGCCTCCTTACAAGTGGGTGCTTGTTAAAGCTTAGTCAAGTGGGTGCTTGGCTAGTTGGGGTTGGTCCTCTATGTAGAGTTGGTGCTTCATTAAATTTTGTTTTTATCTTATAGGACTATAGTTCATTTGTAGAGATCAGTAGATTTTCTTCCCCATGAAGTTTTCTCACATATGTGATGTGTTTTTTGTGTTTCATGCTTATATGGATAATTATTTATGCTTGCTATATCTATATGTTTGTTTGAATAATTCATGATTTCTCAAGTAGATTTGAAAGAAAGGGTTTGTAGAATAATTCACCCCCTATCCTCTCAATCATTGTGCTTCCAACAATTGGTATCAAAGCTTGGTCCTTTGGAGCAGGGCTAACAGCTTGAAGGTGATCCTAAAAAGCATGAGATGTCTAGTGATCAAGAAGACAACATATATGATGAAGAAGTATACTATAATAGCGAAAGAGAAGCTAAATTAAACCTTGAAGCTAAGATCATAAGTGCCCTAGATGATTTGAAGCATCAAAAGAAGAGGAAGCATGATTTAAGATCTATGGTCAAGGATCATATGGAATAGATTTGTACCTTGAAGATTGGTTGGGTCAAATAAGCCAAAAGGGATGAGAATATCATCAAGGATCTCAGGAATCAATTGGAAGGTGTTGATACAAATTTAAAATCAAAATAAGTTGAGTATGATTAGTTGAATACATAGATAGATTCTTTGAAGGTTGAGCGTGAGTAGCTCATAGACAAGATGAGCAAGTTTGAGAAAGAGCATGAGAAGCCAAAACAAGTCAAGAGTACCAACATAAAAGTGAACATAAAGAGACCAATCCAGTAGCTCAATGTAATGAGGTAATCAAATTTTTTTATTGGTTGTTGTTTTGCTTGTCATATCTTTGGTCATAGAGCAAGTGATTGTATAATAATCTCAAGGGATGGGTTATCATGGGACCATGGGAGAAGGAGTGATCAGTCAAGAGGACTTAACAAGGTATATGGAGCTTCTAGAGTACATGTGAAGGGTCAAACATTGGTTTGAAATCCAAATAAAGTCAAGACTTATCATATTGAGCTCAAAAATCAATATGGATTATTTGTTAAGGAAGAACAAAAGACTGAAGAGGAATCTATGCTAGCTCAAACTTCCTTTCACATTCAAGATGAAGGCATGAAATTATATATAGATAGTGGTTGCTCAAGCCATATAATAGGAGACAAAAATAAGTTCATCTCATTGATGAAGAATGTTGTATGAACAATGAGATTTGGAGACAACATAACTACTAATATAGTTGGCAAGGGTATCTTGAGTTTGGACAATGGGAAGACCAGACACAAAATGTGTTGTATGTGGAAGGTTTGAAACATAACCTGATTAGTGTAAGTCAAATGTGTGATCAAGGACACATGCTAACCTTTCATAACAGAGGGTATGAGATAAGGAGAGCTAAATTAGGGAGGCTAAATACCAATGCTAAGAGGACTGAGAATAATCTATATGTCTTGAATAAGATCAATAAAGAGAGATGTTTTATGATCAAGATGGATGAAATTTGGCTATGACACAGAAGGTTAGGTCACCTAAACTTTGAAAATATGGTCAAGATAAGCACTAATAAGTATGTGAAGAACATGTCTAAAATCACCAAACCTACAAACATACTTTACAAGGCATGTCAACATGGTAAGCAAACTAGAATGAGGTTCAAGTCCAAAGAGTACTCTACTACAAGACCCTTGGAGTTAATACACATTGATTTCTATGGGCCTACTATATTTCAAAGCATTCAAGGAGAAAACTACTTCATGTTACTCATAGATGACTACACAAAAATGGCTTGGGTAACATTCTTGAAAGAAAAGTCAAAAGCTCTTGACAAGTTCAAGGCATTCAAAGTTCTTGTTAAGAATGAAAAAAATGGGAAGATTAATATCCTAAAATTTGACATAGGAGGAGAGTTTTGGTTTAATGAGTTTGATGAATTTTGCGAGGTTTATGGAATAAGGAGATAGTTCTTATTAGCTATGACACCTCAACATAATGGGGTAGTGGAAAGAAAGAATATGATAGTTCAAGAGATGTAAATAACTATGCTAAACGAGTCTATATTATCTGATGGATATTGGAGAGAGGTAGTAAGCACTGCAATCTACATTTTGAATAGAAAACAAATAAGGACTAAGGGCAACAAAACTCCTTATGAACTGTGGAAAGGCATGATTGCTCATGTGGAACACTTTAGAGTGTTTGGGAGCAAATGTTTCATCAAAAAATATGATGAATACTTTGAAAAGTTTGATTCTAGATCTAATGAAGGTATATTCTTAGGATACTCATCAATGAGCTCAGCCTATATATTTTATAACAAGAGGTTACAAAATATAGTGGAAAGCACCAATGTGAAGATTGATGAGACAAGAAAATCACACTCACAGTCAAAGGATACTTTAGAGAATTTGGACTTCAAGAATGAAGAGGAAACTATAGAGGTTTATGAGAAAGAATAAGAAGTTGAGGAGAGATAGATTCAAAGAGATCATCCTGAATCTCAAATCATTGGCAACAAGAATGCAGGTATCCAAATAAGGAGAAGATAAGTAAGTAATCTAAATCACTAAAATGTTGCTATATTATCTAAGATTGAACCTAAAAATCTTGTAGAAGCAAGCAAAGACAAATTTTAGACCAAATAGGGAAGAATGAGACTTGAGAACTAGTTCCTAGGCCTAAAGACAAGAATGTAATTGGCATAAAATGGGTGTTTAGAAACAAGTTAAATTAATATGGAGAAGTCACTAAGAACAAGGATAGGTTGGTATGCAAGGGATATGCACAAGTTGAAGGGGTAGACTTTGAGGATACCTTTGCACCAATATCAATTTTGGAGGCCATCAGATTGTTTCTGACATATACAGGATTTTAAAAGTTCAAGGTACACTAGATGGATGTCAAATCTAGCTTTTTGAATGGGAATTTGGAAGAGGAGGTGTGCATAAAGCAACCTGAAGGGTTCTCACTATCAAGTGACAAGGACTATGTTTATAGATTGAAAAAGGCTCTTTATGGTCTAAATCAAGCTCCTAGAGCTTGGTATGTTAGGTTGGATAGGTATTTATTGGATCAAGTATTCAAAAGAGTATTTACAAATATTAATCTATACATAAAGACAAAAGATGACCATTAGTTGATAGTAGTTGTCTATGTGAATGAAATCATTTTTGGTGGAAACAATGAGAACATGACCAAGGCCTTTGAAGAGATGATTAAGAAAGAGTTTGAGATGTCCATGCTGGGAGAACTATCATTCTTAATTGGGTTACAAATCACTCAACTTGAAAAAGGTATATTCATTTTACAAGCCAAGTACATCAGAGAGATGTTGAATAAGTTTGAGATGGAAGATTTCAAGGTAGTCAGTACACCTATGATCATAGGGTGTAAGTTGAGCAAGGAAAATGAGTCTCCAAAGGTCAATCAAACATCATATAGGTTAGTGATTGGAAGTTTGTTATACACCATTACCTCTAGACCTGACATCATGCAAGTAGTAGTCTTGTGGGAAGGTTTCAAGTAGATCCAAAGGAAAATCATCTACAATTAGTAAAAAAGATACTCAAGAATCTCAAGGGGACTATAGAGTTTGGGTTGTGGTATTGTTGACGCTGGAAAGTGCACCCAGCGGCAGGAACATGGATTCCTGCCCTCTCCCCGCAACATGGAAACCCCTCTCTCGCCTGTGGGACGGCGAAGCAGGAGAGGAGAGTCTCTAGATATGGGCTAGTTCCCTCTGATGTATCTTGTTTGTTTCAGGTAATGCAAAAATATAGATATATAGGTATATACTTGGGGGGGTGAAAAGAGAGAGAAAAGCTTGAAAACAAACAGCCTACTCTAAAAGAGGTGATACACCAAAAACAGGTGACCTTCCCACATCCACTCTCAGAATCAGACAAAAAACATACATACACTCAGATCTGGCAGAAAAGACCAGGTCTCTGGGATGACAGGGAGGTTCTTATGGAAAGCACAAGAAACAGGGACTCACCAAGGTGCTGAGAAACACACACTGTAAGTGACCTCACCTGTTCAATACCTCTGAAACAGAACTCTACTCCTGGCAGCAGCAGACAGTGGCGCTTCGTAGATCACAAGTTTACTGGTGTTGAACCTGTGAGAGTATCAAGAGACAATGACTGGACACAGATTAACATTCAATACATACACTGATAGATCCATCCAAATAGAGGTAAAACTGTATTTTTATTGATTCAGGTGGGAAATTTGCAGAGCAGTGCTCTTTACAAAAGTCAGGAAGATCTTTAGAAAATGACTAAGTCCTTGTATTTATAACAGAAGAGCCAAGAGAAGTCTCATTGAAAAGTGTGAAAAACACTATTGATGACGTCACAAGTCTACCAAGACCATGCTGGTTGCCTCGTTTTGCGTGTTGGTCTCTCATTTGGCGGCTGGGCGGGTTTTTTTTTGTGCACTGCAGGGGAATTTTGCCGCCCTTATAGTGGGCGGTGATTTTGGTGCCCTTTGCATGAACCTCATGTAGGAATACCTGCCGACGTCGGCCGATAAGCTGCCGACGGTGGCAATATTGCCGACGTCGGTTAAATTAGGCTGCTGACGTCGGTATAGTTATACTCTGCGCGGCAATTTCCCTTTCCCCGCCATGGGGCGGGGTTTTCCATTTCACCGCCATGGGGCGGGGTTTTTCATTTCACCGCCATGGGGCGGGGTTTTTCATTTCACCGCCATGGGGCGGGCTTTTTCATTTCGCCGCCTTGGGCGGGCTTTTTCAATTCGCCGCCTTGGGGCAGGCTTTTCTGGTTTTTGTGCCTGCCTTGTGCTGCCGACGTCGGCGGTTCTGTCGACGTCGGTCTCTGTAAGGTGCCGACGACGGCAGTATTGCCGACGTCGGTCGATGTCTTTGCTTTTCTTCGTGTTGTGGGCGGCGAATTCGCCGCCCTCTGCATTTTCTTCGTAGACGGGCTCATTTTACCCGTCCTTGTAGTGGGCGGCGATTCTGCCGCCCTCTGCATTTTTTTCTGCCTCTTTTTTGACTAAGTGTCGAAACTTCATTTTTTCCCCCTTTCTTCTCTTGCGGACGTCTGAAGACTCTGTCCTTCGCTGCCTATTCTCTGCAACGGCACTGTCAAGACCTGAAAGTGGACCTTGCAACCTGAAATGACTGGGCCTGCGAAGCAGGTGTAGGAGGTGACTGAGATTTTGCCTGAGGGGCAAAATTGGGTCAACAAATTGGCGACTCACGGGGAAGCGTGTCTGCTATGCTTAGAACCCAGTTGCCTTACATATCCATTGGGTGCGGAGTCGGATGGTGACTTTGAAGCGAGTTCACAACAACTTTGAAGATTCTAAAATCAAAAATACAGAAATTACCCCCACACCAAGGGAAACACACAAGACTAAAAACAACTAACTGTGCAAACTGCACTTAGGAAAAATAGGGAAACAACTGAAAGCAAACTATTATATACAACTAGCCAGGAATGCTCGTATCCCTCCTGGATCAAAAGGAAAATTTCTCAAGTCCCCTTCCTGGTGAAGGGACTTATCATGACAGGGAAGTAGCTGAAAGAAAATGAGATTTGGTGACTTGCTCTTCCTGCCTGTCACCTGAGTTGGCTGGAAACTGAGGGGATCAACATCGAACATGCCTCCAATATATACGTACTCTGATTGTTCTGAGAGGCCTGTTGGATGTTGGTCCTTGAAATTGGTGCTCTCCACCAAGAAATCAATGGCTGTCGATTTATCACCGTAAGCCTTCTGATCTGCACAATTCTTCTGCAATGTGTCATGGTCTGATTTGTTTCTTTCTGTCTCTTTGAAAACTCTGTCAGACTTGTCCTCTGCTTCTTCGTGGCCTTCTTGAAGAAAGTTGACTGTGGTGATGTCTAAAAGGGGCTCACAAAATGATTGTTCGTCCCACAAGACTTCACTTTCTTGTCTAAAGCTCAGTTCTTCAAGGCATTCCTCCAAGAAGACGGACCTCTCCTTTTCCTCTTTGCTGATCAGATTTTCTAGATTTTCAAAAACATTCTCCTGATCTTCCTCTTTTTTAGGCTCTTCAATGTAGTTATCTTCATCAATACAGCAAGAAAGTTCATCAAACTGAGGGGAAGAGAGCTTACCACACATTTGTTCCTCTTCGAATTGCTGGAACATATGCATATACGCAAGGCCTGCATCTTCTCTACTGCTGATAAGGTCTTCACAAAGAGTGTCAATGATGATTTCTTCTTCGTTGTCACTCATGACAACCTCTTGAAGGACTGCAGATTGGATCTTTTGTTCCTCACCTACCTCTTGCAAAATAGGGTCTTCCTCGAGAAGGGAGGAAGTGGAAAAAACATGTGGGAGAGGGGGCAGCCCTTGAGCTAGAATCAAATGATTCTCCTCCCTCCACTTGGTCAACATCTCATCAATATCAGGGGCGGCCTGATAACTCTCTTGGAAATGTGTAGGTGGGGTGTGTTCAGGCATGGAATGTGTTGTTTGGTCTGAACCGTCCACCACACATTGGCTGAGGGAATACTCTCTAGAATCCAACTCTGCAATTCTCCTACTCAGATTTTCTTGAAAAATATTTTCCTGGAGGCTGCCAGCATTATCATAGGCAGGCACAACTTCAGCTTCTTCAAGGTTTTGAGAAAAACCTTGCTTTTCTTCTTCTTTGCTGCCCGATGATTCCACTGTCTTCCCCCAATTCAGGATCCCTGAATTTGAATCTTGCTCCTGTGAACAGGCAGCAACTTTGTTCTCCACGAGGTCTTGAGTTTCTTCTGCAAGGTCTAAAAAATTTAACTCTTTTTCAAGGAGAAGCTTCATCCTAGCCTCTAAGTCTTCAATCTGTCTGGCTAGGTTTTCCTGGAAGAGTCTTTCTTGGAGGTCACCAGCATGATCCTCTTCAAAGCTCTGAGCTGGTCCTTGACATTCTTTCCTCCAACTTGGAATTTGCACATCATGCTGGAAAACTTGGGGAGGCTGAGGAATGCAAGGAAAACACTATTGGTGCATTTGAGGAGCTTCTAGAAGAGGGACGTGCTCGCTGGTAGTATTATTCTCAATGGGAGATTCCTGATCTGAGGAGTTGAAAAGATTGATCTCCATGGGAGGTTGCTCTGATGCCCTCTGGTGTTGGAAGGCTAGGCGTACGGGATTGGGAGGAGAAGTATTTGATGAGTTGGAGTGAGCAAGTGCAATTTGGTAAAATGGATTTGGTGTAAAAGAAGGGGTTTTCTTTAGGTTAGGAGGGGGTACACAAGGCTGGTTGCCTTGAATAGATGGATTTATCCATTTTCTTACCTCCTTCTTCATGGACTGTACGGCTTGTGCTTGCCTAAACAAGCACTCCTCTTTATACATCAGCTCCTGCTGATACTTGTGCTGCTCTTCCAATCTGTCAATTTCTTTTGTCTGCTTCTCAAATTCCAATGCCACCTCCCTTATAGTTGCAGGGCAACTAGGAGAGCTACTTGAGGGGATTCCATAAATATTTGAAGTCTGATCGATATTATATGAAGGAGAACAAAATCCATGATTTTTTGCAAAAGAATTATACATACAAGAAATAGATGATTTTTGGTGGCACTAGACTGCTTAACCAGCAGATTTAACTCAGAGTCGCCAGATGCTGGAGAAACTTGATTTGTTGTAACAGGACCAGCATCAGTCCTGAAACCTTACTGCATTGGAAAACTTGTTAAAACAAAAGTCCCACCGGGCGTGCCAGAACTGTTGACGCTGGAAAGTGCACCCAGCGGCAGGAACATGGATTCCTGCCCTCTCCCCGCAACATGGAAACCCCTCTCTCGCCTGTGGGACGGCGAAGCAGGAGAGGAGAGTCTCTAGATATGGGCTAGTTCCCTCTGATGTATCTTGTTTGTTTCAGGTAATGCAAAAATATAGATATATAGGTATATACTTGGGGGGGGTGAAAAGAGAGAGAAAAGCTTGAAAACAAACAGCCTACTCTAAAAGAGGTGATACACTAAAAACAGGTGACCTTCCCACATCCACTCTCAGAATCAGACAAAAAACATACATACACTCAGATCTGGCAGAAAAGACCAGGTCTCTGGGATGACATGGAGGTTCTTATGGAAAGCACAAGAAATAGGGACTCACCAAGGTGCTGAGAAACACACACTGTAAGTGACCTCACCTGTTCAATACCTCTGAAACAAAACTCTACTCCTGGCAGCAGCAGACAGTGGCGCTTCGTAGATCACAGGTTTGCTGGTGTTGAACCTGTGAGAGCATCAAGAGACAATGACTGGACACAGATTAACATTCAATACATACACTGATAGATCCATCCAAATAGAGGTAAAACTGTATTTTTATTGATTCAGGTGGAAAATTTGCAGAGCAGTGCTCTTTACAAAAGTCAGGAAGATCCTTAGAAAATGACTAAGTCCTTGTATTTATAACAGAAGAGCCAAGAGAAGTCTCATTGAAAAGTGTGAAAAACACTATTGATGACGTCACAAGTCTGCCAAGACCATGCTGGTTGCCTCGTTTTGCGTGCTGGTCCTCTCATTTGGCGGCTGGGCGGGTTTTTTCTTGTGCACTGCAGGGGAATTTTGCCGCCCTTATAGTGGGCGGTGATTTTGGCGCCCTTTGCATGAACCTCATGTAGGAATACCTGTCGACGTCGGCCGATAAGCTGCCGACGGCGGCAATATTGCCAACGTCGGTTAAATTAGGCTGCCGACGTCGGTATAGTTATACTCTACGCGGCAATTTCCCTTTCCCTGCCATGGGGCGGGGTTTTCCATTTCACCGCCATGGGGCGGGGTTTTTCATTTCACCGCCATGGGGCGGGGTTTTTCATTTCACCGCCATGGGGCGGGGTTTTTCATTTCACTGCCATGGGGCGGGCTTTTTCATTTTGCCGCCTTGGGCGGGCTTTTTCAATTCGCCGCCTTGGGGCGGGCTTTTCTGGTTTTTGTGCCTGCCTTGTGCTGCCGACGTCGGCGGTTCTGCCGACGTCGGTCTCTGTAAGGTGCCGACGACGGCAGTATTGCCGACGTCGGCCGATGTCTTTGCTTTTCTTCGTGTTGTGGGCGGCGAATTCGCCGCCCTCTGCATTTTCTTTGTAGACGGGCTCATTTTACCCGCCCTTGTAGTGGGCGGCGATTCTGCCGCCCTCTGCATTTTTTTCTGCCTCTTTTTTGACTAAGTGTCGAAACTTCGTTTTTTCCCCCTTTCTTCTCTTGCGGATGTCTGAAGACTCTGTCCTTCGCTGCCTATTCTCTGCAACGGCGCTGTCAAGACCTGAAAGTGGACCTTGCAACCTGAAATGACTGGGCCTGCGAAGCAGGTGTAGGAGGTGACCGAGATTTTGCCTGAGGGGCAAAATTGGGTCAACAGGTATTTAAGGAGCAAGAAGTTCAATTTGATAGCGTATATAGATGTAGATTTGGCATGAAGTCTAGATGATAAGAAGAATACCAATGGAGGATCTTTATTCTTATATGGGTACCTAGTTTCATAGATAAACAAAAAAAAACCATCAGTAGCATTATCCACTTTTGAAGCTGAGTACATTACAACAACTTCATGTTGCACTTAGGTCTTATGGATGAGACAAACCTTAAAAGACTACAAGGTGGAGTATGATGGTCCTAACCCTATCTATTGTGACAATACAAGTGCTAGAAGCATCTCAAAGAACCCTACGATGCATTCAAGGACCAAGCACATTCCCATCAGGTATCATTTTCTAAGAGAGCAGGTAAGTGAACAAAGTGTCAGACTTGAATATGTCTCTACACGTGATCAGAATATCAATATTTTGACCAAACCACTTCTAAAAGTACCATTTTAACACCTAAGATAGGAATTGGGTGTAATTCATTCCCCTAGCAATTATTGAAGAAGCCAAGTACTTAAGGGGAGCTAATCAAGTGGTTCACTAGCTCCAAAAGAGCAAGTGAGTAGTTCCAAGAAGGTATGCATGGAGATAAGGGGGAGCATGTTTGTATTGTCACTCATAAACTCATAGTCCTATGTGTTGAGTGTTTTGGTTGCAAGGAGTGTGATCAAAGGAGTTATAGACATCACTTTATCATTTATGTCAAAGGGGGAGAAAGTTTAGTATGAGGGAAAAGTTGCTTGTGGAGAGAAGTTTTTGAGAGTGGTTGTCATCAATGATAAAGGGGGAGATTGTTGAGTATTGTCATTGATGTCAAAGGTGCATATTGCATGAGATTTATGTCATTAAGAGAGTGTGCTTAGTTGGCAGTATGTTGATGTGATAAGGGACATTGATGGAATGTTGTCATTTAAAGATGTTATCATGAAAGAGAATTTGAAAGTAACTAATGCCTTTTGGTTACATGAAGGTACATGCCCTTGAGTAGCCTAAGCCTAGTCATGGCATGAAGAGACCTTGTGAGGAGGTATGAGCATGATGGCTTGGTGAGATGAGTACACACAGGCATGAGTGATTGTATGAGTTTTTTTGAGCATGTATGTGAAGCATTGGAGCACTCATGAGAGTCTTAGGGTGAGCCTACAGGGGTAAGACCTTTAGGTCAAGTTTTCACCTAAACCACTTCTAGACCCCACCTGGCCTAATGAGGTATCATGATCTAGTGTCAAGTCATGTGAAGGATGTATGGTAGTGTTTAATCATGAGAGAGGTTGCTTAAGTATGTGATTGAGGTGGAGAGTTAATAGAAATAAACATGAAGGTTAGTTTTAAGGCCTAATGTGGTTTGCAGGTTAAGATCTAGAGAGCAAAGAGAAAGAGTGTGGCCTAATAAAGGGTCATGATCATATTTCAAGGTTTTTGAGCTAATGTATTAATTTTTAGAGGTGAGGTATGTTGTTTCAAGTTTGTTCATGCAATTTGAGGTCTTAGTTTGAAGGACAAGGCATGAAATGTTATTTGGAGGTCTCTCAAGTGCTCAGAATTTTCTTGTAATTATAAGCTCGTCAAAATTTTGAATATGAACTTAAGATATTAATGCTATATGGGGAAGGTTCCTATCTCAAAATTCCAAGCATTAGTTTTTAGATTGTGGGGCTATGCTTTATGAATGATAGTTAAGAATGGAAATAGGTTTAAAACCTCTTAGAACCCTAATAAGGACCCAATGTTGAAGATGCTGATAAAAAATGCCCATAATGGATTGGTATGCTCAGGTAAGCTATTGGATATTGTATTGGACTCTCCCAGGTACTTTCAAGTGGTATTGGTTAGAGAGAGGAGAAAGAAAATGTTGAGTTACATGCTTATTTATGAAGAAGTTGTAGAAGTCAAAAGTTGCATTAGACATAATAAGTAAATAGATGGAGAAAGAAGGTAGAGATTCATGTTTTATGTCCATGAAGGTTTATAGATAGTTTCTAGTCCTCAAGTGTGCTAAATCGGTCATCTAAGTTATCTAGTTGCTAACAGGCCTAATGGTGTAAACAATGAAAAACTTAGGCAACAGTGAGAAGATGATTAGGAATGTGTTTTCATGATAATATGATGAAACCAAGTACATATATATGTTTCAAAAAATTTAAGACATGTTCATGTTTTTTTACAAGTTTTGGAGGTCAGTGAATATGGTGAAGAAGTTACTCACAAGTTGACCTTTTCGGTTCAAATGAGATAGTGAGATATAAGGTCATGAGATTGGTCTGCAAGACTAATATTTTCCATTAACCATATTATATTTCTATCTAAGAATGGTATATTGATATAATATGATCATATAAATGCTTCAAAATGTTAGGTTGTGGAGCTAAAAGCTTCACTGATGCAAACAGGGAAAGAGGTTGCTAGTGGTTACTGAAGTGTCACAGACGCCGGCATCGGTCAGGCCAACCAACGTCGACAAGATTAGACAGGAAGAGCAACCGACATCGATCAGGGATCGGCCGGTGTCGGTCACCTCCAGGCAGACAGGGACTGACATCGGTGGCCTGTGTGGTTCGAACTACGAGTGTTACGGACAGTTTGTTAATGAACCAAGTGTTTGCATGTCAAGAGCCAAATTTAGACTGGAAGCTGCGGATCTAATTATTGTAATTAGATGTCTAATTATTGTTTGCATGAGATCTATTTAAGAGACTCATGGGTTGTATTGTAAGGTGTTCTAGTTTGAGTTGAGCAAAGTTAGCTCCTTCTGTGTGCGAGGTGAGCAAGGGTGTTCCTCGTAGTTCCACAGTAGTGCCAAGTGTGGGTGCTGGTTTTGGAGAATCAGAAGGGTTTTTTAGTTGTGTAGGATCTTGGTCAGCAGGTGTGCATGGCTACATTAGGATATCTACATGGTAAGTAAGATCATTGATCTGTAGGTGTATGTGTGTGCATGATCCTGGTTTGTAGGTGTGCAAAACTAGATTGATTTACAGGTGTGAAAGATCAGGGAGGACAACAACACAACAGGGAGCAGGATCAGGCATGATCTACTTGGAGTACAGTGTGTACTCAGAAAGAGAGCAAAGAGGAAGGCAAGGCGGTTCCTTCCATAAGTAAGATCATTTGGGTTGCAGGGTGTTGCAGTTCAGGGGAGATCAACTTGAAGTACGATTGTGTACTTGTGGAGTGCGTGGAGCACTGGTGTACTGGCAATAGTGGATACTGACTAGTTGGAGGTGAACACCAACTCTATGTTTGAGTTGTGTGTTGGGACCGTAAGAGAGAGAGCTTTGAGAGAAGATTTAATGTTTATGCCCTAGAGGTGTGGGAGCCCTAGAGGTGTGTAAGGAAGAACTGTGGCAATCTTCTTTGTTGTATTTCCTTCTGGAAGAGTTTTAATACAATTGTGTATTGTCTCTCATATTCTGTGTTATTTTTGAATTCTAGTTACTTGTGATTCTGGTTAATTCCGCATGTAAGTTGCTTGTATTTGGTAATCAATTGTGTGCTTCCGTTATTTCCCAACACAAAATTCATTGAAATGTCTATATAGGTGTTGGATGTCTAAGTCACCATGACTGGTCCTTGAGGAAAATTGGCAGTTCTGAGTGAGTGAGTTACAGAAGTGTTTTTGAGGCTCTGTGCCCTAAGTTGAAGTGTCTAATGCATATGATGATATTTTTATGGTAATTTATGATTTTTATAAATTATTTATTGTCATGTTTTTGTGGATAAATGATGTGTTATCTTCAGTTGTTCAAGACATACTTTCTTGTGTATTCAAAGGCCTAATGTGAACAATGCTAACGAGGGGTTTCAAGTAGTGATTTGTTGTAAAATATCTTGTTAATCCTAGAGAATATCAATGGGGGCCTATTTTATTATTATATGATATGTTCCTACCGTGTGTGGAGTTTGAAAGTGTTCCAAAGAAGGCAAAGTGTAACGTGTCCTAAATTAGGCCTAATGAAATTTGGTCTCCATGAGACCTAAAAGTGAAATAAGGTATAATAGAGTTATGATAGACTAAAAGTGACTCAATATTCATTAGAATAATGTTGATGAGATGTATTCAGACCTATTTCATGGTTGACATAAGAGGTTAAGGGTGAGTAGTTGACTAATTGGCATATGAACAAGGAATTATATATATACAAGGCAATTTTAGGCCTATTTGTGTGTGTAGAGAGAATGAAAATGGAATATCACATTGTTGATAATAAGGTATTTTAGACCATCAGAGGAGTATCAAGTATCTATAATAAAGATCTGACAATGTGTTTGCATATGAATATCAAGGTCATGTGACCTAATCAATCTTGAAGAGACCTAGTTGAGCGAAGAATCTTAGAAGGTAGTTTTAGAGGGATAAGAGTGTGAAGAGATGAATAAGGTGATCATCATCTGTTATGTGAGAAACAATTCATTTTGAAGGTGATCAAATCAATCAGGTGGTTGAGTTGGTGCAAAGTCATCTAGGGGGTTGGCGCCTCCTTGCAAGTGGGTGCTTAGCTAGTTGGAGTTGGTGCTTCAATAAATTTTGTTTTTGTCTTATAGGACTATAGTCCATTTGTATAGATCAGTGAGTTTTCTTCCCCTTGAGGGTTTCCCACATATGTGAAGTGCTTTTGTGTTTCATGCTTATATGGATAATTGCTTATGCTTGCTACATCTATATGTTTGTTTAAATAATTCATGATTGCTCAAGTGGATTTGAAAGAAAGGTTTTGTCGACTGATTCACCCCCGCTCTCAGTAATTGTGCTTCCAATAATATGCCCATTAATTTCAATTCATTACATCACTGACACCCCAAAGGACAGGTGGCAATTGCTCGCATTTTCCATCTTCATACACTTTTAATCGGCTTTAGGTCTTTGTGACTTTTATTGATGAGTGATTACGTAAAAAGTGCAACAAATACTCACACAAAATTTCAAGTCCTCCATCTTCACATCTTTTGGAATCACATGTTATTTTGGAATGATTACTCTTACCTTCATGCTTTGTGCTTTCGCACTAAACTTGTGACAACTCTTCGTGCAAAAAGTGTGAAGACCAAACTTTTTACGTCATTTGTGTAAAAAACACAAATACCAAACTTTTTTGTAAGTGTGAAGTCTTTGATTTATTTTTTTTGGACTTGAAGATGTTTATTAGAGTCTGTGTAAGATTAAACAAATGACATTAATGGATAATTGAGCCAAACATAGGTGGATTTCTCAAAAACACAATCACACTACATATTATTTATGCACAAACTGAATTCTATTAATTCTCCATACTCTGATTCATTTGAACATATTACAAACACATATATAGGAATAATATTCCTATAACAACTCTGATATTCTCTCACACCTATAAAACCTTTGGAACTCCTATAATAGTGCATACACCTAAATACGATATATTGTTATAACATATAACAATATATCAACAACATAATAATCTAACAAACTTACTGTATTAACTATATAGTTAAAAACAATAGTAAATATTAATTTACTAACAACCTGTTACTATTTACCTCAACGTATATATCAACCTTACTATTTACCATCCTGTAAATACCTGAATTCACTCAATATGAAAATGAACCCCAACATTCTCCCCATAGTTTTTACATGGTACAATATATCTCTGTTTTTGATTGTAGCATGCTCCACCTCCATGTGCTCATGATCTTATCTGCATACATGTGTCATCGCACATCTCTTCCATCACACTCATCTGCAATTGGTTTTCACAGGTTCACCAATAACCTTAAAAAATGGTTTTCATAGGTTCACCAATAACTTTATAAAATAGTTTTCTCAGGTTCACCACTAACCTTATAAAATGGTTTTTTTAGGTTCACCACTAATCTTACAACATGATTGCAACAATGCTTTTTAGATAAATATTCTCTAATATAAATATACAAAATGGTTACATGGGGAATATTATTCACAAGTGAATAGGTAAATTGTTATTATTTTTCACACATGCTAAAAAATAAATGTAACTACCACACTGAAATAACTAAAATTCACACCATACTAAAATGAAATACACACCATGCACAAGTCACCACATCATTTGTGCGGCCCCATCATTGGTGACTGAAGAGAGGTCACTAGAAGACCTTCCTTTGTGTATCCTCTAGCCTCCAGTATGTCACTGCTCACTCATGTGATGTCTCAATGAAGCTCATGATTTTTTTGAGGGAAATCCTCCCCTTCCCCCATAATGTGGATGTCACGTACAAGTGAAAATGCATTTGTAATGTAATTTTTTTTTATTTTTACAATTTTGACTTTTGACAACATGACTAGACATAAAACTGACTTTTACAAAAAATGAATCAATTTTTGACTTGACACCTTTTATCTCAAGACTCATGCTAGATTTTGATAATAGACTCAAATGATAATGAGTCAATGACTCTTTTGACTTGACTTATTATTATTATTATGATCAAACTTGTGACCTTTTAACCTAAGTAAAAAACTTCACCAAATAGAAATATTAAAAAAATGATTACGAAACCTATTTCTATTCTATAATTCTAATCATCACACTAATAACACCTTCAATCTCTCGGGGCCAATAATTAACCAACCTAAATATTAACCTATTAACAAGAAAGTAATATTTAATTACTTTCTATTAACAATAACTTAGATTATAAAAAATGACCAAACGAATTATTACAAAAACTTAAATCATGACTCAACTTTACAAAAGTGAAAAAACTAAAAGTAAAAAACAATAACTTTGACCGACCTTATTAAACGTGGGCTTGGCTAAATGTGATATGGCTATGTTGGAAATACACGAACTAGACTTTGTAGGGATGACAGACATGCATGGATGGTGGGCAACTACAACTCTGAGCTTGATGAAATGGATATGTTGGTTTTGATGTCGATCTATGATTGGAGTGAACTACATATGTGGATCTGATGTCAATTCTATGAGGAGGGTGAGGTATAAAACTACATTAGATTTGTTCTAGCATGGGTGATTGATCGAGCAAGGTGGCCAATGATTATGTGAAACTCTCCTTCAATACATATGGACAAGTGAACTGATCTGATTATAGGACCAATTATTGTACGTGATAATAAAATATGAGTGTTTCTTCATGCATAATTTCTGATCATAACATTCCAAAGATATACATTGTTTGAGTTTGAATGTATGTTGTCAAATGGTAGAAGGGCAATGGGTAAATCTTCATAGATGGTGTACGTGTGTATCACACAAATGGGATCTGACGAATCCCTCACCTCCAATCATGCAAACTATATTTTCCTCTATTCACCATCCATCCAAATCCAACACAGATATGATCTGATAACTAAGGTAAGATAACTATTTTCAAATAGATTGCACCTCTATTTTAAGACAACAAATGTCACTTTCTAGCTATAATGACCCTTAGGAAATTTATTTCGATATAGGTGGGAGCTTTGTGAAATAATTGAGACAAATCTGATCTCAGTGCAAAGATGCTATGGATGAGAAAACAAACAACACATGAGACAATAAAATCTTATTAATTAGGGCAATAACATAATGGCAATGCCCTTAGACAGATTATAAAAAAATAGTTCAAATGCTTTGCCTCCTCTTATCTACTCTGATACCAAATGAAGAGGTTTATCAGAGTCTGTGTAAGATTAAGCAAATGATATTAACAAATAATTAAGTCGAACACATGGGGATTTCTCAAAAACACTGTCACACTACATATTATTTTTGCACACACTAAATTATATTAATTCTCTATACTCTGATTCATTTGAACATATTACAAACATGTATATATATATATATATATATATATAAGAATATTATTCCTATAACAACTCTGATATTCTCTCACACCTATAAAACCTCTGGAACTCCTATAATAGTGCATACACCTAAATACGATATATTGTTATAACATATAACAATATATCAACAATATAATATTCTAACAAACTTACTGTATTAACTATACGATTAACAATAATAATAAATACTAATTTATTGACAACCCGTTACTATTTAGCTCACGATAAATATCAACCTTATTATTTACCATCTTATAAATACCTAAATTGACTCGATGTGAAAACCAACCCCAACAAGACTTAACCTCTTGTCAAATTTTGACTTTGATAATATGAAACTTTTATACACTTTAACTACGACTCAAAGGTTGCATCTGATTTATGACCTAAGCCCTCAAGCTAAAAATGGAGATATTGGAAGCAAGGTGACTTGAGAGTCAACAATACCTCCATTTGCATGCCAAAGGTCTGTAATGCTTAAGAACCGAGTTCCACCTTCCATCATGGCCACTCCATCATCTTCTCCACCACTCATAGCTTCATTTTCACTGTATTCCCCCACTCTTATATAAGGAACTCCTGGTTCCAAAATTATGAAGTCCTTGGATTGAGGTGCGCAACAAGACCAATCACAACATGATCAAACACCCAAACAAGAACACCCATATCAACCACAACCATAGAATCAAACAGAGGATCAACTAGCACACGACACTACCAAGGCCAAGATAAAGGAAGAGAAAGTAGTCGAGGAGAAGGCTCAAAAAGACAAAGATGCCTTACTCTAATAAAAAATCCAAGAAGCATAAAAAGTTGGGGAAAACAGCAATAACAAAGAAGCCAAAGGTAGAAAAAGTAGCCAAAAAGGTTGAGAAAAAGTACATAGAAGACCTATGCAAGTAGGAGGAACAAAAAAAAAATGCTGAAGAGGAACAATCATAAAAAGAAATAATGATAAAGCTATAAAGGATAAGGAAGAATAATAAAATAAGTTGCATGATGATGCTGTAAAAGCCAACTAGGTACTCGCAAACCAAGTTTAGACAATGACAAACAAAGGAACTCCAGGACAAAAGTAACAAGGATTTGGAAAATGCAAGTTGAAATACTGAAACACAAACACAACCATTTGGAACTTCTGTGGGTTCGGGGTCAACACAAGGAGAAGCCTAAGAAGAAACTTCATAAGGAAAGGATGAATCTAATAGATCATGGTGGATGGATATTCAAGCTCCAACAATGCAACACACCACTCTTACTCTTCCGATCATAAACATAAGACAACCACCAATGATATATTTGCCTTCCTCAACCCAACTTGCATTACTTGCTCCAACCCAAGAAGTCGTTAGGGATGCATCCCAACTATCTTTTACTAAGTAAATATAAGGTGTTGTTGCATTCTAAACCTCCATCACATAGAAAGTAACTGAAATCAAGTAAGAGAATGTCTAGTTGCATAGAGAAAATGTTAAGTTACAAGGGTGTTTTGTAAAATCTTGAAATGTGAGCAATGATACATACCTAACATTGGTACAATAGCTTATTGGTGACTAAGTCACATAAGAAGAAAAGTAGTTCATTACTCTTCTTACCAAGTTAACTCAAGATTGGGCCACAATGCAATGACTACAGGAAATTAAAGCTCAAATGTGCAAACTTTGTAGTGAAACTAAGGCAATAATTGAGCTGCTGAAAGAGTATGAGCAGGTCTTAGACATCATTATACTTTAAGTAACACAATGTTCAATGAAGATGCTAGACTGGAAAAACTAGCTCCAAGATGTATGGAAGGACACCACATTGGATTTCACCTAAGTAGACAATTCAAAAGCCATTATGGAAAGCCAACCATCAACAACCAAAATGGATAATGTGCTACAAGAGTCATTGACACTGAGAGATAACAACATGAGTTGCATGTGCACTTCGGAGCTAAAGATGTTATGAAACACATTTGTTAGAGTATAAAAATAATGATATGTCGACAAAATCAAACAAGTCATGCAAGACATATAATAAAAAGTTACACAATAATGACCACTCATTATAGCCATAGGTGACGATGATGTTTTAAACATCATGCAAAGCCAAGCTCTCCTTTGCACATTATTCAACATGGCCAAAGATGTCTTGGTGAATTGGAAAACTTACAAACAAGATTTGACCAATCTTGACTCTTCAGTTTAAGACATCATCGATGAACCATAATAAATTCCAACTACCAAGCTCATAAAGATTCTTTGTGCAAGGAATGCTCCTCATATAATGTAACTACCATTGGAACAACAACTTTTGCATCTTTGTCTATAACTTCATCATCCATTGCCCACTCTTCTCGTGTCGTTCCTTCTATAGCCTCATAATCTATGCCTCCTCCACCATAGCAAGGTATTTCATACTTCACAATTTTGATAAATTTTGGTTGTGACAAAAAATTGGCATGTAAGAAAGCTTTGAGAGCGACGCTGAAAATGTTGAAAACCATAAAGGGTAGCCTCCTAGTTATGCCAATCTATTGAAAACCTGCAAAGGGCATTTGGTTGGTATGTTGCTTAGTTAAAAATTTGAAAGGGAGGCTGAGTAGTGCGTAAGAAGTGAAAACTGACAAATGACACTTCAAGTAAAATTGTGACCAATGCTTCTTTCCTGTCAAATCGATGCAACTCAATTAAAAATCTAACCTTCTTAAGTCATATGTACTCTGTCAATATATTTGTCTCTAGATGAGACAACTATTTAAGTTTGGAAAAGTGTTAGTAGAAAGGTACAAAGTATTATTTGTACACATTTTTGTAATCCAAACATATGACAAGTGTACACAGTAGCATATTTTATATAAAATATGAGTTCATGTAGGTCAATGTAACACATGAAAGTTTGAACGATTACTTTGAATTCTTCAATTCATAAAACGAAAGATCAAAATGATGAAGAGACATAATCTCTTCACACCACACACACACACGCGCACACACACATATAAATAAACCTGCATTTGTAAAAGGGAATGTTCGCTGGTTAGAGGGAACTTATGGAACAATTTGAATTTGTAATACATTTCCTGACTTTTGTGTAATCAATATTGAATTGAGTAAATCTTCATTACAAATGAATATATTCTTGTGTCTTGTTTAAGTTGATTGCATAAAAGAATAAAAATGATAATACATGCACATAAGTATGTTACATAGAAGAAGAAAGTCCCATGTAAGACATTGCACTAAGTTAGTCTTAATTCAGTTTGTAATTCCCTATACTAATTCAAATTCTCATCGCAACATTCACAAACTACAACACATAGCATGTCCTAATGAGCAATCCTAGGGACTGTTGCTAACATAGATCTACACTAACACAAACCAACTAGAGAACACAAACACATAACTTAATGAAGGATGGTAGCGACTTAGGGTGGCGGAAAGAAATTCACAATTCCAACACTTCAATAAAAACCATACACTACAAGTGTCAATGTTAGCCACGTCCAATTGGATCTCACCGTAGGATATCATATAGAGTAAGAGGTAGGGACCGTAGTAGGGCCAACATGGATGTAGCACATGGGCAGTATGACCAACAAAATTTATTTAAAAATAAATTAAAAAAACAAACAACAACTTGGATCTAACAACCAACATAACTCTACAATGGCCAAGTGATATGTGATATGAAAGCTATGAAAAATGATGAAAACCTATTTTTTTTACAAAACTTAGAAAGATCTCTCAGAGAAATGATGTTGACGTCTATATGGTACAGATTGTACCCACGAGAGACCAAAAACATGCAAAAACACGTCAGAGCATCTATCAGAAACCATACAATTGATTTCTCTATTTTTGGGCCTTTTGAATGCAATCACAATGTCCGTTTTGCTCGAAGATATTGTAGGGAAAAGTTACCTCTAAAACACATTTAAAAACTATCATATTGTATAGATTTAGTCTACAATAACTTTGATACTTAAAATATAGTATTAACCAAAGCATAACACACTTAAGAAAGATATGAGAAAAGAAAAACTAAAATAAAAAACAATATATTACAAATTATTCACTCAATATTTAGTATGTATAAAATATAAAAAATGAGAAGATAATATATAACAAAATGAGAATATTATTTCTCTTATCTTATTGACCACATTATATGTGGTAATTAATGAGGGCAGCACATGTAAAGTACATAAGCATTAAATGTATACTTAAACATGTACACGCACTAACATATATAACTGGAAAAACTAACTACTTAAAAGTGAATTTTTCTAAAAGTACACAAGTGAATATACCAACGAAATATATAAATAAATTCCAATAAAAAACAAGCCAACTATATAAAAATAAATTATACGGCGGAGTTAAATATAAATTTAAATATGTTTTATATTTATTTTGAAATCCACCAATAAATAAACATTTCATTCAATTTGTAGAGCACAACATATAAATTACTTTATAAAAGTAGTTATTTTAATTAAAAATGAATTTCCGTTGCTGGTATTTGAACATCCACTCTATGATCGTTATCCGGTTTTGGTTTGTTCAATCACACGTGGTTTTGATTTTTTTGGGAAATTATTCGACTTCTTTCAGTCCACCTACCGACTCCCATTATTTTAGCTAAAAAAACCAACTCGATTTTTTTTTTTTTGTCTTTTTGGGGGAATACTTTCTTTATATTCACATTCATTAGGCATTAGTGTACTTAGTTCGCCGCAGGGCTCGGAATCAGAGCCAGTTGTTGGATTCAGTGCCAGTTGCTGGGATCCTTGGAAGGTCAATTTATTACAAATCCTCCGTAATTTAGCTTAAAAAAGGTCTTGGCGCGTGTATTGGTAAATCTATTTTTTGTTCGAAAATTTTGGGGATGTCTTCGTAAAATCTAGTTTGCTTCGAATTTCTTGGTGCGCGTGTTTTTAGAAGATCCAATTTCCTTCGAAATTCTTGGTGTGTGTCTTTAAAAGGTCTCTTTTTTCCCGAAATTCTTGGTGGGCGTCATTGTAATCTATTATATTCTGTAGAATGAGTCGAATACTATGTGCGAAAGTTGTTTTTAAACAGATCTGATTAGTTTCTGTGACAGGCAATATCAAGATGGGTGATGCCAAGGTGTATGTATTTGAAGATGTCTCACGCCACAATACTGTCCAGGATTGCTGGCTTATCATTGGAGGAAAGGTATGCCTGTCCGCCTTAATTTGGATTATCATGGAGTATGATTAATTGTACAGGGGCTGAAAATGGTAATGGTAATAGGCCCATGCTTTAACGCGTATATGTTTCTATGATTACCTTTTTAGGATCAAAATTAAAAATGTTTGATGAGCAGATATCTGCATGCAATTTTATCAAGCTGCAGGGTATTTTATTTTGCTTAAAAAAATCTTTAATACATGGCTCTTCATTTAATTAAATCATCTGTGTTTTGATTTTCGTTTTAACTTTTGGGCTGGTAAGGTTCATGTTCAGACACTGGCCCTTGCTTAATTAGATGTCAGAGTTTGATCTTTAGCTGTTAGAGAAATAACCCATCATGGAAGGAAGAGCTTAACGATCTTGTGCGGCCGCAGCCGTTGACCCCAGTATATAAGGGTCACAACACCTCTATATTAATACCCGTTGATGGTGGTCAACGGGCTGCCCGGGATGCGAACGCGCGTCATTGTTACATAGAACTGTCATGTGATGCACATTGATTGCCGGAGAATAGTAATTCTTATTACCCAGGAATTAAACTCGATTGCAAGAGGAATCATTCCAGCCCTGCAAACTCAAACTGCACATCAAACTTAAGAGGAATTATTCTCACTGAGGAATCATTAGAGGCTTTGTCTTACTGAATTGCACATCAAATTTAAATTAACTGCAGAGTTCTGATGGGATTCAATGCACAAATGCTGGTGTGTAGAGGTCGGTTTGTGGGCTTGTCCTTATGATGCTATACCCTTAGGCTGGGAGGTCCGGGCAACACCAGCCTAGGAGGACTGATGAGGACCTATCAAGTCAGCAACTAAACTTGGAAGGTCTGGTGTGTAGAGGTAGGTTTGTCTGCTTGTCCTTAAGATGCTATACTCTTAGGCTGGGAGGTCCGGGCAACACCAGCCTAGGAGGACTGATGAGGACCTACCAAGTCAGCAACTAAACTTGGAAGGTCAGCACGATACTTGGAAGAAGGTAGAAGAGGCTGTACTGTCGGCCAACTGGAGTAGAAGGTAATTTAAGTCTGAAATCTTAATCAAGTACTATTTGTTCAATCTATGATAGATTTTGTACCATGGTGATTACATTTGATATCTGAATTATATCATAGTGTTATACCTTGCTATACCAACACTCTTCAACAACAGTGAGTCAAGGTCCTATCTAACTGGTTGATTTCTCTTAACCCTGATCACGGTCTGTTTAACCCAGATTGAGGTCTATTACATCTTAAGCCACCTAAGGTCTTAGCCAAGTATGGATCTTTTATCTTGGGTCAAGGTTAATTTAATTCTTTTTGAGGTACATCTCTAACACAACTGAGGTTTATTTAACCCAGTTGAGGTTTATTAACCTGGATCAAGATTTATTCAACTCTATTAATTTCTTAATGTGGATTGATGTTTATTTGGTCTAGTTGAAGACTTTTTAATCCAGGTTGAGGCCTATTTAAATTGGATGAAGCTATTTCCTAAACAATTGGATGGTCGGTTAATCTGATTGATGTATCTAACCCGAATTGAGGTCTGTTTAGCCTAGTTTTGAAGTATTAAGATGTGTTTAGCCTAGTTCTTAAGTTTCATATTATAATTCATAATAATTCTTTATTTAGAAAGGATAGTTGTATGTGACGAGTTGGTTGAAGGCTCAAGTTAGTAAGACAAGGTCCTAATGGGAGGACAGCAAAGAACATCAAGACATTTCTTCTTGTTTAGATCCAAAAAGTAGAGATAGACAATTTTTTTCAAAACTAGAGACTGTTGTCCAGCAGGAAACAGGACAAACTAGGACAGGGACTGGCTGGGAAAAAATCGTATGTAGTCATAGACGGATATATAAAGGCTTTATAAAAGGAAAACTGTCAATAAATAATCTAAGTAGCCACTTTGTTTTGGGTACAGGTTTGGGTATGGTGAATCAGGTTGGCTGGTGTGACGATTTTTTAAACCCTGGGTATGGCTATACCCAAAAAATATAAAATATAAACATTGTAGCCAAATGTTCTAGACAAGTGTTGTTTTATGTTAACTTTTTGAGTCTTAAGCAACTTTAAGGGTTTATAAATGTGTTTTTTTGTTTTTTTCTAAAGTCTTATTGTGAAAAAAAAAAAAAAAAACTGGCAAAAACCTGCGGGTTCCTCCCTGATTCACCCAGGTCCCTCAGCGGAAGAACTCGAACGAACTTCGGTCGTCCTGGATGTACTGGGATGAACCTACAGTCGAATCCAAACTGTACCCAAACCCGATACATATCGGACTGAAATCAGGGCAGGGTAAATAATTTCTAGCAAAGGTCATGGACTCAAAAATTGCGGCCTAAAGTTTCTTCTTTTATTTGGCTTTCTACATTAAGGAAAAAGATGGCCATCGATAGCTTGGTACCTACAAATATTGCTTACATCTATCATGATCCTTAGTCAGCTTCTTCTATATTGAATCTCTGTAATCTAATACTGTAGCAATATTGTACAATCCACTTGTATTGGAAACAATAGCAATTTGCTCTTTTTTCCATCATTGGTGATACATTCCTTTTGAAACTCTACTACCATGTCTTTCTCCCTCAGTTGCTATAGGATTGACAAATTCTGACTTGTCATAAAGAATAGCATATAGTAGAATTCTACAACAAATTCAGAGTTTTCTGCACATAAAGAACAGCATTTATTTTGCTTTCCTTCCCACTTGGTATCATCAATGGAGCTTGTCCATAGCCCTGTATCTCGTGTATCCTGTCATCACCAAGTATGACAAGCTCTACACTATCTTTGTTTTCTTCCAAATGCTTTAACCAGTTCTCTGTGCTTTTCACATGCTTACCGGCTTTGGAAGCAACATACCACATGTCCTCTGAAACTTCATTACCATGCCACGCGATCAAGAAACAAATCATCTTCAACAAATTTTGCCTTATGCTCTCTCCGGTAGAATTGTAGTTTAGATTCCCCTACTTTCCAATTATCACACTCCCTGTTTGTAAGTTACTTGGCTGTCCATGATATGATGACACGATTTGTTTCCTGCCATAATTTGTCTTAGATAGACTCAGGTGTTAATGTGGTATTATCATCTTCTATTCCCATGTTACTTATCATAGAGGGTAGTGTTATGAGGGAGTCTTAAAGGCATACTTGCAATCTAGAAGTTCAGGGAAGGTCACAAAGTCAACAATGTCAAATACTGCCTAGTAGTTCAAAACATACCAATGGATCAGCTTGAGCATCAATAGCATCCTGTTTAGAAGCTTAGTGGTGGTTTATGTTTGTGATGGGCTAATGTACAAGCTTTAATAGTTGGGGAGAACTTGCTGACCACTTTATATTATTCAAGAATTGGATTGTGTTGCACAATATCACAGAAAAGGGTGAGTTGAAGTTAGTTTTTTTCTCTCTTGCTAGGGGTTATTATATCCAAGTATGTAAGCACCTCTAATCTGACACACAACGATTTGCAGACAAAGTTAAGCTAAATATTTGTGCCATCAAACATCAAAAAGTTAAGAATATGCATCTATAACTGTTTCAGAGTTGAGGTACATGTTGAAACCAAATGATTATGGCATTAGGAATTGGGATTGGTTGGTAGTTAAAATAGACAAAAGGATATCTATGTGGTGCAACACGTGGCTATCAATTGGAGGCAGACTGACTCTTGTGAAATTAGTACTTGAGGCAATCCCTGTATACAGGCATGGCTTGGCTTACATACCTGTGGGGGTTTCGGAGAAAATCTGAAAAAAAATGGTTTCAAATTAATTTGGACAGGTAAAAAGGAAACAGAGGGAATGGCTTGGGTCAAGTGGAATTTGTTAGCAAAACCAAAAGACCAAGGAGGATGGGGCTTGAAGAACATTCACCATTTTGGCAAAGCTTTAGCGGCTAGGAGTTTGTTTCATTTAATATCACAAGACAGTTTATGGAGGAAGGTGATAATGAATAATTATATAGAGCCCCATTCAATGGTGGATTGGATTAGGAAACCTGTCAAGCATATAAGCAATGTGTCTTATCATTTAGAAAGTAGTTGCTCAGGGCTTCCCACTTATTGGTAAATGGCTTGCCTGGAAAATTGGTAATGGAGTGAATGTGAGATTAGGGGCCGATCCTTGGGTGGGGTGTGGCAATGCCTTTAGACTCCCCGTGGACTTGATTTGTTCTTTACACAATGAAGGTTTTTTAAATATTTCACAGGTGGCAGATCATGATTCCACTACCATTTGGCATTAAGGCTGGAAGAAAGCACATGTCCTAGGTCTTGCAGGGAGGAATGGTGAACTGTGGAATGATTATATGGGGGTACTGGTTAGAAGCCATGTAAGGATTAGAGTGAAGGAGGAGGACGAACTAGTCTGGACAAAAAACCCTTCTTTGGGAGCTTACACTGCAAAGTTAGGATGTTAAGCCATGTTTGTTTTTGAAGAACAAAGTTTTTTTTCTTGGTGGTGGAAAGCTATCTGGAAGGTGAGAACCCTAATGAAAACTAAAACTTTCATGCGGTTAGCTCTTAATAATAGAGTTTAACTTGGGATGTATTGTTGAAGAGGGGGTAGCAAGGCTTGGGGAGATGTATTATGTGCAGAGAGGAGTTGGAAAATATCAATCATCTTTCGGTCGATTGTGTTTATACGAAGGTAGTGTGAGTGGAGATCAAGTGTTGATAGGGAGCCTAGGTCTTTTGCAAGGGGGATCTTTGGAGGAATGCTTGAAGTCATGGTTTGAAAAAAAAGAGTTGAAGCCCTTTAGAGCTCTTCCTTTTTTGGTGGCATAGGGAATATGGTTAGCCAGAAATGTTGATACTTTTAACAGCTCCCTTTCTCCATATTTTTAGGTTGCAATTCAGAGTCGTTCTGTGTTTGAAGGTATTAAGAAGAACATCAGTCATAAAAGGCTGAGACAGATTTCGGAGGTGAATGTTGACAAAGCATTTTCCTGGGGATTCTTTGACAGTCAGGGTATGCCTACAAAATGTGGGGCAAGAGGAGTGTTTTATCAACAGGGAAATTACCAAATAAAATTTAGAGCTGTTTTGGACCCAGGTACAAATAATTTTGCAGAACTTTTAGCTTTGAAGTTGTTGTTAAAGATTGCCCTGGACAACAATGTGGTACATCCACAAGTACTGGGGGATTCAGTGGTGGTTATTAATTGGATGAAAAAAGTTTACAGATTGGAGAATCTGCCCCTTTATCCGTGCTTTGAACAGGTAAATTTGTTGGCTGGGGTCTTCACCATTATCTGATTTAAACATGTTTATCGGGAACTTAATTCATGTGGTGATGATCTTTCAAAGGAAGGCATTTTGTATGGAATAGGGGAGGTGGGTGAAGATATAAACAGAAGATGGGATGACAGCTCCAGCAGTCACATGCCAAATATATGATCCATAAATGTTCATGTGAACTGATTTTACTCTGGTTTTGGAGCATTCTTTGGGATGTAAATTTACGAATTTTTTTTAATTTGTCTTTGGGGACTGATGTTAGGCAGGGTAGCTAGATGATTTTTTAAATGGTCAAACCCCTTAGGGGCTGTCTATTGAACATTTGTATGAATGCCTCGTGCATCTGTATTTGTGATTTCTTTCTCTTGGAATGTCTGTTTCAGAGGACTAAAATCTAAATCTCAGCCTTAACAGAGTGAGATACCATAAGCAAGACTGATGTTTCTGTGCTTGGCACGAGATAGAGAAACCCACATGTTATAGCCATGGAAAGTACATCATATTAAATCCCCAGAATAACAAGCTCTAGCCTTTGTTAGCACAAAAGCCATTTCTAGAGACACATATAACTGACAGATTAGAAGAAAGTAGAAAATGGGACATAAGCATACTGACCCAAGACTATAAAATCATTTAGAACATCACCCGTTTGTAAACTCTAGGGATGAGGTTGGGTTCCAGATTATGTATCTTCCAATGCAACCCAATGAACCAATTGATCTAAGATATCCCTGAAGTTTCTGGATGCTCAACTGCTCCAATCAGATATCAACAAAGGCAGTGCCATAGGACATCAGCATTAAATTAGCTACACCATGCTTAGCATCCAAATTAATCATTGGACATTCCATGTAGTAAAAGCACTTCTTTTCTTCAGACTCCATAAGCTTTTGCACCCTTTTGATTTCTTTTAGCATGATTTTCCTCTGCCACATAGCTCTCTATCTCTGAGGTGTCAATAACAAGAAGACAATTCACAGATTCAACTCGATTGAGGTGAAAAATTTGCTTAAGAAGACAGCGTCAAAAATTGCATTCCCACTCCCTTCGATTCAGTCTTATCAACATGACTGATGCCAACCATTCACAACTCAGCTGTCACCGAAATCTTAATGTACCTAAGGCGGGGATACATCATATAATGGGATGATTTTATTAAATATAATATATTTGACTTAAGCATCACAACACCTTGAATAAGTGGCTGTGCTTAAAATACAATCTACAGTGAAAAGGATTTTTATGGTAATTAAAATTATCCATAGAGTCTGACAACAATTTTCCTTTTTTGAAATGGATAAAATAATCTGTTCCCTCTAAAGGAAGAGGCAGGATTTGGAGACAAAGTTATGTGATTGGTCCTAGAAGTTGAGAGATCTCCTCTCTATTCCGAAAGTGCTGGAAGCTCTATGCCAATTACTAAGTCAGTTTTTAAAAGACCCAGTCAATACAGACTATATTGAATAAGCTGGATGAAACCGACCAAATAAAAGGGCCACAGGTTGAAGATATATTTATGTGCAGAAGTTAGGAATGAAGTTTGAGGACCAATTGCTGATCGATCAGATGCAGCAGACCAGTACATTCCTACTAATTGAGTGTGGGAATGAAGTAGAGAAATTAAGGAGACACCTTAATACATTTTAGTTGCAATAGAATCTGTCTGCATTTAACTTGGGGCAGTTAATAATTATGTTATCAAACTTAAATAATGTAGTTCTCAGAATGTAGAGACCAATGGTGAATATGTTGGGTTCAACTGATTGAAATGGTCACGGTCATACCAGGAATGGGCAATTAGACAGTTGGACAGGTGATATAAAGAATTGTACCTGAAATCCTAATGCGTATGTTGTGTTCAATTGATTGAAATGGTCATGATCCACACTTTGGGCCCATGACCTGATGTGTGGATGATGCTGTGCTTGGCAGCAAGCTAAAAATTGTAAGAGTGCGCAGAAGGTAATCTAAACAACCAAAAAACCAATCATACAATCGTATGCAGAAATTTGATTTGCAGAAATGCAACTTCTATTCAATATGCAGAATAGGGAAAGTAAAAATGTGTACAAGATTCTGTAAGACTAGGAAAGCTAGGTCATGTGATCAAAAGGGATAGATAAATGTCTTTGCTGATTTGTCTAGTCCGAATGAAAGAATGCAAATCTATAGATGCGTTTGAATGCTAGATACCAAAACCATGCTAACAAACCCCTTTTTGGTCTCTGTGTGTATTCTCATCTCTGTGTTCTTATATGATGGATGGTTACAATATATACAATCACAACAAGAAGTAATTATAATTGATGACAGTTTCAGAAGGGTGGCAGTTTATCTCTTGGTTGAGTGACGGTTGGACTTCTTGTAGGTGCACAGTTGGACTTCCAATTGTGTGGTTCCAGTGACAGATTCCTTAGCGTGATGCAGACTTGGAGGAGGTCAGTTGGCATGCCACGTGGCAAGAGAATCTTGACACGGGTGGTGACTGTGCATATGATTATGTTCATGAGGAGCCTGCATGGTAGTTTGTGCATTGTTGCAGTAGTGTGCAAAGATACTGCAAGACTCCAGTGTTGCTCATGTGCCACCGGTGAAGGAGCTGCAGGTGGAGTTTAGGAAGGCATGCACAAAAGAAGACTTTTGCACAAGTGACAAGACATTGTAGCATCTCGAAGAGGTACTGCGAACTGGCGCAAATTGCGAGATGTTGTGCATGTGGAGATCCAAAGTCCAATTGAGGAGTGCAATGACCTATGTGGAAGTTGCACACAAATCATTATTATTGATGGTTAAAATTGTGTTGTGATGGCGCATGCCATGGATCAACAAATTTAGGGAAATCTTGCAATGTGGGACCTTGTTTACAGGATATTCACCGGGATAAGAAGGCTGTCTTCTCATCTAATTGAAGCTAAAAACTATTATTCGTAGGAGAATGGAGAAGGATAACATAAATAAAAGGCATGGAAGGAAATGTGGTGATATGCCAAAAGAGTGAGGACTGGAATCTTTTTAATAGTGGGATTGTAGCATAGAATGACTCCTACAGTTTCCTAGAAAGTTCAAGACACTTATTTTTTGCAAGAGGTAACGTTTAAGACAATGAAATCAAGACAAAGAGAAGATGAAGATAATATCCACAATGCTTTATTTTAGATACTTAAGAGAAATCACATAGTTGCATCAATATTCCAAAGGTGCTACAGATAAATCCAAAAACAAATATAACCAATAAGACACTCCTAGTTCTGCAGAGTCTAAGAGGGGTAGAAAATAGCTTTTAAAGGAAAATTGTCGATCCCTTGCTCAAGTTGAGCTCATTACATTTATAGGAGAAGCTTTGGAATAAGGGTTTTAAAAAAATGAGTGGGAATGCTTAACCTCATTGTGGGTGGAATCCGCAAGCTACATATGTTGTGGATCGATGTTCCGTCACCTGAATAGTCTCCATGAATGTTTTGGGTGGTCATCGTCTACAAGCTGCTTAGGGAATGTTTGTCGCCTAGATCTGAATGTTCTAGGGGAGTGAGGATTCGTTGGGGAAGGTGGTGTGCTTTGGGATGTACAATACAACTACCCTTTGATACCAACATCTAAATGCTGCCTTAATAGTTTTATAGAGCTTGGAGCTTGCTATCCTTGGTGAGAGATCGACATGGTGGCGGTAGGTTGCACCATTCAGCTTCTGTCGCATAATAGAGCTTTTCACTTGTTCGCAACGGCCACATCAAGAGGTCCAAATGGCTGAATTAACCAATGGTGTGGAACCAGGGGCTGCAATGTGATGACTATGCATGGGGAGTGTGCCATTGGCCAGTTGGTGGGTCCCACCCTATGCCCTACTATTTGTCATGTTCCTTTGAGGAGCAAAACCACCCGCTTCGTCCAATCAAAGGTGATCAATGGTGCAGGTGCTTCAAGTTGATTTGGGGTTAGTGGAGGGTCCAGCTGTGTGATTGGGTAAAGCTTTACTATAGTGGATTCCTCTAATATTTGGTGGTGGTAGCCAAGGCAAGAGGTTTGAGTTGCATATGCCCACGAAGAAGGACTAAGGCTTTCATGCCTTAGTGTAGTGTTTTTCGCTCTATATTTTTGGAGACTTGCATGGGGATTCTTTCCTAGAAGGATCAATTAGGTCGTGTTGCTTTATTTTTTGGGCAATGGAGTTTTGCTTTCACTCTAGCAGGAAACAATGAAATGAGGTTTGCTCCTCCTACTGAGAGATAGAGAAAGGACGATGTGATCTGTAGGGATTACAAAGTGAGGGGAGATGGTGGGACTAGAGAAGATGGAGGAGGATCTTCTGAAGCTTACCATTACCTGACAATGAACCTCAATTTTGTTGCCTTGGGTGCTCTCCTTTAGATGTAAAGTGGGTTGAAGTATCCATTCCTAACAACCCATCCCTGGAAAGTGTCCAAATTTGGAGCACCTCATATGTGGATTTGAAGTCAAGAGATTGTAAAGTGGTAACCTTCTCTAGGCCACAAGCTTGGAACTAGTGGACCATTTGCAACAGAGGGCACTCGAGGGATGAGCTAGCCTTGAGCAAGATCCACCAATTGACCCTTTGGAGACTGTGGATTGTCATGGCCTTTCATCAGAGGGTCTTTGAGATGCTCCTTTCCAGTTGGTTTGAATCATGGATACTCCATTCATCCAATTGGGGTTCCAAAGTAAGACCCACATGTGCCTAGTATGCTTTAAGGAGTCCAACGGGGGTTGACATATCTTGGTTCAAAAAGCTTTTGGCGGAGGCTAGGTACTGATAATAAGTAGCTTTCTTAGCGAGTCATGAGAGGCAACATTCTTGATGGTTACCTGAGGCTTATCCCAATACCTATCATTCCATTTTAGGAAAAAGGAATTGAAGTCCTACTAGGCCATGGAATGAGATGGAGGAGCTTTTCCTTCTATTCGACCTCAAAGTCTTTCTTTTCCATTTTGAGACATTGCTTGATTTGGGAAGGACTGATGCAACTCTGTTAAATAGGCAATTCTGGTCACGCAAGTTACTCTTTAGGCATTTCAAGATGACCAGACAGTTGACTATACGTAACCATTTTGAGGCATTGCTTGATTTGGGAAAGACCAATGCAACTCTTTTAAATAGGAAATTATGGTCATGTAGGTCACCCTTAAGTCATTTCAAAACAACCAGATTGTTGACTCTATGAAAGAGATATAGTTGCAAATTGGCTTGGGAAACCACATCCACAACTTATGGAGGGGAGAGAATCGCTTTTGTACCTAGCACCTGCCACTTTGCAAATTTATTCTTTCGAAAAAATATATTTGATCTAATCTGTTTGCAGATACTTTAGCATGTTATTCTACCTCTTTACCATAAATGGAATCCTGGTGACTATTATGTACTTGAGATTGTACTAGGAGGTGTTAGTCTGTACTACCAAGTGAAGTGATTGAGGTGGTTCCCATCGATAAATTTTGGGGTGATGATGTGACCCGTAGATTGAAGGTTTGTTGTACTTGACAGTTTGAGTAATCTCATCCGCCTTTTTGATTCCTTAGAGGGGTGTCCTGAGTTATCCTTCGAGTAAAGTCTAATGGGCACTAGTCAATTTCAATCTGCTTGAGTGGTGTTCCATTGCAAGGTGTCATGTCCCTTTTTCGATAGCCACCTTGATGAGTGTTTAGCTTTTATTTATTCTCGAAGGCTAAACAGGAGAAATAAGGGAGTAAGTATTAAATTAATTATTTATAAAGTTATTTCAATAAAGTAAAATTAAAAGATGATGTTATATTTAATTAATTTAATAAAGTGACTTAAAATAAATATTATATCATAAAGTCACTTAAGGGAATAAATAATATTATTTCTAAAATCTTCCTGGAAAGTCATTGAGAAATATTTATAAGGCGTTGTTGGCTTAGCATTTGGGCATGCTTGATTTGGAATTCATTTCTCATTACCAATTTGGTAAGAAAGCTTGACTGCTTTGTTTGCTCGAGGGTTTGAAGACTCTAGAGTACCAAGTTCGGTTATGGGAAATCAACTCTAGCTAGAGTTGTTGAGGAATCCATCCAAGGTTTCTACTTTGTGTTTCATTGAGGAGATTTTCAATTGCAATAGCTGATTTATTATTGCATCATCATTTCACTTGCAGCAGCTGAGGTATTGTTGCAACCATTATTTTTACATTCTTGAGTTGTAGATGATATATTGCTGCAACTTCACTAGAAAGAGTGGTTCATTGCTTGTAGTTCGATTATTGCCAAAATTTAATGGTCTTGGACCAAATTTTGGGAGCATTGAAGCAAATCGATTTCAAGAAGAATTTCCAGTCTTGACTACTTTGATTTATCTCATATTTGTTATCATTGCTGGGCATATAGAAGTTGATTTCTTGGCAGCTAGGAAACAATTCGATTTCCTTGAAAAAGCTGAGGATAAAATCGTGGCATCTTTGTTATTGAGATTGCAACAATTAGTACAACTTGGGGCGCTGCCCTTGGTGAAGGGATCGTGGATGTTCATCAGCAATTTATGGACTATTGTGAACCCATTTTATTAGCCTCTGAAGTCTAGAAAAATCGTGGCACATTTTACTTGAGGCACAACATCATAGTGAAGTTGATCAGCAAGAGAAAGAAGGAATATTGAAGCCAATAATCGCTGCCATCTTCTGATTCCAGGTTCCTTTAAGTTTGCACATTTCATATCAGTCTGTAGTCTTTGCCTTAGTAAATCGCACTAGCATAAGAGCGATTGGCTTTGGAGTCATTGGTTATATTATCACTTGCAAATCAATATTGAGGAGTTTGGGGTTGCATTGAAAGTGTTCGACAAATTGACCAGTTGTTGTAGCTTCTCATTTGCATAAGGAGTTTGCACACAAAGTGTTTGTCGAAATGCTTACTTGCTGTAGGTGTTCCTTTGCATAGATAGGTTGCACGAGAAATGTTTGTCTAAATGTCCATGAGCTGTAGATGCATATTAGCTTACTTATTGCATTGGAAATATTACATTGTAATCGAACTCAAGTTCATGGCAGCAGTACAAGGGTTTGGAGTTTGCATGACATATGTTTGACAAAATGTCATACCGCTGTAACAGAATATTTGCATGAATATCATTCACTTAGTTGCATTGGAAAATCATAAAAATACTTGCATTTACATTCTTATTGCACTTGTAGTCTTTGGGCATAGTTAGTTGAAGTCTTCTAATGCATTTCATCATCATACCAAAAAGACGATCAAACAAACCATCATCAAACCAGTTGACAGCAGTTTGCAAGACAAGTGTTTGACAAAATTCCCAAAGGTACAAAAACAAAAAATTTACACCAGATCTAGCAAGGGATTTTATACAAGGGTCAAACTCTTTCAACAACTTGGAACGATGTTAATGGTGGGACATGGTAGATTCACACTCAAGCTTGCTTTATTGGTTCCACCTCTTCCTTTGTTGGAAACACTATTCTTTGCAAAAGAAATTGGCATATCGTCAACTCAAAGGAGTGGTGATACGAAAATCTTAGTTGCCTCAACTACTTGGTGAACCTAAATCTCCAATTCGAAATGGCTTGAGTATCTTGGAAGCATCCTCCGGAGTAGGATTACTAAGCCACTTCATAAACACAAATTCACCATTTTGCGTATCTTCCATGGTTTGCTTAAAGGCGGGCTCCAAAAGTAGCCTTTTGTCATTACCCCAAGGCGATGGGAGATCAAGTTGTTCAAATTGATTGAACTGGCTTAGCATTCGGCTGATGGTCTGAGATAGCATGGCTATTTGTTTACAACATTGGCTCGCCATGTCTATTTTATCAAGGATGAATATGACCATTTGGGCTGCTGTAGATCTATCTAGTATGCACTTTTTGCTTAATTCATCATCTAGAAGGACTTTGAGCAATTGCCTAAACGTAGGAACTTGGTCTGCTTTAGCCTCCATATGTTTGCGAGCTTGTAGCACTTCCACCGCCACTTTGGCATTTTGTCTCATAATGGAATCAATGAATTTCAAGCCTGACAACAACCTTTCAATGGCTAAGATGATGTTTAACCAGGGCAGGTTGCTCACACCTTTTACAAACTTTATCGGAATGGCCTTTTGCTCCAGTTCCCTGTGCTTGTTCTCTAGCTCCATTAGCTTTTGGCTTAATTTCTTCCGCTCCTTGGAGCTTTCCTTCTAATTCTTTTACCTTTTCCTTTCTTTATCTAGAAGGTCCGAAGAGACTTCATGAGCCAAGTTGGTTTGCAGTTCTTTAATTTTTGTTTCTTGGGCCTTGCTTATGGTTTATTGATCTTTTAGGTTCTTGTCCAATACTTTTATCTATTCACTTTATTTAATCAACTATGCACTTGCCATCAGGTCGTTGGCAGATGAAGTTAGAGTAGAAGCTTGTAGGTGATGTACCCTATCTAGTGGATTGCTACCTTAGTGAGGCAAGGTGACCAAGCTAATTTCGTAATCTGATGCTTGCATTTCTCCTTTGTTTTTAGCAACTTGGTAAACCATGTGAGTAAAGTATGTGGTATCCATCACTGGGCTCTTACTCAAGTTGTGGCTGGCCTTTTTTACATAAAAGCTTTGCCTTCCCTTTACAAATTGTTCTTCTCTAGCTTGCAGCTCCTATATACTTTGACTAAAACTAGCTCATGCCCCCCTTGGTGGTCGTGAGCGGTTTGATGATGGTAACCTATACAATCCTCTACCTTGTATTGAGGCCACAATTGTGCCAAGAAGAGGGACACAAAGGCAAAATAGGGCACAGAAGCAAACAAAATATTAGCCCATTCCTCTATTGATTTAAGCTATCCATTTGGGTCAAGAGCTGCTAGCTCCAAGTGATTATACTTCTTTAGATTGAAAAAGAGGACCAAGCATGCAAGATACAGGGGATATTTGAAGAGTTTGTGTAGAGAAAATTGGGGTAGTGAGTGCATATGGTCAACTACCAAGGTTCAAAAGTCATAAGAAATCTTAGAATATTTGTGAGCATATAAAACACCATGAAGTATGGATAGTTGTCCTGAGAATTCCTCTTTATCATTATCCAACACAAAGACTATTGCAGCCATACTCAGGAGATCACAACTGTCATCTTTAAAAGCTGTGAGGCCGATGGGGATGCTCATCATCTCCTTCGTTTGCAACTTCATCACTGAATTCGAAGCTGTCCGTCGATTATGATGGGTAGCCCAATGCCTACCTTGTGACTGAGTTGATACTGTGTACATGCTTTGGGGAAGAGCGATCGCCAACGTTTGCCATATAGTTTTAGTGGAAATTTCAGCTATAGGCATACCCACTACTGTTTTGATACGCCTAGACACTTTATCATAATTATTGGTGCAAGCAACCACTAGTTCATAACAAGGATGAACAGTAGGGATCATCATTTGCCTTGGTGTACATGCCCAACTCTGGTGCCCAAAAGAACTATAGGTCTGAAATGTAAAATGCACCACCGAGGCAACTCTGAGTATATTAGTATAACCTCTGCCCAATTTTGTATTGAAAACATTATAGGCTAGATCAATGTTGGGCTTCACCTCTCGAACAACAGTTGCATAGGCATTTAATGGTAGATTAGGGTTTGGGGGTAGAATTTCCATAGATGGGTTTGCTTAGGAAGCCTCCATGACTAAGACTTGCTTAATGGGTTGGGTTGAGCAAAATAAAATGGGAGTTACTTTTGGAGATTCCTTAGAGATTGGGCTCTGAGTTGAAAGGTTTGGTGGCGGTTTATGAACTTGGGTTTGTGCCCGAGTTCTTCTCCGTGAATAACTTTGCTAGTTTCCTAGGTTGCTATTTGATTTCATCTCACCCCTTTTCATTAATCACTCCAACCTTGAATTTCACGCTTTGGAAGTGAAATTGCCTGCTAGAACTTTGCTTTTATTTGTCAGAAAAAACACTACTCGATGATGCTTTGCTTGTGAGTAGATCATATTGAAAAAAGTGGCTTTATCTTGTTTTAAACAATTTGGTTGCGCTTATGCCCATATCACCACCAGCTAGCCTTTTAATTCGTGCCTTTGGGGGGGCTATTGGGTTGTGGACCTTGCCTAATATGTAACGTGGCAGGTGATTGGGTGGTCGGGGTTTACAAATGCCACAAGGTGCCATATAGTCTTGGCTTTGTGGAAAGGGCTTTTGAATTTGCGGGGTACAACGCCTAGAAATGCACCAATGGTGCAAAGGCCCTGTAGGCTCATTCCCTGTTGGCATAGCGTTGATGTGCTATTGGCTAGCATTAACCCAAACTATTATTTCAGAGTAGTAGATGTAGTATACTTGAGGGGTTCCTTTCCTCAAGTTTATTTGCCAAAATCTCGGTTCACAAATTCGGAACTATTCAAATACAATTATAGTGTCTGACAATTGTGTGCTTTCGTTTTGAGAACAAGTGAGCATAAAGAGGAGGGAGGGAAAATTTATTGAGACATATCCACAAGCACAATGAATAGAATAACGTACACAAAATGAGGTGAAACAACAAAACAAAAAACATTGTACCTACGTACATATATTATAGGGGAAGGCAATATTGCCTTCGAGGAATAATGCCCAAGATACATTCCATTAACTAGGATGTATATAGGTTCTCCAGAAAGCTTAGACAACTCAAAAGCATGGTCTTTATGATGATCTGATAGGGCCTGTTCCAAAAGTTGTCAAATTTGGAATGTTTTCTGGGCTTGGCTCGGTTTTCATCCCATTTTAGAACTAAATTACCTTTAGTGAACTCCTGTGGAGTGGCTCTTTTATTGAAGCATCTTTTTACCAGATGTTGGTGTTGATGAAAATGGTTCATAGTGGCTTCTTTTTTCTCTTCCAAGCTTATGAGTTCAACAATTTTGATTGTCTAGGCATCATGGTGTTCTAGCTCTAGCCGGTGAGCAAATTCTAGGGCTGGCAATTCCAAAGATAGTGGTAGTTTAGACTCCTTCCCATAGACCAACATGTAGGGATAATTTCCCATTACTTGCTTTGGGGTAATCTGATTGGCCCAAAGGGTGCCATTCAATTTAGAATGCTGTTGCTAGGGATTCTTTTCTATAGTCCTTCGCATGATTCTAATCAAGTTCTTTTTCGATGACTCAACAAGTCCGTTCTGCAAGTAATAGTTGGAGGAGGCTCTCAAATAGATGCCCATTTGATGAGCATACTCTATTATCTTGGCACCAACAAAAGTCCTTGCATTATCCATAATAATAATCTTAGGCATTCCGAATCTGGTAACAATGTTACCCAAGAACTTAATAATCACTCCCTTTATAGCTTATTTCAAAGCAATCGCCTCAGTCCACCTGGTGAAATAGTTAGTGGCAGTAAGAATGAATTATGATTGGTGTCAGATGGGAAGTTCATCAAACCAATGAAGTCAAGTCCCCATTGAGTGAAATGCTTATCTGCTATCATTGGGTTTAAGGGGAAAGAAGCATTACTTTTCCTGCCCACATGAAATCGGCATTGTTTACACTTCTTCACCCATCTTAAAGCATCTGAAAACATCATAGGTCAGTAATAGCCTGCCCTCATTATCTTTGTCGCAATGGTTTGGGTAGAGTAATGGCCGCCAGAAAGTCTTTGATGGAATTATTTTAGTAGGTCCTCTATCTTCATGGGTTCAATACATGGCATTAAGACTTTGCCATAATTCTTCTTGAATGATATACCATTGATTAACCTCTAGGACTCTATATCTAATCATCCTCGTGCGCTTCTTGAGGGCTTTGACTTACAAACAAATTAGGGATGATGTATTGGCTATATCATCAACAAGGTGTTGGTATGGGGTGCAAATTCTCCCAAGCTTGGTGGGCTTAATTTCAATATCATGTTCCACGATCCTGGGGATCCAACCTACATTCTTTTTGCCAATTTCTATTCCAAGAATGTAATCCCTCACTCCCACGTGGATGAAAATTGCAAGGATGTGGTTGTTTGAGAGCAAGTGCCTTTCTTCAAAGATATCATTAATACAAATACTTGTTTTTCAATAAAGGTATCCTTGAGCTCACCTTCTTTAAAAGTTCGACTTATGAAAGCAATGGGATGCTCATCACTGTTGTCATCTTCCTAAGTGAGCACTGTGGCAATGTTGTGTTTCCCTCTGATTGCATACATAATGAAGTCCTTGTGGAAGTTAGGATTTACCAAGATTGGACCCTCAGCGATGGCTGGCTTAAGCTTTTCAATTGCTTCCCTAGCCTTAGCGGTCCATCTCAACACTTTGTCCTTCTTCAATATAAGGGTCCGGAAAAGTCAGCCATAAATTTCCTCACGAAATTAATCTTTCCCAAAAAAGACTGCAAGGACTTTTTATGTGAAGGAAGAGAAAGGTGTAGGATGGCATAGACTCTTTCAAGATCAATAGATAAAACACTTTTTGACACAATGTGCCCCAAGAGCTTACCTTTGTGTACAACAAAAATAGATTGAGAGAGTGCCAAATTTTATATCTTTCGAAAATCATTTCCAAGTGCTCAAAGTGTTCATCTTGTCTTTTCGAGAAAGCTGTTATGTCAGCTAGATAGACCAAGATCATCTTATCAATAAGTCCCTTGAAAGCAATATCCATTGCCTTTTGGAAAGATGCTCTTGCATTGGATAATCCAAAATGCATCTTCTGGCAGGCATATGTCCCCCATTTAGTGGTGAACATTGTTTTGTGCTAGTCCTAAGTTTTTACCCAAACTTGGTTTTAATTGGAAAAGTCATCAAGGAGAATCATTCCGACCCTGATACTATCTATAAAATCTGGTCCATTGGAAGGGAGGGGATATTGATCTTTCTGAGAAGCTCTATTGAGGTCTCTAAAATCTACACAAAGGCGAATATCGCCATTTTTATTCCTCACTATGATTAGGTTAGTCACCCATGTATAATATTTGATAGGGTAGATGATATAGGCCTTGACTAGCTTTGACAACTCCTTTCTCATGAGAGGTTCAAATTTAGGGTGCACTGGTCTTTGATTTTGTCTAACAAGTTTTGCTTCGGGGTGAAGCTCTATTGTATGTTGGATGACATGTTTGTCATACCCTTTCAAATTGCCATAGTCCCAAGCGATGATGTCCTCAACCCTGTTGCTGATATTTATCAAGGTTTTCTCTAGCTCAGGAGTGCAAACCTTTCCTAATTTCAGGGCCTTCCCTTGGGAGATATAAACATCCTTGTAATCTCGAGCTGAACATCATGTTCCCTTTTCCTCCTCCCAATTGATCATCTGGGGTGAACATGCTCTTGAGTGTGACCAAGCCCTTCAACAACTTATTACTCTTCAACTGGAGGATTTGCTCTATATGCCTCTCGAATCTTAGGGTTCATTTCCTTAGAGAACTCAACCTCCAACTATATAAAGCAGTAATTTTTTAGTCGCTATCAAAAACTTGCCAATGTTTATCATTGTTGGGTACCGAAGGTCGACGAGGAGCTTGATATGGCTTTCATTCTTGAGAAATTTTGTGGGGGTGGTAGGGTAGGGAGGGGCAAAAAGATCTTCAAAGCATTGCAGGTTACCCCAAACCCACTAGTAATATCTTAGTGTGGGGTTTTTGGTCTCGCATTGTGACCACACTTTTTTCGCTATTAATTTGGTGTCTCCAAATATTAAGAGCAACACTTTTGCTCTATTCTTCTTAGCAAGTTGCAGACCTAGGGCAAGGGATTCATATTCAACAACATTATTGGTGCAACTAAATTGCAACTGGTATGAACACATAATCTTATTGTTGTTCGAAGAGTATAAATCCATTCCACCACTTGCTCCTTTTTTGCATATGGCCCCGTCGAAGTAGAGTCTCCACATTTCGTCACTATTAAGATCACTATTCACCTTTGCTTTGTTTACCTACGGTATTGGATTCCTTTCCTCATGGATGCAATAATTTCCCATCCCTTTATCTTCAGAAGAGTCATATCCCATCATGTGTAAGCCCATTCATCCAACCGCTTGCTAGGGGTCTTACTGGTGTTCTCATTTGCATTTGAGGCCTCAAGATATTTAGATATGATTGTATAGTTAGAGGGTAGGGGGTTCGGTTCAAGGCATTGCACTTGGTATCTGGCTACGGGCCCTATATATATTCAGACCTTGTCCCCATGCTTGGTTTGAAGCAACACATGTGTCATATTTAGGGCTAGATATCCTTTAATTTTGACGGTGAAGTCTTTGGACAAACACAACTCAAACATAGGAGTGAGATCAATGACAAAGATTTCTTGGGGTGTTGTGATACTTGGGCATGGATGGAGTGTGAAGGGAAGGTCATTGATGACACCTAGAGTGGGAATCGGGTTCTAGGCCAATTGAGTCACAGCCTTTCTTGCGGAATATATGCAATACCTAAGGCTTATGCTACCTTCTTGGGCATCATTGTGTTTTTGGCAGCAAAGTGTTTCACACAATTATGAACCAAAGGATTTCCAATCATAAGAGTAATTTAAAATGGAGTAGGTCCCTTTAAACTTACTCCTTATCCTTTTGCTGGAAGCACGATGGGAGTTGGAGAAGGGTAATTGCTATAGTTAGATTCTCCTTTATCTTTTGCTTTCACTAGTCTATTATGTTGCTTCAGTGCTTCGTGCAATAAGTCTACCTAGCCTAGTATAGCTAGCGCTTCCCAAAGAGGAACATTGATTGGTGCCCTTTTCATTTGTTCCACCACATTGAGTAGTTCAAGGGCCACTTGCTTTGCTGAGGCAGAAGCTGTCCAATCCCTTTTTGAATTTTCAACCATAGGGAAGGCGGTTTTAGCCAGCCAAGGCTTAAAGTTACCGCTATCGGTGGCTTTGCCTCCGCCACTAGGGCTTTTCCCTTGGATCTTTCGACTTTCTCATTGGGGTTAACAAGTGTTGCAGCAACTGAAGGATTTGACAAGTGTGGTCTCTCTGGCATGTTGTCTAGAATTATTTTCTTTGAAGGGGTTGCATACTCGGACTAAACTTGAGTCTTTTGATATGGTGGCTTGTCGTTGTTAGTTGCACAGTGGTCATCCTCACCCCATAACACCGAATTACCTTCTGGAACTAAGGGTATTGGGGCCTTCTCTTCTTCAGGTGGTTGTTGGTACACAACATTCTAGATCATCAAGGCTTGCTGCTGGATTCCAACAGGACAACTATTGGAATCATGGGGTGCAACAGTAGAATAACACCATAGGTTTTGCGTCTCTGCCATGTTTTTCTTGAACATGAACCAATGCCTTACTGGTATTGGAAGCCCCTTGCAGAGTAGGTAGAGCCTTGGTATTAGCTTGTGGGTTGGCTGAGTTCTCTCTTGGAATGTGGAAATTTGACGAGGGATAACCAATACGATGATTTGGATAAGGACTATAAGGATATGGATAATACCTTGTGGTGGGGATTAAAAGAGTTGAGCCGATTGGGCCTGCTGCCTTTTAATGGTCACCAGTTCATTTGAAAAAGATCTCATTAAACCCTTCACCTCATCAAGTTCCTTTGCTATACCAGGCTGTGAAGTAGATGTAGAAGGCTCGGGTAGCGGGTTGAGTGGAGGATTCGGAAATAGTGGCATAGCTGGTCTGGGTGTTAGTTTGCTGACCTGCATCAAGTTATTCATAGCTCGGATGGCTGTTTCATAAGCCTTAGGGAGGATATAATCTCCCATAGATTGGATCATAATGGCTATGTTTGGGTTGAGGGATTTTATAAAATACAAGAATGCCATGGGGGGAGAGGGCTTACTTGCGGAAAAATCCTTTGCCAAGTCTTTTGGAACCTTATATTGAAATCAAGAATTGTCTTCGTAGGGGCCCTTTCAATGGTTGCTAGTTATTCAACTATGGACAAATTATCCCTCCTTTCCCAAAACTGTTTACACAATTTTTTGTTCAGGTCACCCCAAGAGTTCACAAATATGAGAGGGAGATATCTATATCAATCTAGGGCCTTCCCCTTGAATGAGAGGCTTCCAACGATCTAAGAGCCACATCCTATTGGGCAATGTGGTGTACAAAACACAAGTTAACGTTGTCTTGTATATGGTCTGGTTCTCACCTATAAAATATGGCAGAGATTTCAGAGTAGCATGGGGAATATCATTCCACACTACTAGAGCTAGAAGGATACCATCATTCCATTGGGCAAAAGGATACTGCCTAGGCGGAGGGTTGTTGTGGGCCTTGGGTCTTCCTTGAGGGGAATTTCTTGGTGGGCTATGGTGTGGAGGTATCTTGGGTAGATGGATTTCTCGGAACAACTCTACCTCTTGGAGCTCTCCTTTGTGGCGGTGGTTCTTTTATCAACCCTTGTCCAAGATTTGCTTGTAGTACAGATCTAGTCTGTACCCATCTCATAAACCAACTGGACTATCTTCTCAAGTGGAGTCGCCAGGTGAATAAATTTGTTCTCTGGCAGCACAATAGTTAAGATTCTCACCACTTTCTTGAAAAGGCTTAAATCAGGTCGTTCTGGGTCTGGCCTCCCATTGGGCGTGCCAGAAAAAATATTGCTGATGGTTAAAATTGTCTTGTGATGGTGCCCACCATGGATCAATAGATTTAGGGAGATCCTGCAATGTGTGACATGTTTGCAGGATATCCTTTAGGATTAGAAGGCCGGCTCCTTATCTAATTGAAGCTAAGAACTATTATTTGCAGGAGAAAAGGTAGAAGGATAGCGTAAATAAAATGCAGGGAAGAAAATGCGGCTAAACTCCAAAAGAGTGATGACCAAAATCTATTTAACAGCTGGATTACAGCATAGAACGACTCCTCCAATTTCCTAGAAAGCTCAAGACACAATATTATATGTTCTGCAAGAGGTAATGATTAAGACTACTAAATCAAGACAAAGGAAAGATGCAGATAACATCCACAATGCATTAATGGAGATACTTGGAGAAGTCACATATTTGCATCAATATTCCAGAGGTGTTACAGAAAAATTAGAAAATAGATAGAGCCGCTAAGGCACTCTTAGCTCTGCATAGTCTAGGAGAGGCAGAAAATAGCTACTAAAGGAATTTTGCCGATCCCTTGCTGAAGCTGAGCTCACTACATTAATAGTAGAAACTTTGGAATAAGGGATTGAAAAAACGAGTGGGTATGCTCGACTCGCTGTGCATGCAATCCGCAGATTGCATATGCCATGGATCAATATTCTGCCATATAGTAGATCTCCATGAATGTTTTGGGCAGCCATTGTCTGTAGGCTGCGTAGGGAATGTTTGCACCCATATTTGAATGTTCTGGGTGAGTGCTGATTTGTCGAGGAAGGAGGTGTGCTTTGTGAAGTACAACACAACTACCCTTCCCGACCGATGTCTAAACGCTGCCTTAATGGCTGTATAGAGCTTGGAGTCTGCTATCCTTGTCGAGAGATTGGCGTGGTGACCATAGGTCGCACCTTTCGATTTCTGCAGCATGCAAAGCTTTTCACTTGTTCGCGGTGGACACGTCAGGAGATCCAAGTGGCCGAATTAACCAATGGCGTGGCATCGGGGGCTGCAATGTGATGACTGTGCACAGGGAGTGCGCCATTGACCTGTTGGTGGGTCACAGCCTACGCCCTGCCGTTTGTCCCGTTCCTTCGAGGAATGAAAGGATCCGCTTTGTCCGATCAAGGCGATCAGTGGTGCAGGTGCTTTAAGCTGATTTGGCATTGGTAGAGGGTCTGGCGGTGCGTGATTGGGTAAAGCTTTACAGCAGTGGGTCCCTCCACTAGCTGGTGGTCGAATCCAATGCGAGAAGCTTGAATTCTGAGCAGCATATGCCCGTGAGGAAGGACTAAGGCTTTCAGGCCTTAGTGTAGTGTTTTTAGCACTACAATTATCACTAGCTATATGCATGTGCAGAAGTTAGGAATGAAGTTTGAGGACCAACTGCTGATCGATCAGATGCAACAGACAAATATGTTCCTACTAATTGAGGGTGGGAATGAATTAGAGCAATTAAGGAGACACCTAAATACATTTTAGTTGCAATAGAACCTGCCTTTGTTTAACTTGGGGCAATTAATAATTAAGTTAGCAAACTTAAAAAATGTAGTTCACATAACGTAGAGACCAATGGTGAATGTTTTGTGTTCAATTCATTGAAATGGTCATGGTCATACCGAGAATGGGAAATTAGACAACTCATCAATTAGTTGGACAGGTAATATAAAGAATTGTACCTGAAGTCCTAATAGAATACATACACTTGAAGTCTTGTGCAAAACAACCCCAAAACTTGTATATATAGGGTACACGAGAATAAGAGATATGTAAGCTGCAGAGGATTCTTTGCTATACCCCTATGATACACAACCACTCAATTTATATAATTTTATATGGATTACATCTATTCTTTATTCAATTACATTGTTTATATCCGATGGGTATAACCTGAATACTCCTCGGGTTCATTGCAGCACATTTGAGTTGAATGTGGCCTGGCTAACATAAATTTGAGAACTGTCCATTGGACGCCAATAAACAAGTCCAATAAGCAAATTTGTCTATAGTTTTTTCTTGATGAGACTTGCCACTTCTTCTTGGAATGCCACAATTTTGTACAAGGAGAAGGTAATAGGCAGACCATGACAGAAGATAAATTCAAAATCTGGCTATAGAGTGGGTGTGATTCTAGGGCATTGAATTGGTGATTGAAGAAGCCACATGAGAAACAGATCAGGAATAAAAGCTAGAGCATGCTTGAAGGATCACACAGCTCACTCTTACAAATGAAGATATCCGAGGTATTGACCAAAGGACTGTTAAATACTAGTTGTTAAAGGGTTCGACATTGAAATTTAATGTGTCTACAATATTGTCACCCAACCTTTAGTGCTAGGGAAATGGTAAATGCAACATCATATAGCAAGCATAGTAACGATTGTGCAAGTTGTAGTATAAGTTTTGTCAATAAATGAAAGTAGAGCGGGTCAAAGACATAACATTTTAATGAAGATTTGATGAATTTTTAAAGTATTGCTAAGGGTGGGCTAGAGATGAATGCCATCCCTGATCCATGCAGCTCGCTAGAGGTGCATGGAGGACAAACTACAACTATTTAAACCAGATGGATCTTTTCAAACATGGTTGCAGAATTGTAGAACATGCAATTAGATGTAGAACAACCATTACACATTCAAAATGTAAAGATACTAGCAGAACAACTCTACTTCTATTCAATGGAAACAGTAAAACTGAGAATGAACTTCCCAAGATTAGAAAGGGGGAGATACTTTTACCTGATTTTCTGAGACTGTGAATGACCAGCAAGGCTGAGAATGAGGATTCCCATGATCAAAAGGGGGAAAACACTTCCTAACTGATTTTCCTAGCTTGGAATGTGATTGCAATGATAATAGATGTTAGATACTCAAGGCCTGCTAACGTGTGAGAGAGATGACCATGTCCATTTGTTCTCTCATTTGTACCCCAATTCCTTAGAGTTGAATGGATGCTAAGTATACAATATTACAAGAAGGCCGTTACAATAGATGGAAGTGACAAAAGAGGATGGTTATATGACCAGTTCATATTCTTTGCAAGTGATAGTTGGATTTCTTGCAAGTGTGGCGGTTCGACTTCCAATGCATGATATGTTGACAGGGCTCTAACACGGCACAGTCTTTGGATGTGCCACCTAGCATTGTGAGACGTAGCACAAAGTGTCCATGTGGCCGTTGAGTCATGCGCAAACCCAGAGTGCTGCGTAGAATGCATCTTGGCGTTGCGCAAGAGCTCAAGGATTTTGTGGAGGTTACAGTGGCAATGCACATTGCTGTATTGATGCATAGGATGTGTGACATTGTGTGGTACGCACAATCTTTTCTTAGTGCTTTGCCTCATCTCAGGGTGTTCCAATCAAGCTAAGCAATGCCTAGGAGAAGCGCCAATATGTTGGAATGATGACACAGGTTGGTGTTGTGCGTTACCTTCGAGTTTGCCAATCAAGTAGAGTGTTGAACACGAAAAGTTGACTATAATGTTGCCTATCCGGGGTAAGCCATTTAGATGGTGCAAGTCAACTTGGAGTGGCATAGTATTGTGTATGCTATGCAAGGTGCATGGATGCTGTGTTGCACGAATTGCGGAGTTGCATTGAACGACGTTGAGATTGAAACTTAGGCACTCCACGCCTATCGACTGAAGTGCATATGGTGGTCTTCAAAGTTGTGCGGCATGTATCCTTGCATTACTTGGAAGTCTCAAAATGCTTTGCAAGTGACCACAAACCAACAAGTGTATTGCAATATGAAGGTAGTCTTGAGAGACCCCCTTGTGCTCAAATCATTCCTCATCTGTTACAGATTAATGTTCCCCGTTGTTGTTAGTTTTGAACTTTTGGGTAATGGTGCTGAACCAATGCTTTGAATCAAAAAATATCGTAGCGTGTTGATGTTGACAACAATCCCTTAGAAGGAATGTAGGATGTCAGATCCTTGAAAAGAGATGTGCATTTGTCTCTATGTTCCTTGATGTGGTGTAGTGTTTGCATGATGGTGCAATCTGTTGTAGTTGTGGAAACCAAGTCTAGAGGTGCTTGAGAGGGTATTGTTACTCCTCCTAGCTTGTTTTAGAACTTGCTATGGATACCAGTGAATGCCAAGGGATGTACGTATTATCCTTGTACTCGCTATGAAGAGGGTTGTATGTATACCCATGTTTCCTTCTTGAGGGACGTGTGAAGACTCTCTGTATGTAAGAGCGGATTGAAAAAGAGGCATCTCCATGTGAGATGGATGTTGCATGCTCAAGAATGTAGAAAATTCAGAAGTCTGATATCTCGTGCGCTCTAGCTTTGAGAAGAACTATGAAGCTTCCTGTCTAATGCAAGACATTTAAAAAAACAAATGACCCGCTGACAACACAAAATCGTAGAGGTGTTGATTCACAACACCCTGTGCAAACAATTTGTGTCATGTAGATCCTAGTGTATGTGCATATGTCTAACCAGATGTGTTGTTATCTAGCGTAGTATGGATGTGGAAAGTTGTTTGCTTGTAAGTGTGCCTAAGCGATGAGGTGATCTTTCCCTAATTGTCAAGGTCCATCCACCCACAATGTAGTTTCAACGAATGGCAGTCCTTTGTGCAAGAATGTCCGATAACCAACAAGTGGATTGAGAATGGTTGGTTCTTACACAAAGAACACAAGGATGAATATCTTGATGGTGTTCAGTTGTATGATTGTTGTGTTGGCAATGGTTGCATGTAATTGGAATGTGTCTTGTGTGTATTTGTCGAGAACGTCTTTGTAGCTAGTGCAGTTGAGCTGTGTGTTGTTCTTGAAATTGTTCTTGCATAGGTAGGTGTTGAGGCTTACACCATGGTTGGTGTTGTTGTTCAGATTGTCACTAGGAAGCTTGTGTGCATGCTTGAGGGTGCTTTATTGCAGAGTGCTGCTTGGAGGCTTGTACCTGTTGGAATAGTGATTGCATGGAGCATTTCTTGGAAGCTCGCGTGTCTTCTTCAATTGTATGAGAGAGATGTGGGGTTTAAGTACTCGGTGCACAAGTTGAATCACTTGGACCATGTGACGTAAAGTGTGATGTGGAAGCATCGTTTGCGCTTGATTGTGAGAAGTGTACTAAACTTTCTTTGCTTGAGTTGTAAATGGTGTAACCAAGACCGGTGTTGTGCGGTCTCATCTCTATCTGGAGGGGGTTGATGATGTCTTGGCCATTTTTGCCTAGGCCTTGACATTCATAGCCCATTTGCTTAAGAAGCTACGAACCAAAACCCTTGGTCCGTGTTTTGAAACTGCCAAACAAAAGTGTTGAATTGATTGTGGGGAATGACAGAATTTTTAGGTTCCCATCTTTCATTGTTTGCGCATTGCATGTCACGGTTGGGCATGGTGGCGCATAGATGATTAGTTGATTAGGCATTTGGTTCCTTCTTTTGCGGAGAGTTTTTGTTGTAGCTTCTGCATGGCTTGAGTACATCTACCCTTTGATTGAACAAGACCATCGAGGATAGGGTTAGCAAAATGAATGTTGCGCGCCATGAGATTTGATAGCTGCTCCATGACAAGACTGAAGCTTTTCTCCTTGAATAGTTGAGCACATTGCAATTGTTGATTTTGCTGTTGGATCTCCTTGAGCAGGGGTTTGTTTTCATCCAATTATTCCAAAAGGGATGTCTTCATCTTGGGTTTGTTTTCCTTCTTATTCACTTTACCCACATTCGTAATAGCGAAGAGATGAGCACATGTCTGATATTGATTCTTTGGTTTAGTGTAGACAACTAATGACTAGACGGTGTGATAGACTTGTGGCCTTGATGTCAATGATCCGTGCGACGCCTAGGAGGTGCACGAAGGACAAACTATAACTATTTAAACTAGATGGATCTATTTAAATAGTCACATAATTGAAGAACATGCAATGGAATCTAAACAAGATGGGTAACAACTGTTACACATTAAAAAATATAAAGAGAGTAGCAAAACAATGCTACTTCTATTAATGGAAAGAATAGGGTATAGGTACATATGCGTACATTACACAATAAGACCAAGAATGAGAATTATTGTGATTAGAAATCGAAGACACTCCCTAACTATTTTGCCTAGATTATGAATGACCAACAACGTTGAGAATGAGGATTCCCTTGATAAGAATGGGGACTACTCATCTTAATTGATTTGTCTAGCTTGGAATGTGATTACAATGATGAACAAATGCTAGATACTCAAGGCATGCTAACATGTGAGAGAGATGGCCATGTCCATTCTTTTTCTCATTCTTTTCCCCCTTAGGGTCGAATGGATGCTAAATGTACAATAAACAAGAAGGCAGTTACAATAGATGATGGTTACAAGAACAGTTCATCTTCTTCTGAAGTGATGGTTGGACTTCTTGCAAGTGTGGTGGTTGGACTTCCAATGTATAGTATGCTAATAGGTGTTTTGACTTGGCATGAGCTTTGGATGTGCCACTTAGCATGGCACCACATGGCATAGAGTGTCCATGTTGCCGTTGAGTCATGCAACAATCCCTAGTTTGGCACTGTGAAAGCATGCAAGGTTGTCGCAAAGTTTGCACGGGTGGTGTGCACTACTGTGGTGATGGACAAGCTCCATAGGATGTGTGAGTATGTGTGTCATTGTGTGATACGCACGATCTTTCCTTAGTGCTTTATCTCATCTCAAGGTGTTCCAATCAAGCCAAAAAATTCGTAGAAGCGCCATTATATTGGAATGATGGTGTGGAGGTTGGTGTGAAGATCAACTTGTAGAAGTCCTTGGTGTTGTGCGCTACCTCGGGGTGTGCCAATCGAGTGGAGCATCGAACAAGGGAAGTTGGTTGTAATGTTACCTATTTGGGATAAGCCATTTGGATGGCATGAGTCAACTTGGAGTGGTGCAATATTGTGTTGGCTGCGTGGATGCTGTGCTACACAAAACATGGAATTGTGTTGAATGGCATTCATATTGAAATCTATGCGCTTTGCACCTATCAGGTGAAGTGCACATTGTGGTCTTCGGAGTTGTACATGTATCCTTGCATTGTGCGGAAGATGGATAATGCTTTGCAAGTGACCACAAACCAACAAGAGTATTGCAATATGAAGGTAGTCTTGAGAGACCTCCCCTATGCTCGGATCATTCGTCACCCCTTAGCGAGCAATGGTCCCCATTGCTATTAGTTTTGAGCTTTTGGGTGACGGTGTTGAACCAATGTTCTAAATCAAAATATATAGTGGCGTGTTGATGTATACTCCAATCCCTGAGAAGGAATATAGGATGTTAGATCCCTGAAAATAGATGTACATATGTCTTTGTGTTTGTTGATGTGCATTTCTTGCACGATGGTGCAACCTATTGTGTTATCTTGCAGCTGCGGAAACCAAGTTTGGAGGTGCTTGAGAGTGTATTGTTGCTCTTGGTAGCCCAATATAGAACCCGCTATGGATGCATGCAAATGCCAAGGGATGTATTCATTATCGTTGTACTCAACGTTGAGAAGAGGGGTGCATGTATATCCATTTTGCCTTCTTGAGGGGCGTGTGAAGGTTCCCCATATGTAAATGCGGATTGCAGATGCAGTATATCTGTGTCAAATGGTGGTTTCATGCTCAGGAATGTAGCAAACTCAGAAGTCCAATGCCAATGCTGTAGTGGAACTAATTTGAGGGTAGACCAATCATAATAGCACGAGCATGATACCAATTTTTTGGTAGTGCAGATTTTTGTTTAGACAAAATCAAAATAGCGCAAGTGTGATACCAATATTGCTAATCCCGGGGTAATCCAATCGAGATAGCTCTCAATACCAAGGTTTTCTTTGGATGGCATAAGTTTGATGTCCAATATTAGAAGTATGCAATACAAGAGTGAAGTTGAGAAACCATGTGTGCTTCAATTCTAAGAAAAACTATGAAGTTCCCTGTGTAACAAATGACTTGTTGACGATGCAAGACTGTAGAGGTGTTGATTCAAAATGCCATGTGGAAACAAGGTATGTTACACAAATGCCAATGTGTAACAGGATGTGTTGTTATCCAACACAGTACTAATGTGGAAAGTTGTTCACTTGTAAGTGCACTTTAGTGATGAGGTGATCTTTCCCCAATTGTCAAGGTCCATCCACCCACTATGTAGTTTAAGTGAATGCACTGTTCTTTGCGCAGTGGATTGAGAATGTTTTCTTCTTCCATAAAGACCACAAGGTTGAATATCCCAACGTTATTCAGCTATATGGCCATTGTGCTAGTAATGATTGCATGTAACTAGAGTGTGTGTCGTGTCTTCATCGGGAACGTCTTTGTGGCTGGCTCAATCGAGCCATGTTTTGTTCTTGCAACTGTTGTTGAGGCATATGCCGTGGCTGGTGCTATTGTTACTCAAGTTATCGTTGGGAAGCCTGCACTCATGCCTGAGGGTGCTTCTATGTGGAGCGCTGCCCAGAGGTTTCCACTTGTTGAAATAATTATTGTGTGGAGCGTTGTTGAGATGCTCACACGTCTTCTTCAACTCTATGAGAGATGTTGGGTTGAAGTACTTGGTGCACAAGTTGAAGTACTTGGGCCATGCGACACAAAGCACAATGTGGAAGCATTGTTTTTGCTTCATTGCGAGAAGTGTATGAAACCTTTTTTGCTTGCATTGCAACTGACGTAACCAAGACTAATGTTGCGTGGTCTCATCTTCATGTGGAGGGGGTTGATGATGCCTTAGGCATTTTTCCGTAGATCTTGGCATTCATAGCCCATTTGCTTCAGTAGCTTGGAACAAAAACCCTCTTGAATTTGCCAAACAAAGGTGTTGAATTAGATTGCATGGAATGATAGGGACTTACTAGGTTCTCATCTGTCATTGTTTGCATGTCACACATCACAATTGTGCATGGTGGCGCTTTGATGACTGGTTGATCAGGGGTTTGGTTCCTCTTCCTTTGCAAAGAGTTCTTGTTGTCACTTTTGCATGGTTCAAGTACATCTACCCTTGATTTGAACAAGACCATCGAGGATAGGGTCAACGAGATGAACATTGCATGCCATGAGATTTGTTAGTTGCTTCATGACAAGATCGAAGCTTTTCTCCTTGGATTGGAGAACATCTTGCAATTGTTGATTTTGGTGTTGGAGACATTGGATCTTCTTGAGCGGGGATTTGTTCTCATCCATAGATTCTGCAAGGGATGCCTTCATTTGGGGGTTGTTTTCATTCTTGCTTGCTTTACTTATGATTGCAACAATGAAGAGATTAGCCTATGTCCAATACCGATTCTTTGGTTCAGTGTAGACAACTAATGATAGGACGATGTGATAGACTTGCGGCACTGACATCATTGATATTTGTGACACTCAAGAGGTGCACGAATGACAAATTACAACTATTTAAACTAGACAAATTTGTTCAAACAAAGTTGTAGAACATGCAATGAATTCTAAAAAAGATGCAGAGCAACCATTACACATTAAAAAATGTAAAAAGACTAGTAGAACAATGCAACTTCTATTTAATGGAAAGAATACGGTATAAATGTATATGCGTATAGTATATAGTAAGACTAAGAATGAGAATTCTTGTGATCGGAAAGGGGGAGACTCTGCCTAATGGATTTGCGTAGAATGTGAATGATCGGCAAGGTTGAGAATGAGAATTCTTGTGATTAGAAGGGAACGCGTCCTAACTTATTTGCCTTTCTTAGAACATGATTACAATGATCAACATATATTAGATACTCATTGCATGCTAAAATGTGAAAGACATGACCATGTCCATTCTGTCTCTTATTCATTCCCCCTTCCTTAGGGTCGAGTGGATGCTAGATATACAATATTACAAGAAGCCAGTTACAACAAACAATAGTTACAAGAATGGTTCATCTTCTTCCGCATTGATTGTTGGGCTTCTTGTAGGTGTGGCAGTTGGACTTCTAGTGCACGGTATTCTAATAGGTGCTCTGACATGGCATGGGCTTTGGATCTACCACCTAGCATGGCATGACATGGCATAGAGTGTCAACATGGCCTTTGAGTCATGCGCATACCCTAATTGCTGTCTAGTATGCATCTTGGAGTTTTGCAAGCACACATGGTTGCTGTGGAGTATGCACAGGTGGTGCATAGTGCTAGGGTGATGCACAACATTGTGTGGTACGCATGATCTTTTCTTAGTGCTTTGCCTCATTTGGGGGTGTTCCAATCAAGTTGAGCAATGCCTAGGAGAAGTGCTGGTGTCTTGGAATGATGGTGTGAAGATCAACTTGTAGAAGTCCTTGGCGTTGTGTGCTACCTTGGGGTGTATCAATTGAGTGGAGTGTATTACAAGGGAAATTGACTATAATGTTGCCTATCTAGGGTGTAGTGTCCCCTTTTGGGATAAAATAAGCAACAAATGGCTTTTCAACAAACTCCAATGAAAATCCTTGAACAAAATCAGCAAGTTAAAATCAACAATTAGACTAGGCTTGCCAAACCCTAGCAACTAGGGTAAATTGGCAATTTATGCCTTGAAACTCCTCCAAAATTATGAAATTTTATTTGCAAAGAAATACTAATTTTTCAAACCCTCTTATCCAAATAGATTCAGAAAATATTAATTTTCATATTTTATTTTTAGAAAATACAGCACAAATAAGAAAATTCAATATCTCCGAATATATTCCACATATGAATACATTTGATGGCTCAAAACGGAGATAAAAATATTTGCAAATTTATGAGACCAAATTCAAATTTTTTTATTAAGTGAAAGTGGCCCAAAAGTGAGATCTAAACCAGAAACCAGTGCGCTGCCCTACAAATATAATTCCTGCCTTTTTCAACCAGCAAATTTTAACGCAGCCCTAATAAAAGGGGTCTTTGTTACACAAACCTGTTTGCTGTCCATAAACAGCCCTAAAACCCTAGTGAATGGCTCCCAACAACAAGCCAAGTCACCACAACCGATAGTCACACTATCCAATGCAAGTTGCTGCCCTAAAAGAGGGTCAAATCAATGAATCACTGAATCTGAAATGCAATTACAGCACCTGAAAGTAGTGCTGCCCTGAATAGGAATGGAGGTTTTCGTCCTCAAATGCTTGTGTCTTTGAAGGTTTTCATCTTCAATTCATTTAGCCAAGCGTTTTGTGCTTTAGCCTCAAAATCAAACATCATAAATTCATGGTAACCTTTCAAAAAGAACATCAGACCACCTTTTACACCAAATCTTCCTACAAGTCCTTCCAAAAAAGGGGTGCTCCACTTGAAGGAGAGTTAAAGTGAATTTAAAATATGTTTTCTCTTTTCTCACAGGTTACTTTTTAAGTTATAATATAAAAAGATATATAAAAAGGTATCTTTTATAACTTAAAATTAGAACCAATGTTTCCCTTTTTCCCTTTCTTCCCTTAGCCAAGGGAAAGCACCAAAAGAACTAGGCTAAAGGTCATGTCTGTGCTTAGGCCAAGTCCGTGCTTAGGCCAAAAAGGTGGACATGACATAGGGCAAGCCATTCAGATGGCAGGAGACAACTTTGAGTGGTGCAATACTATGTAGACAGTGTAGTGTGCATGAAGGTTGTGCTGTGCGGAACATGGAGTTGCGTCGAACGGTGTTGAGATTGAAACTTATGTGCTTTGTGCCCATCAGGGGAAGTGTACATTGTGGTCTTTGGAGTTGTGCGGCATGTATGCTTATGAGAATGCTCTGCAAGTGACCACAAACTGACAAGAGCATCACAATATGAAGGTAGTCTTGAGATACACCCCTCGTGCTCGGATCAATACCAGTCTTGGGTAGGAGGTAGGGTGATATTGGTTGAGAAAGATCACCTCTTTTTGGTTGGAAAGTGAAACAAACTAAGACCTTTGGGCATCACAAAAGTATGGCAGTTATAGTTGTAGGCATTTGAATGTATCAAGTTTTTGCGGTAATTTGTGTGAAGAGAATCACTACCATTTATCTGAATTTACTCAGGAGGCAATAGCTTTATGCCCTCGTAGAGTGGGGATAGGATCAGAACTCTAACTTCAGAGGCATGAATAGTGTACCTGAGATCTTACAAGTTAGGGTTTTGAGTGCCTAATGGAGTGTGGAGATCCTAGTGATGGATCCCGTCAACTTTACAAATCAGAAAGGGAGATAGACTCTAGAAAAATGCTGTACAGCTAAAAACATCAGGACAGTCTCGCACAGCAAGGTTTAAGGCTGAACAGGGTATTTGTTTGCTGTTTTCAGGTGCATGCAGAGTGTTCCACAAAAAATTGGAGCTTTTTTGTCACACAGAATGTTTGTCAAGCACGCTATAGGGTCCTGATATGGTTTTCAGCTAGGCAGAATGTGATGTACTGGAACAGTAGGCTTTATGCTAACCTAGATATTTGCAAAAAGGAAACTACTTTTTTTCAGAAAAAAAAACAAGGGCAGCGTTAGAGCATGAACAAGAAAATCTAGCAAAGAGATGCTGTGTGCGATGATAATTTTTTATGTGCGGTACCTTCAGTCCAGAAAATGCAAGTAAACCCCCCAAAGCAACTACTAATCTGTCTTTAGAGTGGAAATCGCTTTAGACATGATAAGAAAGCAAAAAGTATGCAAATTAACAGGCCCTATGTAGTTACCACAACTTTGCACCATAATATTGAGACTTTGACTCGGTTTGAACTTGGCAGGCCCATTTTGGGCTCGGACTTGGTCTCAGCCGAAAAAAACTGGAAAAAACTCAAAAAATTAGATTGGTCAAAACTCAATCAAAATCACCCAAAATTTTACCAAAATCACTAAAAATTGAGTCCTCTATGTTGCAAATCCTGTGTTCTCTTGTGGGTGCTACAAAACGGAAATTTTGATGTAAAAAATGAAGGACAGAGAGGAAGTTTGCCAGATCTAAGCTTTCTTTTCTTTATTTATGGCATTTTCTTATTGATTGGGAGGCACCCGAGTTGAGTCAACTGGCTCACTAGGGCCCACTCGGCTCAAGGCTCTGCAAGTTTTTCTCAATACTTGCAGATATGGTTACCAGGATAAGGGGACAGGTACTAGTACAGGAGACGGATGGGTGCCGGTATGCTATTTAAAAAAATAATTGCTAGCTTACATGAGAACCCTCAACCCTTGATGATGGCGTCTCACTGATTCTTAGCCAAAAGCACTAGTTTGCATCCAGTAGGGACTATGTTCCAGCAGGTAGGACCTCTTGGATAGTCAAGCTCAAAATAGAGTTGAAGGAACCAAAGATCAGAATACGTCCCAAAAAAGGAAATAAATGGGATGAAATGGGCAAAAATGGGCTAAGGCTACCTTTCCACTACTGGACAGGACTGCAAATTCCTCACTTGGGTGTTGTACTACTGAAGCGACCAAAACATGGTCAAACTACTACGCAACCTGGTTGAACAGTCAATGGGGCTTACCTGCAATTGGATCCTGCCTAGGGGTGCCCTCCAACATTTGAAAATGATTGGCGGGAGCTCGCACCCTCAGAATTCCACAGACAATAGGTAGGGGGGATGCCTCTAACAATGGCTAAATCCCTCACAATGTGATTGTAAGGGTTTGTAGCCACATAACAGTCATATGAGTCCAAATTAAAGGGGGAATATTAACTTGAAATCCCACTTCTATTTTACTAGTTGCAGAGTTTTTTTTTCTTTGCTCTATTGTAATTTGTACGACAACTGATTTATATAAAAAAGAAAAATAGTGGTTCTAACTTCTCTTATGGAGTTCCTTGTTGTGATGTCTGATATATTCTGTTAACCTCATCGTTGCTGTGGTTGTGATTCCAATGATAATTAATTGTTAATGCATAATTTCTGTCATGCTAATCAACCAGTTAAAATGAACAAGCATGTACATATGGATGAACAAAAACTCGTATCGAAATAGAGGCAGCATATGCATTTGCAGCAATGGACCTGCTGATCTGGTTTATTTTTAACGTACCAATTTTAGCTATAAATATGTAACTTGAACAAGAACAATTTGCGATTGTATGAAATTTAATTTGCTATTCCCTTGCAACTATGCTAGCTGGATGTTTAGCTCTGTTACAGTTGCTTTCTGTCCGCTACTAATAATCAAGTTGACTTCAAATGTTAAATAGGTATATGATGTGACCAGATTTTTGGAGGACCATCCTGGAGGAGATGAAGTTTTGCTCTCATCAACTGGTATTGCGCCATTATTAAAGCTATTGTCCTGGAATGCTATTATGTATTACAGTTAAACCATAACTATATTTGCTGAAGGGTATACATGTGATGATATAATTGCTGCGAGTAGAATTTTTTGTGTTTCAGGTTTTTGTAGCATAAAAGCTACTGTACAAGCATGACTGCATGAAATTAACTGGTCTTTGCTGGTGCATTTTTTCCTATATCATAAACTACAGATTTAATGGCAATTATTCTGCACTACATGAACTAATACCCAATTTTAGTTTTAATGCTGTAACTGGTTCCTATACAGGTCAAGATGCAACTGATGATTTTGAAGATATTGGGCACAGTGACAGTGCAAAAGCTATGATGGAAGAATATTATGTCGGAGAGATAGATTCCTCATCCCTTCCATCTAAAGCAAAACGCAGTGTGCCCGCTCAAGCACCACATGAGCGTGATAACTCATCCAAAAGTACCATCAAAATTTTCCAGATTCTGGTTCCAGTAGCCATTCTGATCTTTGCTTTGGCAATCCGCTACTATACAACGTCAAGCTGAAATTCAGGAATGCATCTAGGATTCCTCTATTTTGTTAAGATATTTTCAATTGTCAGCCAATTATAATTGGAGTACCAAGGTACATCTGTTGCAGCAAAAACCGCTTCCCAGCTAAAAAACATTCTACATTGTAATACTGTAGCAACAAAAAATGCAATAACACATAACAATGAGCTTTGGTTTGAAGAAATTTGACAATAGATAATTGACACCACATGTTTGATGCTTTGCATTCTAATATTCTATCCTAGAGGGTGCTCTTGTTGCAGGCCATGTTGTGTTAAAAATTATTGGGGATTCTCTTTTCTTTTTTGGGATTCTCAGTTTTCCTCGTCTTTGTTTTATGTAGTTTCTTTAAATCTCTCTAATATTGCAGGGTCTTTCTTGAAGTGCTAGCTATCAGGATCATTATTTGAGACCGGTCTCATCAGGGGACATTCTGTTTTGCATTGGAAGTACCAAATATTTACACTTTAGTTGTTTTGTAGCATTTAATGAATACCTTAGCCTTGTATTGTTTTTGTCATAATAGACTCTTAGATTCTGGGATTTTGATCACTTTTTATAATTAACTGTTTAAGTCGTCTGAGGATGACTGCTATGAAATGATTTTAACTACGTTCACAAGACCAAATGGCCCATGGGGCTACCAGTTACAGCAATTGTTCTTTCCCTCACAAAGATTAGTGGGATCATTAGTATTCTTTAGAACACTGATCTTTTGTTCGTATGAGTAAAATGCTTATGGAAGCTTTACTCAACACAAATACATGGTTAGGTTGTAATTGGGCTAATTCCTCATTGGTTAGAATTGTGAGACAATGGGAACTTATAAGGCATGATAAAAAAAGACACTACAATGTGAAAAGCTTGAAGTAGTAGATTACTTTCATATTTGTTTTCCCTATTAACAAGTGCTCAAAGGTGTTATGTCTACTAAGTGGGTCCTTTGCTTCACGATTATTACCAACATACATGAAGAAAAATATTATTAATATAATGACTACTCATGAAGGTGTAATTGTGTTAATCACACATTATACATGTTTAGTTTGTAATTGGGTTAATCATGCATTGCTAGTGTTATGGAGACAATGGTGATGGTAAAAGTTACATGAGACAATGGTGACTTATAAGGCATTACATGCATTAAATCAATTACTTAACACAGTAAAAAGTTTGCGACAATGGTGGGTAAAATGCTAGAGGGTGAAAAGCCAAAAGTGGTGAAATACATGTCCCACCCTTTTGTGTACTGATAGTGGGTGTAGACATAAAAAATGATTGATAGGAATTTATTAGTCATTAAATTACATGAATTTAAAATGTTTGTGTATGGGTTGATTATTGGTCTAAATTAAGCGTTTTTTATACATTTATCAAAATTTGATGCTCAATGTACTTTCTTCCAAACCTCTATGACTGTCCCTCTCTCTCCTACCCATTTCCCTTGCCTCAAGATATGTGATCATAATGTAGGGTACAATTTTGTGTTTGTCAAGAGTGTAGCCTATGCTCTTGGGCCCTTGGTGTGGTCCCTTATGGAAAATTTGATCATGCCTCTTTATTTTGCCTTTTTCCACTTTTTGATTGTTAGATGTTAGTTAGCATGCCAATGGGTACTAATTTAAATCGAAGTTGTATATAAATACACAAACATTGTGGGTCATTTATGAATAAGTACATTGAACATTTTTATAGAGATTTCATTGAGCAATTGCAAGCATTATAAAGATCAAACAAAAATTAGAGCATTCATCATTGTTGCGCACAAGTTCATGTGAGAGAAATCATTGAAGAAAGGACACACAAGACATCAGTAGGCTTTTGTATGACACAAGAATTGTTTCCAATTATGCCATTTGTTGTTTTCAATATTGTTTATTGTCCAAGGACTTGATAAGTAGATGGTGCACAAAAAACCAACCAACTTATTGTTTCCCTTAAGTTTTAGATGTTGCCAATCTAAGGCAAGGAGAAGAATTTTGTTTTACAGGGGACCTAGATTGCAGTGCGAAAAACCGAGTGAGGTTATTGGAGATCGGATCTAGGGGAACATAATCACCAAATTAGACGTTTCATGTCTATCATTTTTCAAGATTGTAATATACACTTCTGACTATCGGGTGAGTACAATACATTCTTGGGAAACATTTTTGTTTGCAACCAAATTTTTGGGCAAGGGCATTGTCATTTTTGGATGCTATTTCTAATGTTATATATTGATGAATATCACCATATCATATGATATTGAAGATACACCTTTAAACCTCACATGATCACCTCTCTCTAGTTTTGGAATTGATTAATTAGGTTTGATTTATATATTGTACATGTTTATTTAGCCCATTTAAAAGTAATTGAGTAGTTGTGTTGTAATTCAGTTGTAATCTATTTATCTATATTACAATTTGGTGACCCGTGCTCTCTTACATTGTATAAATTAGAGAATAATTCAAGTTAATCCCTTCAACTCATATCATCACCTTAGAATAATGACACTTCTTAGATAAATGAATGACAAAAAAAAAAATCTTCACTCATTGATTCAACCAAACAATACGTAGATGGAGAGGTTATTTATAGTTTAAGCAAGAGCTAGTTCCCCTTCTTTTATTGACCACAAAATAAATAAATTTAATTGGCCTATAAAGAGGTGGCTTTTTATTGGATAGCATATAGGCTAATCCTTATCCCATTCTAAGCCTAGGAAATTGTGCACCATCAAAGCTTAGTATATAAAAATATTATAAGTTAAATTAGATGCAAATAATATATTACATCAATACCTTCCTTTAAGTGCAACTTAGGGAGGTCTATACAAAAAATGAGGCTTAAAATTATCTGAAATGGGTCTTCTTGTCATTTTGAGTTGCACCTTTTGAGGAGGTGTTTTAGGGCTCTTCACTAAATTGACACAATGGGAAGTCTCTAATGTTGTGGGTGGCCTATGACTAGGGAGAACTTCCAAATATGGCTGGTTCCCTTGATACTACACCTAAGACTAATATTACACCTACTCAAATTGTAAGGAAAAGGAAGAGAGACTTAACATGAAATTAAAAGGGATGATGCACCAGATGTTTTAATCTTTTCCACTCTTTTGAAAGTGCACAATGGATCACGAGACTAAACTATAGATACATACCCCCTGGTTTGATCCTATTACATAAGTAATTTGTAGAGAGGTTGAAGATTCCAAGCAAGATTAGGAGGGATAGTTGTTTTCCACTTCTAATCAATACAAGAAATTGATGTAACAATAACTACAACTTGTAAAAGAGACACCAACTATATAGAGGTAAGAAAAATGAGAAAATAAATCAAGGGGAACACAAATCACCACATGATTAGATCAATCATTCATGAGCTTACATTAAACATAGTAGTAGAAGCTAACATAGTGTTGTATCTGAAACAAGCAGGAAGGAGATTGGTAGATGGTTCATGATTGGATGCTTCTAGAGTCGCAAACACTAACTTCAACCTAAGATAGTTGCATCGATGTTACTGTCTGAACTTGAGATAAGTGCCATGTACAGAATACCCGATAGAAAAGGATGTGACCACCTGGATGCTTTTGGGTTTGTCTTCGCCTTCGCTCTGGTGAATCTAGATTTGGGTCATGGATTGTCGCTCCTAATGAAATGTCAAAACCCTAGTTCTTCATCTTAATTTGTATAAAAATGGGTTAGTGAGCACATGGTGTCGAGTTAACCCCAAAGACCCCTTTGTTAGTGAGTGATGCTTACATAGATAATACTCTGAAGAGGGCCTCAGAATGATTTAGTTTTCTCCTATGTGTTCATTTGTGTGTGAATCATGCAATATGTAGAAAGAAAGTACAACAATAACCTAACTTGTAACTTGTCAAATCAGACTCTTGGGCTGCTCTTCAGTACTTCAGACTTGTATATGTGTTGTCCCTATGATTGATATGGAAATAAGAGAAAATAAGGAATATTTGTTCAATTGAATGCTCTTTGGCATGAATAATAGGTATTTTTCCCATGTTGCTAGGTGATAAATGAATGAGAATTGATCTTGTATTTATATCAATCCCTTTGAAGAAGTAAACTGCATTAAATCACTTAGGCTGACCATTAGGATACATTTCATTTTAAAAATAAATGACTTTAAGGCACTTAACACTTGTGTCGGGTCAGATCACTAGCATTGATGCTAATATATGTCTCAGATGTTACTGTCTAGGGAGTAAGAAAGCAGGTTTAGATTCATAACTTGCAGAGATGGAAGATAAGTATATTTTAAGCATTCTGAGCAAGGTAGAAGGAATGGGTCATCAACATAAGACTGGTCAAACTAAGAGATAGGCCAAGGGGAACAAGATAGAGCAGATATGAGACTTGCAAAAGTAGGAAAGGTCCACAACTAAGAGGAACAACCAAGGTCTGAGTGCCAGGTGTACAAGACTATGGTGCTATATAATCCATAAATATCATCTACACCTATTAGTAATATGTCTTGGTGTTCTACAAAAATCACAAAAGACAATCTGATCAAATCTCTTTACAAGAGGCTTACTCACATCAACCTCTTTAATGGGATGGAGAGATTTGGGATTGCATTTCAAGAGTTTTTTTAGGACCTTATATGGAGCCTCTAGTAGATTGGTAAATTGTCTCCTTGGAGGAGATAATAATATAATGTGTAGAGTTGGTTTTGAAACTGCATGTATTGTTGCCTTTTGACCATTCTTATTATCAATTGTCCTTGATTTGTGTGGTGGCTTGCTTGAATTATTTGTATTGGAATATGTATTGATTGCATACTTAAGCTTATTCACTAACAAAAATTTGACTTATCTTTATTTAAATGTATGACACAAATATGTGAATGAGAGAAACTTCTTAAACATGATGGACTCATGTAGGCGTGGAAGTAAGATTTACTTAAAGATATTATGCAATTCTATATCTTCCACCGAACTTTTCATTTTAGATAGCATTGTCTTGTACCCTAAGACATATTTTGTGATAAGCTCATTAGATTTTTGGTTGAGTTGAGCAATGTGAGCATATAAAATTTTCTCACTAATATTGATTGAAAAATATGTTAGAAACATATCGGCCAATGAATTGAAATCATGGACCAATTGATGTGGTAAGACATAAAACCATTGCAAAGCGTAATCTTTTAGAACTCTCAAAAATAACTTAGTCAATAACCTTTGTTCAAACACATAATCCAAACATACTGTGTGAAATGCTCTCAAATGTTGTTCGAGGTCATAGTTTACATCATATATTGTAAGCTTGGGTGACACAAAACCTATAGTTAGAGGATATAATGCTTTGTGATGTGCCAAAAAAGTGTGCATTAAAGTGTGAGAATCAAACACCTAATTAGATTTCAAAGTATCTTGCTCTAAATGTAACACCTTAATTTACAGAGAGTAAATCTAATGCACAAGGGATTGTGTATACACATAATATTTTCAAACTTTATCAATTATTGATATTTTCTCTCTTGTATGAACCCACTGAGTTTTAATCTCTCTGAGTGCACACCTTAAGGGGTGCATCAAGAAAGGGGTGGGCAAAACATTGGCGTTTTGCAAGATTTTTGTCCCTTTATTACCACTTGTTATCTACACAACCATCTCCTAACAACACTCCCTTAAGCTTTGCCTCCTCTTTTGCACCCTCTTCTAGTAATTTTATGCCTTCATTAGTCCTTCCCTAGCCTAAACTCCTCCTTGACGATTTATGATATAATTTCAACCCCATCGACCTTGCACTCTAATTGATAAAACTCATTTAGGATCTAGGTCGATCCTTGGCTGACCTAGACCAAGACCTAATTTGTTTTTATCAATAACGATACAAAGTCGATTGGGTTGACCCAATTGGCTAAACTTTTAGAAAGGTTTATGTCAGGGGATCTACAACTCTACCAATTAGAGCACAATTGATTACTTTCTTATATGCAATTAAACACGGAATTATACCAGAATGATAAAGTAACTAGAAATTTGAGACAGCAAAGAATTTGAGAGACAATACACACTCTTGTATTAAATACTACTAGAAAAAAATACAATAAGGAAGATGCCACTTCTTCCTCCACCTCAAAGGTTTGCCACACCTCAAGACCTTCTTCCCTCTCTCTCTTGCTCAACACAACAACTCTAAAGCCTGAGTTGCTATCCCTCCTTGAATGCTTCAGCTGATCTCCTTGACCTTGCTAGCTTCAATGCTTTTACTTGCCTTCTTGCTTAATTACAATACATGCCTTATGGGTCTATAAATAAGATCCCATGCTTACAAAAATAGAACTCTAGTTACAATAATTAGACACGTAGCTCGTGACTATAATTCGCCGCTTGACATGCAAACACTCACTTCACTTAACTGACTGTTCGTCAACAACAGTTTTGAAAATACACAGGCGACCGACGACGGTCCCTGCTGGTCTGGTGCTGCCGACGTCGGCCGACTCTTTGCCGTCGCCGGTCTCCTTCTCCACTACATCTAACCGACGTCAGTCATACTGCCGACACTGGTGGCTCTGGTTCTTCAGCATTCTTTCTCTTGTGTCTGCAAACAATTGAAGCTTTTAGCTCCACACCATAACAATCTCTCACTTGGAAATAAACAACTGCAACTTGTACCCGTACCTGTACACCATCTATTTTGTTCCTTAGGCTCTGTATCCCTCTTCAAAGTCACTCTTGAAGACCAACCACCACGCAAACCTGTGATGCAATACCTGTCTCTTATGCCACAAGAATTTTGTTGCTCCCAAATTCTCCATGACATACTTCTGAACCAACTCTACCCTTAGCTTAGAAAACTCCCTGTCTATGAAACCCTGCAACAAGTAACACAATACAGTAACAGGATAATGTAGCTAATATTATCCAACCTGGTAAAGATAAAATACAATGGTCAAACCTCCATTGTTTTGCAGCATAATCAAGACCATATACCATAGCCTTCTGTCTCATGTGTCCATCCACTCTCTTCTCTAAAACGGGAATCCATCCCTCTATCCAGTGCTTTCTTCCAGCTGACAACACTACCAACAAATACCTGTTTGGTTCTCCAAGGACTCACACTCCTCATCCATGCCAAGCTCTCACTGTTTCTGGATTCTACCTACATTGCTTCTTCCATCTTCCTAGTTCATGACTATCAGTAGGCAATATAAAGAAGGTGAACAACGAATATGAGGTTCACATACCTTTCCTGACCTCCACATGGGTGATTGAGACTTATTGATTCACCCACTATCCGTTCCAGTGACCGATATCGGCCATCTCCCAGTCTGCTCCCGATCGATGTCGGTTCCCTGCACTGACCCTGACTGTCGACGTCGTTTCCCTGGCCGACGCCGGTGTCCCTCTTGCCGACGTCGGTCCTTATGACCGACGTCGAAATTCTCCTGTTTGACCTACCGACCCTACTGGTTTGCACATGACTGATGTCGGTATTTGGATGACTGACGTCGGTGCCAAGTGACCGACATTGGCATCTGTGTGTTCCTGTAAGTGATGAAATTTTTATCCGCGAGCTCTTCTTGGATCATACCTCTATCCATGCTGCCCTGCTCAGATTTATTCAGCCCCTGTGACTGATCTCTGTCCTTCATCTCCTTCATAAACACCAAGGCTTCTTTGTTCCTGTCAAAAGCATCAAATTTCCTCTTTCTGCAATGAACTGTATCTATGCTTTCCAAATTTGAACACATACCTTTTGAATCAAGAACTTCCATTCCCTTCTTATTCTTGTGACCAAGCCTATTAGGCCACATCTTCGAATCTACACCAGAAGTAAAATCAATAATACAAGTAGACAGATAAAGGGTATCTACTTTCTTACCTCTTGCTAGAACAAGTGCTCCCTTGGTAACCTTCCAAGAATCCGCTGTGAGGGTTATTGTGCATCCCTCATCTCCCAACTTTCCTACAGAAATCAGACTCTGCTTCAGAATTGGAACATGCATGACCTCTTTCAACACCCATGTGTTGTCAATCTGCAGTCTCAGCTGCACTTTCCCTTTGCCAACTATCTGACAAGGCGTACCATCCCCTAAATAGAGCACTCTAAAATCTCCCTGTTCATACTCATAGAACAAATCTCTGTTTGGGGATGCATGAAAAGATGAACCAGAATCTAAAATCCATGATCCTACCTGACTATCTGAAGAAAGTATGAGAGCATCTTGCATCACAATATTTGCATCCTTTGCTTCTTCCATACCTGCATGTTGATTCTCTTTATCTCTCAACCAACACTCCTTCGTGTGTCCTTTCTTTCCACAAAACCAGCAGGTAATACCTTTGGACTCGGATCTCCTTCCCGACCTTGATTTCCCTTGCTCAACCTTCTCCCTTTGCCTTCCCCTACTTTCTACACTTAGAGCATTCCCTGATGATTCACCTGTGCTTCTCCTACGTATTTCTTCATTCAAGATCACACTCACAACATCATCAACTTTTAAGATTTTAGAAGCAGATGCAGAATTACTTACTGCCATAACCATACTGTCCCAACTTTCAGGCAAAGAACATAAAATCAAGAGAGCCTTTACCTCATCATCAAAAACAATATTGACTGAAGCTAATTGGTTTACCAAACCATGGAAATCACTGAGATGAGTATGTACCGATCCACCTTCTTGCATTTGCAAAGTAAATAGCTGCTTCATAAGATATACCTTATTAGAAGCCGAGGGCTTTTCGTATAAATTTGCCAAGGACTTTATCAACTCTTTCGTTGTCTTGCACTGTGATAAGCTGGAAATCACAGAAGATGCAAGGCTCAACCTTATGGAACCGAGAGCCTTCCGATCAAGAACGTTCCATTCTTCATCCTTCATATCTGTGGGCTTGCATGCAACCCCACCCAACGATAAGTACAAATCTTTCTGATACAGATAGTCCTTAATCTGCATCCTCTAATGTTGATAATTCTTGCCGTTAAACTTCTCCATTCGTAGTCTACTTTCTTCTGCCATTGCTGAACTCCCACTCAATCAGAAAACCCTGTGAATGACCTGTAATCAAAAAACAATACCCTGCTTCCTACAAATCATAGCTCTGATACCACTTGTCAGGGGATCTACAGCTCTACCAATTAGAGCACAATTGATTACTTTCTTATATGCAATTAAACATAGAATTATACCAGAATGATAAAGTAACTAGAAACTCGAGACAGCAAAGAATTTGAGAGAATACACACTCTTGTATTAAATACTACTAGAAGAAAATACAATAAGGAAGATGCCACTTCTTCCTCCACCTCAAAGGTTTGCCACACCTCAAGACCTTCTTCCCTCTCTCTCTTGCTCAACACAACAACTCTAAAGCCTGAGTTGCTATCCCTCCTTGAATGCTTCAACTGATCTCCTTGACCTTGCTAGCTTCAATGCTTTTACTTGCCTTCTTGCTTAATTACAATACATGCCTTATGGGTCTATAAATAAGATCCCATGCTTACAAAAATAGAACTCTAGTTACAATAATTAGACACGCATCTCGTGACTATAATTAGTCGCTTGACATGCAAACACTCGCTTCACTTAACTGACTGTTCGTCAACAGCAGTTCTGAAAATACACAGGCGACCGACACCGGTCCCTGCTGGTCTGGTGCTGCCAACGTCGGCCGATTCTCTGCCGTCGCCGGTCTCTTTCTCCACTACATCTAACCGACGTCGGTCATACTGCCGACGCCGGTGGCTCTGGTTCTTCAGCATCCTTTCTCTTGTGTCTGCAAACAGTTTAGGGTTAGATTAAACTATATATACACATCTATTTCTATCATTTATTAGAGAAAGAAAAGAAGAGTAATATATTGTGCATATGTTTATCCACCATTTTTCTTGAGGAACATACTTTGGGGTTTTAATACTTTCTTTGGAGATATGGATCTTGTGTTTTGGAGAAGTTTTTTGGATGCATAGATAGGTTATATATCCTAGAGCTGACTTATCCTGCTTATCCTTACATACCATAACAACCTATTATGAAGCACCTTGGCCAAGGGAGAGATTGAGGCTAACGGGTTCGTATTCAAAGGTAAGTATCCTAATTTTTCTCCTCCTTTGTAAGAGTATATATATTTGCATTCGTACTTCTCTACCATGGATTAGAATTTTGTATACATTGACGTGAGTATATATCTTCTATGCATGTTTATTTTTTTATGTTTATTACCCCAACTTTGTGCCACAAACTTTGGTGATCACTAGATTAGACTTTGTTTTACTTGTGATTTACTTTGTGAATATGAAAACATAGAACCTAACTAGGGTTATTGCATAGTTTTGCTTGACTAAAGGCTTTAGAACCCTTCCTAGTGATTTTTTCATGATAAGAGATCCATTGGCTAGGTCTAGCAGATCCATCTTGGTCATGACCCCAAATATATAATGTATCAACAATCGAAAGTGTAAGCATGATTTATCTTCTTTGAGCTATGATTGACTGATAGATTAGTTGCATTTCCCTTTGCATACATTTTGGTAAACCCAACGTGAAGCTAACCCTTGCAGATTTTATTTCATGCCATCATTTTTGTCATCATATTATATTTTTTTATATTTGCAGTATTGTATTGGACCAGTCTGTATAGTTCTAAATATCTGTGCAAATGTTTAACACACAGTCACTTTAAAATGACTCTATTATGTCTGTGCAAGTCTTCACCAATTACAGGTTACTATACAATGTTCTTATTTAGGTCTAGATTAACATATATAGTCGAATTAGTTGACTCTATCTTCTATTTTAATCAATAAACATTTAGGTCAACAAAAAATAGTCGAACAAGTCGACTCTATTCATTATCTCTTCATTAACATACATGGTTTTGTAAATTTGGTTGAATCAGTCGACCCACTCGACATAATTTGAAAGCAACATTTGAGCATCAAAACATAAAAAAGTGTAAGCTAAAACATCTTCAAGCCCATGAAGGCTCTTTTCTTCTCTCTCTGTCGTTTCAATTCTTCCTTCTGTACTATCTTTTAAAAGTTTGCAGTCTATAAAACTGCAACCCTACAACTAATCAAGTCGATCTAGTCAACTTAGTTCTGTAGTCTGTCTTCCATTTAAGAGATAGTCAACATGTTTGACTTTATTCTTAAAAACCTTGCTTCTATAGAATAACAACAACCCATTCGATTCTATTTTGTACTATTTACATACAGTGTCACCTAAATCAAGTCTATACTATTATCAGTCAAGGAATTAACATCTATTTGCTAGTGATTAATTCACCTTTTCTTTTCAGTTGTTTGCATGCTTAAAGTAACTCACATAGATTAGATAGGTGGTTTTTCAAATTATCATTTTAGTTACACTATTTTACTCTTTTGCACACACTACCAAATCACTTTACATTAAAAAAACATTAATATTTATTTTTCCAAGGCCTACCTTCTTGGATTTCATCACCAAGGGGGAAGCTAACTTGGATTTTTGGCTAAGTATACATACGTGGTTGATGGTATATATTGGAAAAGAATATAACACCCTTATCCATATAAGATTATGAACTGAAGGGATAGACCCTCATATTAAGCTAGTACCATCACCAATACAGATCCCTTTTAATCCAAACATCCTGAAACTAGCTTTAGATTGCTTTCTAGTTCCTTATTTCAGCCAACTTTCCTATCACATTAAAATCAAACTTTATTATAACTTAATAACACTTAGGATGACCAAATAGTTAGCACTTACTTTCAGTTGCTACTTGTTCTTTGATCATTGTGTGCTGTATTGCAAAATTTGTATTGACCAACATTTATGCAAGGTTTGTGTTGTGTGTTTCAATTGGATTAGTCACATTGATCCAATTGCTTATGTACTTGATTTCATTATTACTTCAAATTATCTTGATTTTTTTCCCTATTTTAAAAAATTATCATCTTGGTTGATACAGTCTCTTACAGACTATTGTTTACCTTCCTGCCTACAATACATAGTCAACCTACACAATTGTGTATTCTTATCTCCCTGTTCAATCCTCTGTTCAACAGTGTACAGTCGACCTACATGATTATGTATCCTTATCATCCTACTTAGCCTTCTTGACTGCCATACACAACATGACTATGTATCCTTATCTTTATATTCTCTTCCCTGGGTTACAAAACACAGTTGACCAATTTTACTCTGTACCCTATTTTTTGATTTTGTCTTAGCATCATTCCTTTTATCTCCATTATTTTATCATGAACTTCTTATTTGAGGATAAAATAGAGTTGAACTCAATGGATATGATGAAATCTACCAATCCTAATAGGTTTCCCCATTAATATCTTGTGGCTTCCACTTTAGATGAAAGCAATGTGCATGTGGCCACTCGTACTACAAATTATAGGACTTTTCCTCATTCATCTTCAATTTGTAATCCTCTTTTCTCCTTAGAATATTAGATAGAATTAGAGTAGACACCTGAAATTATTTTCTTCATTAATGAATTTCCCCAACATTGGGGAAAAAACCCTTCAACTATTTAAAATCTCATGATAAGTGGTCAAACAAAAGAACCCCATTCACCTCCCCCCACATTCTCTCACGGATTCAGGTGTGATACCTTCTTTGCTTCTCAACCTCTCCCTTTTATTTTGACTCCTTCTCATACTATGGCATGTTCTTCTTTGATTTATTCAACCTCCATTCCAAATATATCTACTAACATGGTAGGTAATATCTAATGGGCCTTTTCTAGGACCCCTCCTTCTCAGTCACTCCACTAGTGCATTGTTTGCTTCCAATCGTAAGCATGCGACTTATTGGTCCCCAAAAGTGTCAGTCATTTTTGGAACAACATATGAGCTATTCTTGGACCTACAGGGCCAAAATTTCTCTCTTTCCCTTCTCAAAATTTATGCAGGGGCTTTCAAATTCCTCATTTTTTCAAAGCTTTTTCAGCAAAAGGATTAGCAGGTTCAAAGGTTCAACATCTTCAACAAGGGCTATGCGCATATGTCAAAGGTTCAAAGTTCAACTATTTAAAGGATCTGCGGCCCCGAGCACTTAACGAGTCTCAAAAGCTTGAACCGTTGAACCATTGAACCTTGAACCATTTTGGTCCATCGGTTCAATGGGTTCAACGTTCAATCAGTTCAATGGGTTCAACGACCAATTGGTTCAACGTGCTTGGTGCAAAAGATCAAAAAGACTTAGCCAAATAATGAAGAATGAACCGATTGAACCATTGAACCAAAGTTGGTTCAATTGGTAGGTTCAAGGGGCTGCCCCAAAGCCAAAGGAACAAGTGCCCTTGCAGAGGGCGGTGAACCAAGGCCAAGAACCCTTGCGGAGGGCAACGAGCAAAAATAGACAAAGTGAACTCCTTCAGAAAAATGAATCCGAAGAAAGCAAAGGAAAATCCTGACTGAAGAGAAAAGCCCGTGGAAAAGTGCTCGATGGAAAAAGATAAAGTGCAGTGGAAGCAGCCACATGTCCATTATAAAGTAGAGTGGAAGCCGCCACGTGTCATCTTCCACAGGACTCTCAAAAGGTTTCTAAAGCTTCTATAAGTTAAGCGAAATACGTCACATGTCTTGTTATGACTTAGTAGAACGTGACAAGTGTTTGCATCTGCATTCCCCTTTTGAAGTTGCTCAGGCAAGACGTGTCGTGGATCCCATTTTATATAAGTTTCCAATAAGTTTCATAACAACAGGACTTGCCATTTGTTAAAGACGCAGAAAGGACCCCCCAAAGACTTAGACAAGAAGGGCTATAAAGGACAAAGAAGCAACATGGATGATTTCGAAGGCAAGTTCAATTAAAGCGATGATTCAACCAGAGAGCAAATAAGCACTTAAGTAGTGAAGAGATGAGCGAGACCAAAGGACCAAAAATATCTTCAAAAGAGTTATTTCTAGTAGGTAAAACACTGGATCAAGTAGACTTCTGAGTGCACCAAATCAAGGACGCAAGCCTATTTTTCTTCCATGAAGTAATGGTGAATTGGATAGCTGTGTAGACATCAAAGAAAGGACCAGATAGTCCATACCAAGGAAGAGACATTAGATGAATGGACATGCCATAGTTGAGGCAATGCGCTGTTCCTAGCATGGTCCCTCCAGACAAAATTAAAGGCGCATTGAAGACGTTGACTGCAGCATGAGCCTTTTTCATGAAAACAAGCACCCAAGTCTTTCTTGGAGCGCTATATATATTATAATCTCTTATTTGTTACAAGGGAGATCTTCCCCTTACCAAAAGCGAAACTCTGCCCAAATTGAAAGGCATTACTGAGACTTTGAGCTCAGATTGTAGTTCATATTTCTTTAATTGAATGAGAAAGCAAGTTACTTGCAGACTTTGTGCTGTTATAACTTGTGCTACTTTAGGAGATTGTTCTTATGTCTATCTTCTAAAAGCATTCTTATTTATTTGATTTAACAAGCAGGACTAGTGGAGGTGATAAGGAAGGTGTCTTGAAGCCAACTACTTTCAGACTTTGTGCTGTCATAGTTGTCTTCAGTGTGTGTTTTTCTTTTATGTTTCTATGTAAAAAACCTTGGGATGACTTTGTGCCCCCATTGTTCTTCGTATTTCACTCTTGGGTAGTTGAGGTGGAGACTTTGCGCTACATTTTAGGCTGCTGGTTACTCTGCACCTTTGGTTACCAGTTACCAGAAAGATTCTTATTGTTTGCAAGAACAAGCACTTCTGAAAGAAGAGAAGTGCCTTCTATCATTTCATCAAGATTTCTACTATCCAAGAAGGGATTTGGCTCTTGGCTGAACGTTACTTCTGAAAGAAGAGAAGTATTTTCACCAATCACCCGAGATTTCTCCTCTATTTGTTAGCATCATCTCTGAAAGAAGAGAGATGGATGGTTTATCCTACCCCCGTGTCGTACTTTCTGCTTATTTATATATTATATAGCCTCCGCATATTTAATAGGGAACCTTCCCTTGATGAGAGGAGAGATTTGTCTCCGAATGATGTAGTAAAGCTGCACACCTGGGCGACCAATATTCCTATGCTATGGTGATAGGAACTATTTTGGTCACCAGTTAGCTCGCTGACAAAATATTCACCCAACACGACTAGTGATTTTTTTTCCTCTAATCCTTATACTAGTGAATCTTTTATTACACATGCTAATTATGCTATTAGTGCCTCCTTTTCTACTAATGCCTCTCAAGCCACTAGTGCCATGCATGCCATTCCTCACAATGGCACCCAAGCCACTAGTGTCATGCATGCCACTAATCACAATGGCACCCAAGCCACTAATACCAATACTAATGCTTTGCATGCCACACAAACTAGTCAAAATACTACTCAAACCCATCAACTCTTATTACAAACTCTTAATCAAATGAATGCTTTCCAAGATAATATTGCCAATTAAATGATGCAAATGTAGAATCACCATAGTCACTTTTAAAATCAACCTCAATAGGTTCCACGGGGAGCGTAAAATCAAAATGCCCCCACCTCCCCTTAGGGATTCCCATGGAAACCTCTTTCCCCAACCACCCCTTGTTAACAAAATGATTAAACATATTAAAAATGAACCTCTTACATCTCGAATTGCCAACATAGATATAGGAGGTATCACACCTACCATTAGTTACAATGGGTCAACTGATCCCACCTTACTTTTAAAAATGTATGGTAATCTCTATAAAGATTGGGTCAAGTTAAACACTTTTACTGCTACTAAGCTATTAGCAAAAACACTCTCTAAAGATGCTTTAGATTGGTACAATCAACTCAAGTCCCATTCTATCACTAGCTTGGAATATATAGTTAACTCTCTAGTACAAGAGTTTCAAACTAGTGACCTCCTTGAGAATATCCTGGCTCAATTTATCAATTGCAAGCAACTTGAAATCAAAACTGCACAAGCCTTCATAAAAAAGTGGAATACCTTGTCTAATAAATGTGAGCATAACATGGTGGATGATAATCTCTTTCATATATTCACCAATGCTTTTTATCCCAAGTTGAAATATCAGGGTGGGAATCTCTCTTCGAGAACTTTGGAAGAGGACCTCGACCAAGGCAAATGCCAATATTTTCTCACATGTCAGTTTGAACCATCCCAACCTCCCGTGGACACTCGCATGCTCATCAAAAATAAAATCATCATGCTACCAATGATGGTGTCAATGACTTCTATGATACCATTCAAGCCATTGTTCCCAACCCTATTACAAAGCAAACTTCCCCTTTAAATAACACCCCTGATCCTTAATTTTCTCAAATAAACAACATCAATGTTCCTAAGCCATTATCCTTAGCAAAAATCCAAAAGCATCTACCAAGGCATCTTCTTTGAGAGCTTGACCCTACTCACCCTATGAAATCATGGTATGATCTAAATAAATTTTGTTGGTTTCATGCTAATTGGGGTCACTCTCACAAGACTTGTAGGCAATTACGTAACTTAGTTATGAATTTCCTCATTGGTCCAAATTTCAAGCATGATTCACTCAATCATAAATGCCAACAAGCCTACAATATATCCTTTAAAAATCATGAAAGACAAAATAAAAATAAAGCTTTGAACTAGGCTAATGCTCATTTGGCCATCTACAAAGACCCTCTTCCTAATTATCAAGACACCACTAACAAGCCTACTCTTTGCACCAACAACATTAAAAGTATTATAGACAAACTCCTGAATAGAATGTGGTAAATATGACTAATATGCAAAGGGTATTCAATTTCATTGACTCTCATCCTACACACATGCACCAAACATCCCAAACTTTCCATGTTGTCCAAGATTCTTCCCCATCTCACCTAATCGAGTTGGGGTAAGAGGACCTTATCTCTTTTCCAGAACCAATTCCAACACCTCCATTAGATAACACCTCTCACACTATTTATACAATTCCCCCAACCTCTCTACCCATTGACAACACTCTTAAACCTCATAATAACACTTATTCAAATCAATCACAAGACATACCTTTATTTAACTATTTCATCATCTCACTATAATCAATTGACTTGTCCTCAAACTAAACTGACCGTGTGTTATCAACACAAGTTTGAATGTAATTATATTCCTCCTTCCCAAGAGCCCCTCCAACATTACGCACCTTTATCTAATAGTCCCCTCATGGGTTATGATGAATGAGACCCTATCACAAAACTTCCTAATCTCCCATCTCATATACCCTTTTTGAACTCATGCAAATTTCTTCACACCATTGCAACCGCCTGATGCAACTATTATTTGACATGAACATCCCTCATCCTCCCCTTGTAGGATGTGAATCTACCTTATCTAGGTTAGAAGATAGTATCTTAAAATAATGCAGATATATGTCTATACATATTGATGAAACAATGGACACTTCTCTTTCTCTCAAATTCCCTATTGCTTCCATGATCTCATATGATATTTTTTTGTGTGCAGATGATCCTCCACTCTTTATAAGCATTCAAATTGGTGATATCCAAGTCAAGTGTGATTTGAATTATGAGGGTTTAGGTACTTGTTTTGCCTCCCTAGACTTTATTAAAGCTCTTAGATGTTCTGAGTGTAATCTTAAATCCACACGCAACACATGTCAAGGTTATGATCGAAGGTAAATGCCTCCTTTAGGTTGGGTATGACTCCCTATTACCATCCTACTTGTCACTGTTCAAGTGAAGCTTATGATATTCAACTTTCCCATTTCGTACAATATCTTGCTTGGTAGGCCTTGAACTCATTGCATGAGGGTTGTTGCTTCTTATGCCTACCAATGTGTCAAGTTTCCCCACAATGGTGTTATCTATAGGATTCAAGGAAACACCAACCCTTGGAATTTTAAACAATTCCAAGCACGTGGTGTATTTAAAATTATAACCCTTGAACCCTTACCGAGTATTCCATTCTGAGAATCTCAATGTTTCAATTTTCCTATCAAATCTACTCGAGGTTATCATGGTCACCCTAAACTCATCAAGAACATATCACCTAAACTCTTAGACTCTAATGACGATGAGCTAGATGAGATCAACCTCAAGATCAAAACTTTGGATCTCTCTCCTCATCTCATTTCCCAACTTCCATTATCCTTGAAGGTGCATTCCCGTCAACCACCTATTGATGATATACCCTTGGTCTTAACCAAAACTTGACATTCTATTCATCAAGCAATTTTTGATGAAAAGATCATACCTACCTGCACCATTGACCTTCATACCCCTGACTATGTTGATGTTATACTTTTGATGATCCATTTCTAGGTCTTGTTCAGGCTAGAGATGTTGAGATTATTCATGATCATTGTTTTTTATTTTAGTATTTCTATTCCTCTTATCGTATTTCCTCTTATATAGTTCCTAATTTTAGTATTATTCCTCTTATTCACAAGATAGAGATGGAGCATTTGCATGACACACCTCCAATTTTTGTAGATCCTCTTATTAACATGCTTAGGGATCACACTATGACTAATCCTTATCATTTCACTAGATATCAGGATCCTTATATCCTACTTCCACCAGAGATGCTTGTTACTATCCTTAATCCCTCTACACATATTATTTCTCCCTCAACTGAACCTAGTCTAGATCCTACTCCTACTTTATCCTTAGATGAGCCTCACCCTGTATCTGATTCTACTTCTTATTCATCCCATGCTAGTCTAGTCTTTTTCACCAGCCCTACCTCCCCTTGGTGATGGCCTTCTTCCTCTCTATAGCTTGATCCCTTTCTCGCCAAATGGGTTGATCATCCTTACCATGTCATTCATAGAGTTACCATTCATTGGACTAGAGAGTGCCAGTAATACCATCCTTCCTTGGCTCATGTACTCCTTTCATTAGTAGATCTACAATGTCTACTAACAAGTGTATTTATTGCTTCCATGACATAGATAATCATTCCTCTACCCATTGCCAAAATCTTTGACAATATATTAACACCTTACACCCCACCCTTCCTCAACCCAAAGATAAAGATATACCTCCTCCCAAGTTGTTACCTATGTATATTCCCAAATATGGAGAGGTATATTGTCTTTGGCACTAGTGCAGTACCCATAACACTAATCTTTGCCACATCCTCTAGCAACATCTTCATGATCACCTCATGATCATTCCCATGCCCACTATTCCCCCTCCCATAGGTCATCCACATAATAAGGCTCCTCCTTCTTCATCTGTGCCTCCCATTCCACCTGTGGTTACTTCTTCACATGTGGTTCCCATGCCACCTGCATCTTCTCCCCCACCCGTGGTCCCTTCTTCACCAATGGTTCCCATTCCTTGTCCTACAAATACCATTACTCTTCTAGAATCTATTCCCCTTATTGAGTATTATACACATGAGGGCCCTCATGAGCATGAACCTTCATCTATACCTAAATTTTACGTAGAGGAGATTCAATGATAGGTCTTTTCACAACTTTCTTTGAGGATTGATGAGACTCTCACTGTAGTTAGAGTCCAGCTTCATAGAGATATATCAAATGTTATGGATTATATTTGTGGATAGATTTATCAGTATTTGTGAACACAACATGGTGTTCTTTTACTTTCATCTTCATTATGATTATTGGATTGGACTTGTCATCCATTTTTATTTTTATTTTATATCATTTGACTTTGTGTCAAATTTCGCTTCACTCATTTATCTTACATGGATCTTTATATTTTGCATAATGCATTATATATGGTTTCATTTAATTCATATTCTCTTATGTTTTTTTTGGTGCTTTTCATGATTACATGCCTATTTCATGAGTTCATTTATTTTTCATGGATGTCTTTGTCTCTTCTCATGATTATTTTCTACCTTATCTCATCTAACATGGATAATTATTATTGTGTCTTGGTTATTAGTAATCCTTCTTTACCATGTGATCAGTTAGTAACCAAGTCATCTCATTTTAATTCTATCTTACCGATCCAATTTGGATCTCCCTTTATTCCCTTATTTACTTTTGCAAATTAAGCATACACATGGTTGAAACTTGAGATAACATACTGGTTCATAGGCAAGCCTAAGTGTTTTAGTTACTCATATCTTTGGATACCTAGCTTCCTCTAGCCAAAGTCTAAAGCTCATTCGTATGTATCACTTTCATCCCCATGTTGGTTATTTCAAATCTATATGAAGGAAGAATCTTAAAAGCCATAAAAAATTAAAATGTTAAATAATTTAAACAAAAAACAATGATATAAAGGCATCATTCAAATTTTAAAATTCAAATCACACTAAAAGATGTGATTCAAAGCATATCTGTTTTTTCCAATAAAAGCTCAAACTCCATAGTTGACCTCCTAATAGATTCGAGGTCTATTGGGGTAAGACAGGCTAATAGATTGAGAAAGGAGATAACAAAATCTTTTAGTTCTACCTACTTTTTTATACAAGTACCCAATCTTCGCAGTAAACTGATGACTCTGTAAAGGGTCCTAAGGAACGAGAAATATGTTGTGTGGAGGTAGGTCCATTTTCCTTTTATTGTTTATACAACCAACATGAGTCGATATTAGTATCTCACTTATTTTCATATATAACTTTATGTTTATTGTGAATGGGTATCCTTTTTATGTTGATGATCACTAGTCACTTAGTGTCTTTTCTGTGTACTTAGTATGCCTCATGTTTTTTACGATCTTGTTATAGATGCCTATGTTATGATTTTTACATTCCCTCTTTCATTTACAACATTCCTAATATTTATCTTTGAGAAATATTGTTTGTTAATTGATCATTATCTCTAGGGATCCTATTTGTGAGTTGCATTGTAAGACCACGGGTAGGACTAAGCCTTCCTCACAAATTATCACATTTTATCATTCCTTTTAAAATCAATTTTCACATTTTTTTTCCACCTCATTGGTGTTCCCTTTATGAGTTGTAGTGTAATACCATAGATAGGACCAGGCCTTCCTCACAAAATATTCCAATACCCAAGTCACAATGAAATTACATATATCAAATTTGAGTTAAGTAGTGATTGATTATGAGTTACATATCATTGACATACTTCCTATCTTGATATAATATGTTTTATGATTACTTCATTGATCTTTCACTTTAAATTCTTATTTTTTGATTGCATGTATGCTTACAACCATTTTAAAATTTTTTTCATACTTTTCAGCTTGAATTAGTGTGATCAATTTAAGTTTATTTTTCAATTTTGTTTCTCTTTTATACTTTCCAACATGATTTAGTATGATTAATTGTTTTATTTTTTTATACCATTTAGTTTTCATGTGCCTTCCATTTTATTACATTATTTTCATATTTTCCAACATGATATAGTGTGATTTTACTACTTGTATGAACTAAATCTAGAAATGTTAAGAAATCAACTAATTATGCAATATTAATCTAAGATAAATTCAACCTAAGATAGAGCATCAAATTAAAAAAATAGTAAACACAAAATTATACCTTAAATATGCAAGTTTCCTCCATTGTGATGTAAACTTGATTTGTTCCTCAACAATGTGGTTGCTCACTCTTGCAATGCAAAGGATACTGAGAAATATTTTGGTAAAAAAAGAGTTTTTAGATGCTTTGATTCACTTGAATTCATTTGTGAATTAAATATCACTTCGTTAGCATAAGTCAGGATGGATGAAAATGATGCTTTTCATGTTTATTTATAGTTTTCTGAAGGAAGATCCAACAATGGAGGATTATTTGGATTTCTTAAATGATCTAAATAATAAATGGTGGATAATGAGTCCTCAACCATGAGGACTATGGCCATTTCAAATAGTTGAGATAAGTATGAGAATGGTTAGCTGAGTCAGTAGGAACGAGCCAAACTTTTTGAGAACTCAAAAGATGACTCAAAGGGAGTTGAGGAAGTTGTGGGTTTAGTTGGGATGAACCAACATGTGAGGGACAATAAGGTGAAAGATCTTGGGTGAGATGTAAAATTCAAATTTTGTATTTAATTAAAGATTTAAAAGTGTGCACAATTGATTAATTTGATTTATTCAGTTGTTTAAATTTGGAGGGAGATGTTATGAATTATATTAAGAAGAATTATTAATAGGTTTTAGGTGCATTTCGACACTAAATATAATTTACGTGTTTATATTTGCCCCTCTTTGAAATAGTGTTACAAAATAATATTGTTTTGAAGAATAGTAGAAGAAGTAGAGTGTTGATGATTAAGAAGGATAAAGCTACCCCAAAAGAATGAAAATGAGTGTGATGATACCCCCTCGAGGGTTTGCGTGATAAAATGGACAAATTATCGAAATTGATGAAAAGATAAAATTGACAAAATGATTTGGACGAGCAATAAATCAACTTATTGTAGAATCAATGTTAAACTTGCAATATTTATATTGTGTAAAAAAGTTGACCTTAGTTAATCAAAACTAGATTATTGACCTAAAAAATAATATTTTTATCATTCAAAAATTGCATGTTTAGTGTTTGCTAATGATGTAGGGGTCAATTGAGTGGTTGTGGGAACAATACATCACAACAAAAGTAAGCTGTGAATCTAAAAATAAAAAAATATTAAATTTTAAATTATAATGATAAATTTATTAAGATTCATTGTTACAATATTTTGAGAAAAAATTAGAATAGGTTGATTTAATGTATCCTAAAATTTGAAGTCAAAATGGATGAAGAATGAGTGGAATGGAGGGATAACGAGATTTTTTTTGAAATAGGGTAAAAATATAAATGAAAGAAATGGGGTGAAGAAATTCATTTGTACAAATTTGATTTTTAAAGCTATTTTCTAATACAAGTTAGTTGAGAGATATGCTTTGAGACTTTGGAGGAAAAATGGACCACATTCCACACCATGGGCACCATGCAAAGCGAGTGAGTAGATTTCAGAACCTAAGAGGAGCAGACCTTTGATGAGTTGAATTTTCTTTTGAAATTTTTGCATTTAATGTCATTTACTAGGGCTTGGAGTTGACCGAAATGAATTCGTAGATTGACTATCTATAAATTCGGCAATGAAAGTTGTGAATTCGTTAGAAGAAACTAAGAATTTATCAAACGTGAAAGTGAATTCATAGAATAGGGTATTGAAATTGTGTTAGGGGTATAAATTTTGAAAAATCATGATTTCACAGTTTAACAATTGTGAAATCATAGAATAGGGAAGCGAAATCGTTCAAATAGGTCACAAAATCATGAAAAGGAGAGGCAAATTTGTTTAGGGTATAACATGGATAAAGAAAGGAAAAATTGAATGGATTGATAGCAAAATTACACAATTTAGTAGCGAAAATACTTAATGTAGAATCGAAAACATGTTTTAAAGAGCGAAATAAGATTTCAAAAAATGATAAACAATTGGTATGAGAATGACATAAATATTTGGATTCAAAATATTGATTTGATAGTGTTTTTGGTTGTTTTGAATGATTTTAACGTAGGGATTATGTGAATATTATGATCAGTAAAATTAATTAGATGCTAATGTGTTTTATTTGTAGGAGGCATTACAGTGCTAATGACATGAGAGTGGAGGCCTAGAGCGATGGTGCAGATGACTCATTTTACAAAGAATGAGTTTAGAGTGATAGAGGCTATGAGTTTATCATACATTGCATAGATACTGGAGATTTGAGTAGACATGGAACTGCTAAAAACACTTGCTAAGATATGGCATAGTGAGACTAATACATTTCATTTGTTGATAAAAGAGATGACAATCACATTAGAGGATGTTTATCAGATTCTTGGCATTCTAATATGAGGGAGATGGGTATACTAGGGGTAGGGTCCATAAGAGACTATATTGTATAGGATATTTGGTGATGGTATGATTCCTATTGTGAGGGGATGAATGGATTTAGATTATTGTATTGAATTAAAGATGAATTCTTTGACTATTGCACTTATGGTTGTTGTAAGTGGCATTATTCTACCTGACAAGAATAGGAGATTATGTCCTATTAAGATATTAGATGTGAATGGACATATGATGGAGATGGGTGAGTGATTTGTATGGGATCCATGTGTATTAGCATACCTATATAGGGATTTGCATCATGCATCTTATACATATGGGAGGGAGATTAGAGCTTCAACATTACTACAGGTATGGTGCTGGGAGCACATTACTATAGAGAGGTCAATTAGGCACATAAGCACTTAGTTTATTGATGAGCCATTGGCATATAGGTGGAATATGATTATTAGCATTCGTAGACCATATTTAGGTGATCTAGAGTTTTATAGGAGGGCTATTGATGATCTAGGTGATGACAAGATCACTTGGAGAACTTACAAAGAGATTGTATTTTAGTGGACACATGATGACTTACACTTGGATTATATGATGACTCAATGCTACATTATTAGGACACATGACTACATCATAGAGAGATATTGCCCAGATAGGGTGATGAGATAGTTTGGAGTTAGGCAACATATACCAACTGGTCCACACATATTTTCAAGATTAGTGAGAGAGAGCACAATGGAGGATGACCATTGATCCAACGATAGCTAGTCACAACTGTAGATTGTGAGATGGAGTGATTGGAGAGATGTGATTGATGTAGGTGTTATGGATGGTTATACAGATTTGTGGGATTGATAATGACCATTAAAATTGACTACACCATATGCACCATCGTACACATGGAGACATAAACTAGTTGATAGCTTGAGTCAGCCACCATGAGGCACATGATTGGGAGCCTAGATTAGGAGGGATATGATAGGAGATAGGGGATGATCATGAGCATGAGGTAGAGGACGTGTAATGGAGATTAGGTAGTTGCATGATGTTGAGATTACGAAGATGAAGGATATGGAGATTTTATGTGAGGTAAGGGTTTACATAGATGTGGATATAGATATGCATTTTGATATAAAGCAAAGGGTTGGAGGGGAGACTCCACTGACAATGATTGACAGTGTGGGGGATAGAGAGGGAGAAGATGTAGTTATGAGAGCAACACAAGATACTCATACAAATATAGGGAATGTTGTTGGTTCTTCACACACTCTGAGATCTTGGGAGGAGTTAGATCTTGTGGACAGACTCTGTGAGGAAATAAGAGCTCATGATAGGGATATAGATGGGTTACATAGGGAGTTGTCTAGATTACTGGGAGTGGTAGATGGCATGGGGGACCAGATTGTAAAGATTAGATAATTACAATATGAGGTTGATAGGTTACAAGTTGTTGTTGATGGGATAAATGAGATGACATGGCTACAATAGTTGTGACACATGATGTGGAGACTAAGACTCCAAATTATATAGCATTGATACAACACTATAAATAGGAGAGAGACACTACTAGGATTGAGCTAGCAGAGGTCAGGGTATTACTAAATGGATAGGGATACATTGTGACATTACATAAAATGATGAGGACCATGGAATAGGCCACACATTATAGGATCTTATATGAGGAGGCTGTATCACGTTCTCAGAGGGAAACATATTTTAGAGAGTACTCTATGAGATGACCTACATCAGGGAGATTGGTAGAGACAATTGAGTTAGAGAGGTCAGTGGGGTAGGTATAGCATGTGATGGGTCCTCTATGAGACAAACCATGAAACAAGGATCTATTTTTGAGACCAGACACTCCTTAAGTGTAATGTCCCTTACTTAGGGGCTCTTTTTTCATCAAAAGCTCTGATACCACTGTAATATCCCCTTCCAATAGGGAATATAGAAACACAAATAGTTCTGAACAAAGATACAATCTTGCAGAATAAATTCAGATAAACAATAAACCATAGTAAATCTCTTATCTGCCAATCAAATATCTTATCACTTGTTCAAATAATTACAATTATAGTCTTCTCTCATACATATAAAAGAATATTAAAATATGGTCTTAAAACCCTGATCTTCTGCAAATCTGGAAGTTAAGCTTGACTCTGGATGTCTCGGCCTGCTGTGTCGAACACATAGTCGCTGGCGTCGGTCGATTTACTGCCGACGTTAGTCTCTGTCGGTCCTTTTTTGCCGACATCGGTCTTCAGTCGGCCGATGTCAGTCACTGGGGATCTCTGTCTGCCGAGGTCGGTATCTGCGTGGATCTGTACGGACTTTGTACGGCCGCCAATAAATCACAACCTTTCTGTTTTCAACCCCTGATCTGAAGATATATGGCTCTAATATAGAAGATCTCTATCTGTATAATTTATTGAATCAAAACCTAATAAAATAAATACCTAGAAAGCTCTGTGACAACTTCTATATGAAGTTACCTCTCAAATCTGTAAACCTCTGTGATAACTTCTGTATGAAGCTATCTCTCAATTTGGCAATAAATCAGCTGATATCTCACAGCCTCTGAATCGCACACAATGAAGAGTTAACGTTCTCCACTGCAATGGAATCCTGGAACCCTTGGCTCAGTCTTCACAGAAGAATTCTTCAATATCAAAAATCAATAATCAATGCATAATCAATAATGGCCTCCATGAGACACCCTTATACCCTTAAAAAGATATGCTTGCCCTAATTAGGGTTTCTTAAATTAGAATTAGGGTTTCTAATTAAAAATAGGCTAAATAATTAATATTTGATTAAATCAATCAAATATTAATATCTCCCTCGATACATGTCGGATCCTCAAACCGTTCGAAGCTGGTGAATTAGTGAGTGATTCCGCACATGACCATACCAAAATAAAGGCACTCTGATGCATGTCAAATATCCCTAAATAATAGGAGCTCAGGCCAAATGTGTCTGAAATAGCTTGAATGAAAGCCAACTGTAGGAATTCTGCAAATCAAAGCCAAGCCAATCTCCATCATGACCCTCTATCCATCCAATCAGCCTACAAAGGTCGCATAATAGGCTAATCATCAAGTCTGTCAATGTCCACGAAAAAGGGGACATGACATTAAGAGGGACATGATGAGCAATGACACATTGTTTAGATGATGGATTGTTTCATCGATATATATACACACACACACACACTTTTTAAGATGCATCTTTTTTTATAGACACATTTGATATATATTTTCATGATTATTATAAGACTTTGTACTATGTGGATAGACATTATGGACTGTTTATATGGAATTTATTCATGGTTGATAGAAATATGGATATTTTTAGCACTAGTTATATTTCTTACATTTTGATTTACACTAGCATGTTTTAATTATTTTAGCATATAGATTATGGATTATGCGATGTACGACTGGATTTATCTATGGATTAGAAATGTGACGTAACTATTTTATTTTTGTGTTTTTTTCCCTACATTGGATTTTCAATAGTAAAGAGTTTTTGAGCACCCTAATTTTTGATATAACATAAAACACATTACCATCAATGATATTGAATAATCATGATAAATGTTGATGTTTTAGGAATATGAAACTAAAGAAATAATAAATTATGTAAAATTAAAGTTTATCATGATATAAAAGAACTATAACCATACTATTATGCATTTCATAAAATAATCTTTTCAAACAAATAAAAATAACAATTAAGATTTGAGAATAAATAATATGAAGGAAAAATATGATACACAAACAAACTAACAAATAGTAATTCTAAAGATAAACAATTGACATTGAAAAATAATCACAATGGACAAAGTAAAAAAGGAAATAACCATTTGAAAGGTTAGGGAGAAAATGGATTAATAACTAACTTAATGGTTAGTGACTAAAAATGAATAAATAACCAACCTAGTGGTTAGGGATAGAAAATGGATATGTAACCAACTTAATGGCTAAGGATAGAAAACAAACAAGACAACAATAAAAACAAACAAATGATTGAGTAGAAAAAATCTATAAGCAAAGACTTAACATTCTAAGCAAGAGCTTTACAATTATAGCCAAGAGCTAGGCTAAGTACCGAACAATCGACGAGGAATCATAAAGATAAACTAATCCAGGCTTAGGGAAATGGATGATGGGAAAGATGGTGGCCGAGCTGACCCTAGAGATCCCATGTCTTTAAGTGTTGCCTACATAACTCACCTTAGACAAAGTCTATGTGGAGATATCAGGTTAGATGTAGTTCTCCCAATATAAAAAGTGATGAGAAAATAGACAATTGATGAAATATTTGAGTGTTAGATGAAAAAATGCACGAGTGACCCAACCAAGAATGAATGAACGATGTGTAAGTTAGCTATAATGGTATACATGTTGAGATAAGTGTGTAACATATTTTTTTCAGTATGATTTTGTAATGTTTATGATTTTTTTTGTATTTTGAGATTTTTAAAATAAGGAATATAAAAGACATTCTCCCATTATCATGAGCAAGGACGTAGGTTCACATGTAGGAATATCAACCTTGAACTTAGCATGCTATACGATAAAAGACTAATAAATGACAAATGATAAACGTGAGAATATACAATAGATTGTTGAAACACGATGCCCCCAAGTAATTAGGGTGAACATAGACAGTGTGTGTTTGTTTTGATTTTAATATTTGAAAATGATGTAACATGATGGATATACACGAAGCTTTATGAATGCACTAATAATTGTTTTAGAAGTAATGACCTAGTTATTTTTTTCACACAACATATACATTTTAATTTAGAGCAAAAAAATGTAAGGGGGAAAAGGATAAGTATAAAATGGTGAAGATGAAAAACAAAAATCAAAATTTGCCATGGAAAAGGAAGGTGTCCTAATCCTTACAAGCAAAGATGAAAGTGTACTTCTTGCTAAACTCATAAGATACTAACTTCATTGGATGCATCTACAGAGAAATAACCCAGACATAATTGGTAAATGGGATAAAGTTACCCTTTTTAGCATAGACATATAGACAAGTTGTTTGAAGATATTTTTCTTTAGACACCGTGTGATTTAATTTTTAATATTTTTCATTATGACCCCCTGCATGTAGTCTCATGTGACTAGGAAGACACATGGGCTTATCACCAATGTTGAACATTATCATTGATTAAGGAGGAGATTGTTGAACATTGTCATTGAGTGTTGAGATTTGATATTTAATGTAGTCATTTATATCAAATATTTTTATGAAGATGCATGGTTATTTCATTGATGTCAAAATTTCTTGGTCAAATAATCCTTGAGGTATGTATATGAATGAGTTTTGTTGTCAACATAGTGAGTGTTGTTGCTGTATGAGAGTAGTGATGAGAGAATGTTGTTTGAAAAATGTTCTAATATCAGTTTAAATGAAATCTTTGAAAAGTAACGTGAATGAGGAAATGTCAGTTTTTAAAATGTAAAACATCTTGTAATGCTTTGTCTAGACCTTGTGAGATGGTATTTATGGGTGGCATGATGATATGCATGCGTTTTAAAGAAGAAGTTGTGTGCTTTGAAAATCTATGTAAACAGTTCTGAAGATGCTTTGAATGAGCTACGAAGAATAAAATGCTCTGAAGAATACTTGACACTATTTGAGCATGAGAGAGATTAGTTGAATTTGTACATGAAGTGTTGAGGACCTTGCAATTGATCAAAAAGTCAGCTCTAAAGATATATGTTTATAACTCTGAAGATGTTATGAAGATCCCAATCATACTTCAAAGATCTGTAAGTATATTTGAATATGTTCTGTTGAAGTTATGAAGAAGAGTGAGTGTATGAGTTTGTTTGAGTATATACAAGAGAAATTAAAACATAGAAGAGTTTCAAAGTGAAACTTACATGGTGGATATAAGCTCAATTTCTATGCCTAATAAGACTTGTGAGTCAAGGCTTAAAAAGTAAGAGGAGAGATGGTGGCCAGATGAGATAATAGGATCAATTTTTATGACATAAGTGAGTAGATAAATATTGATAGAGGTGATTTAAGTTGTTATAAGTATGTACATAAAGTTTCAAGTCATGATTTACAAGAAAAGGTTAAAAAGTATTTCAAGGTTTCTCGAGTGCACATAATGAAGAGTTGTCTATTTGAAAAGGTTTTATCAATGCTTGATGGCATGTGCAACATCTGCATGAGAACCTAAGTTGTTTATGGTAGATGAGGAAGGGTTCTATCTCAATATTCCAAGCATTGGTTTCTAAAAAAAGGAGCTAAGTTTTATGAATGATCATTAAGACTGGAAGATGATCTAAACCCTCATAAAACCCTAATAATGACCTGATGTTGAATATCATGTCTTAAAGAGCTCAAAATAGTCCGATATGATAAAACAAGTTATTAAAGGTTGAATTCAACTCTTCAAAGCATTTCTAGGTTTGATTGGTTTCATAGGTGAGTGAGCACACCCGACAAGAAAGTGCTTATCTTTCATAAATTTATTGTAGTAGATAGAGTAGATTGAGTCAAAATTGCTAAGTGGATGAAGATCAAAGTATGAGACTTGTAATTATTGTTCATAAAAAATTATGGATAGGTTTTAGATCTCAGGTGTGCATAGTTGGTGATCAAACTTGACCAATCACTAACAAACCTAGTGATGTAGATAATAAGAAAATTAGATAAATGTGAGAAGATATTTATTAATATTTTTTTATGTGAGAGAGATGCATTAAATTGCATGATACTATTATTTTAGTCTTAAATTATCTATCCATGCTTTGAAAAATCTTGGAAGTTTGAGTAAGAGGTTGAAATATTGAAACCAAAATAGTTTATCTGACTAAGTAGAGTCTGCGAGAGAGAAGGTCAATAAATTAGTCTGTAAAACTAATAGTTTTCATTAGAGATCATGATCTGATTAGTTGAGATTTATCTAAAGATGTTATAATATCCTATTAATTCATTTAAATCTTTTGAATATATTCAATCATATGTTAGATGTTCAGGATTCTTTGACTGTGTTTTAGAGATAATTGGCAGTTCTGAGTGAACATCTTGCAGAGAAGTGTTTGAGACTGTTTACCCTGAGTTGAAGCATCAGATGAAGTTTGTATGACCTTGAGGTCATGAGGTTTATGAATATGTAATTTTTTTTATGGTTTAAAAAAAAAATTGAGTATATGCCTTAGTTATTCAAGACAAAGTTTTTGTATATGCGCAGGCCTTTTATATAAAGTGATTTGAGAAAGGGTTTAAGTGGTGATTAGACCTAAAAGGTGTTATGGACCTAAAGTAAAGTTAGATAAGGTCTATTGGAGTGGTGTATGATGTGTTACTTCCATGTGAGATGTTTGTATATGCTTCAATAAATATCAAAGGATAATGTGTTGTTAAGACCTATTAGGTCTCCATAAGCCTAAAATAAGAGTAATGACTAATTGATGTATGACCGATCTATTGTAGTGATTGATTCATGATTAAGACATGTTATTTTAATATGAAAAGACCTATTCATGGATGACATAAGTGATTTGAATATGTAACCAACTAAGAAGAATATGATCAAGTGACTTATATAAAAGTAAGGCAGTTTAGGCCTATTTGGTATGCTTATAGGTTGCTAAGTGTGGGAGAGCAGAAGAGGATAAGTGAATGATATAGATCATTTGAGAGGAGGTCATACAAACCATTAGATAAATGTTATGAATATATAATAGAGGTTGTACATGTGAGGATCAAGGTTAGAAGACCTAATCAAGCCATGAAGAGGGCTAGTTGAGCGAAGAAGGCTAAATGCCAATTTGAGAGGGATATAAGTGAACAAAGAGCTGAAGGAGTAGATCATCATATATTGTATAAGTAACAAGGGTTTTTGAAGGTGATCAAATAATTAGGTGGCTGAGTTGGTTTTGAGTCATCTAGGGGGTTGGTGCCTCTTTGCAAGTGGGTGCTTGCTAAAGCCTAGTTGAATTGGTGCTCCATGTGAAGTTGGTGCTTCACTAAAGATCGATATTTGTTTTATATAACTGTAGTCCATTTGATTTATCAGTGAGTTTTTTTACCTCTAGAGGGTTTCCCATGTATATGTTGTACTCATGTGTTTCATGCTCTTATGATTTGATGCTTATGATTGTTATGATGTACATGCATGTTATAATGGTTCATTCATAGTTAAGTGGAATTAGATGAAAAGTTTTAAAGACTGCACCCCTATCAATCATCTTGTTTCCAGTAACCAAATCCTATGTATAGGTCGGTAAAGGCATCCCCCCTAAATACTAATCCCACACAACTAGTGAGATACGAGGGCTTAACACTGAAGATCAATGAACGATGAGAGATGTGTATTTTGAATTTGATGTTTGCATAAGTTTTGGATAAGGGTTTCATTTTATTTGGAATGATTTTACCCCCAAGTCTTGGCCCCATAAAATAAGTAAAATTCAAGAGCTCATCACCAAAGACCAAGATAGGCGAGTAAAGTTACATTTCTTTCTTTTTTGTAGTATGTTAATGTTTTTTGCTTAGAGGGAACTGTAAGAGGAGACTTTATCATGGACAAACTTGTAGATTAGACTGTGGTCTAGTATTTTATAAGTTTACAAGAAGATGTAAGGAAAAGAGATTTATTCTGATCATAAGTAATAAGGCAAGAACCAATGTAATATTTATTTTTAGAATGTTTTGTATGGGATAATAGGGTGATACAAAAAGTAAAATGATATAATAAGTTGCATTTTAAAATTTTGTGTTATGCAAACTAACAAATAAATAATCACCATCATAACATCTGATATACAAGACAAAATGTGAATGATCGCAAATGTAATGCAATTAAGGCAATGTGGAATGTAATTGTAAATGAGATGCCCCCAAGTGTCAAAGTACTTGTAGACAATAAGCTTTTTTTATTTTTTTAGATTTATTGATATCTTGACCGAATAGAGGGTCACGAGATGCTAAAATTTATTTTTTGATTTCTATCCCATGCCAATTTTAGATAATCTCTACTGTTATGACTAGATTTCTTATTCAATCTCAATTTTAGTTCTATTATTTAATTTGAATAGTACTTGACCAAGATGAGGTTGTTGGGACCACCAAAAGTCATTATTGAACCATCTGGAGTATTGTTCTCTATTGAGAAATTTTGTTGAATAAATACATCTAGATATAATTTTTTTTGGCAAAGTTCTATGATAATTTTTGTTTTTTCATGGGAAAATACAATTATCAAATAGAACCACATTAATATGCCTGATGATAAAGCTAAACTCTAAAAACCTTCTAAGAGTTCTTCGGATTATCATAGAATTATGAACCTTTTCCCTATAAGGGTTTCAAGAAATAATATTAAATAACATCAAACACCAGGGATCAATGAGTTCACCATATGTACAAAAACCAATATCTCTTACCCAATCTCTACTGACTAACCACCAAATACTACAAAATTCAAAATGAAATAGATCTATATTGACAATCTTTAATTCTTTGACAAATCCAGAATATTCAAATTTGTTGTGATGTGCATCGATTGTGATTTTAAAATCATGATATAACTCATTACAGTGCCACGCTACTAGATTAGCATAATAATTATGTAATACAAGAGTTAGGATTCATTCTTAGGTTATAACCAGAAGATCATTCCATGTTGTTTCATTCCTAATTGACCTGATGTGTTTCATCAAACAATAAAGAATTGATTTGTTCATCTATTGGTGTCTTAAAGAGGTTTCCACCAATAAGATATTTTTTATTTTGATTTCCCCCTAGAGCTTCAAACAGGGTTTTGTGAGGGAGCATTTCTCCAAAGTGGATGTCTTCTTAGATCTTTATAAATGTTGTAACTAATATGCCATCATGGAATAAGTCCAATGATGTCTATTTCTATGGGTCCCAATTGACATGTGTAGGAAATGTGATTTTAGTATATTGGATGGGAAAAGGAAGGGTGGCACTTATAGAAGGAAAACATGTTGCATGATCTTCATAGAGGCTACCAAGATAACTTGCATCGATGCCAAATGAAGCTTCCTCAATAACCATAAAAGGTTAACTAACATTATCAAACTGATCTATTGATGTGGTTGTTGATGATGAACTTGATATTAATGTCAAAATGGATTGTAAATTAGATTTGGATAAAAAATTTGACTTGGATTTAGAGGTGACAATAAGGAGGTCCTGTTGAATTGCATTATCCACAAGTACTTTTTTTACTGGGCATTTGGAAATGATGGATTTAGGATGAAGAGTTTTTTGGAAATGCAGTATCTTAAATAATGAATGAAAAATATGTTGTTTTCCAATGATGGATAGGCTGTGTTGGTTGAAGGAGGTTTGATCCAAGATAGAATTTTTGTCCAAAATGGGATCTTTGTCAAAAATTGGAGCTTGGTCAAAGATAGGTTCTTCAACAAAAATAGGCTCATCAAAAATGGATGGTAGACCATGGTTGTCAAAGGTGGGTTGGTCAACTATGGATTGGTTGATTTTTTTTTTTATAGAATGAGGTTTATGAGAAATGGATGGAAGGTTATGATCTTGACTTGGAAGTGGAGTCGCTTTCTCAGGAAAGACATCTTGACGTACCCCCAAGCTATGATTTTTAGGCATGGATACACTTGGATCTATCTTAATGTACCCTTTGTAAATCAAATCTTGGATATAATGCTTTAGTCTTGTACAATAATTTATAGAATGACCTTTAATTTTGTGATAATTAAAATATTTGTTAGGCCTATACCACTAAGATTTTGTGACATTCGGTTCAAAGTAGTTGGTGTTTGAAAAAATGACTAAGTTTTTAGCGACATATTTTTAAAATAATACATCATAAGGTTCCCCTAAAGAAGTGAATTTTCACTTAATAGGCACAATAATATTATTGATAGATTGGGAGTTATGAATTTGTTGCAGCTCTAGGGGTGTAGTGATACTCGATGGTAGGGGTACTAGAATTGGATGTTGGAATTAAGACTATAACAAGTGGATGGGAGACTTGGATGATTTTGAAAAATAGTGTCATTAACGACATGGTGATGTTGATGTGAAATGTTTTTGGATTCCCTAGTAATGAAGTGGGCTAGAGAGGTAGCTTGATCTTAGAAGGATGGATTTGTTGGATCTGTGTGGAAGGTGAAAGTATTTGGATTTTGTGGATTTGTAAAGGTAGATGGATTTGTGAAAAAAGTTAGGATTTGATGGATTTATGAATAAATGTGGATTTGATGTAGTTTTGTTATAGTTTGGTAATGAGTTTGATGTAAAATCAAATGGTTAAATTTGATGAATGTGGAAAGGTTGATTTTGATGGGTGTAAGAGTTGAAATACTGATTTAGATGGAAGATATTTAATTTTGATTGAATTGGGTTTGATTTATGAATGGGTTTTGGTTCAAGTAAATATTTTAAAATGGTGATGAAGGTGAACCAAAGGTTTAATTTAGATTGATGCTAAGGTTAGAACTAGTTGAATCTATGAATGCATTTTGATTTATGGTTGGTGACTTTTGATTTATAGATTGTGTAGAACTTGTAAATAATTTAGACTAACGAAGCCTAAAAATTGATTTTATTTTGTCCCTAAAGTAAAATTTGGATGTTGATATATGAGTAAACATGAATGAATATTCAAGTTTGAAATTGATTGATTGATGTTTGGGTTGTATTAGTTGATTGGTAAACTTGAATGACTATTTAAGTTTGGTTTTGATTGATTGATAGGTGACCTTGAATACATATTCACACTTGGATTGGATTTATTGGATGATTGATCGGTGAGTTTGCAATGACATTTAAACTTAGATTTAGATTTTTTGGATGATTTATTTGATGTTGATTCAATTATGTGTTTGAATCAAAATTGGTTGGATAGAAACCTAGGTTAAGACAAGGATTATTTGTATTTGGACTTATGACTGAATTGCTCAAGGGATTGTTAAACATAGCCATGTCTCTTGCGATGGGTGATTTTGCTAAAATAAATACTTGACTCAATAAACGAAAAAGACTTGAAACTAGACTCTAGTAAAACAAAATACCAAAGTGACTAAAAGTTTGATTGCTAACTAAATGTTTTTGAGTTTTTAAAGAAAAAAATCTTGATTTTTATAATATTGTTTAAACTCAAAATAATTTGTTTAAAAACAAAGATTTTGCATCACATGGTAAACACAAAGAAACAACAAACAAGTTTCTATTCTAAGTAATCAAGCAATTGCACAAAAAAGGTGAAAAAATAGGATAAAGATTGTGAACAATTTTTAGACCTTATGATATTGCTGACTCATCCATACTCTTAGTTATGACCTAATATTTCAAGTCACTAATCATGGAGGATCCTACCATTCTCATAGCCCACTGAGTCCGATTTTGAGGGTGTGTGGAAGGTAGCTTGTTAGCGCTAACCGCTAACCGATGCACCAAAGTCAAATGACAAAAGAGGCTTTCCTAGACTTAAAGTTTAAATAAGATTATATAAGTGAAAAAAATCATAGAAAAAATAAATAAAGTGGATGCACACTATTGAGTCTTGTCCCAAAGTGCCTAACACAGTTGTAGGGGTCATAGTGTGTTGATAATCGATGATATCGTATTTTGAGGCAACTGTTGAAACTTTGAATATTGGATCATGAAATCTCCTCATGTCATGGTGTGCTTAAAACACATAATTGATTATGCAATTGAAATCATTGGATCTCAATTTATATACCCCATTGGTAAATAGGGTTTGACTTATTGTGTGTTGGTGAAATCTACGATCAATAGAGCTCTCAAAAAAAGAAATAAAAAGTAAGTGTCCATTTCTGATTTTTGAGTATTGTCACCAATGTGATGCCAAGGAAAGGACATATGTGAACACCACTTGGATAACATAGAAAATTATAAAATTATTTTTTATTCTCGAGTATTATCACTAATGTGATGCCAAAAGAATAGTATATGTAATTTCCATAATTACAAATAAATAACTTGAAATGAAATGTGATGTAATTATTAAAAACTCTGAAAAATGAAATTGAAGGTGTTAATAAAATAAAAAAAATTGGTTTTTTGTTTAGCCTTTTTACAGATTATCTTTAACAAGCATTTTGTAAACAAATGGTTAGAATGTTTATTTACGCTTGGTACAAGATAATCTATAATGGAACAAAGAAAAAATATAAAAATAACACAAAAACTACTTCTCTGTGACACATTTTCAGTTACAAAGAAAGACAAAAAAATGAAATTGTAACAAGTCAAACACAAGAAATAAAAATATATAGAAAACACAAAACAAATAAATTCATGCTTATAGAACAATTTTGCTGACCTATATGACAATTTTCTAGTTACAAAAAATGATTTTATTGTTCAAAATAATGAATTTGTAGCCTACAAAAATGATTTTGTTGACCAAAAAAGTGATTTTGCTATGCAGAATGATAATTTCGCTACTCAAAAGGACAATTTTACAACTGTAAAATGATTTTGCTTTAGCCTTGCAAACATAGAAATAATAAGCACAAAAAATAAAGAGGGACCAATTCACAGTTTTATGACAATTTCACTTCTTAGAGTAATAATATTGCAGTCAATTAAGATGAATTCATAGTTAGAAACAATGTTTTTGTTGAAAAGTTTGTCAATTTTGTAGTTTTTTTAGTAGAAAATTAGAAAAAATTGAAAACACAGACATAAGCAGAAGGTGAACATAAAGCTAATGATGTAAAGAAAATTAGGAAAAGGAGACTAAAATGGGTCAAAAAACAATTTCACTGTTTTAGGATACAATTTCACCACTGATGTTTCTAAACTCGTAGTTATCAAATGAGCATACACAACCAAGCAAAAAATGTCAAATAGTGACATGTAGCTTACACCAACATTCGCAAAGACAAGATTAAATGCATATGCAAATACAAATAGTAAAAATCAAATGAAAAGTGCTTTCTAAATGCAATTATAATGAAAATAGAATGAAAAAGATGAGAGAAAGTCCCATCAAACGTGCCAAAATTTATGAACTAAATTTAGAAATACTAAAAAATCAATTAATTATGCAATCTTAATTTAATATAAATTCAATGTAAGATAGAGCAACAAACAAAGAAAATAGTAAATATAAATTTATTCCTTAAATATGCAAGTTTTCTTTATTGCGATGTAAACTTTATTTTGTCTTCAACAATGTGGTTGCTCACTCTTTCAATGCAAAGGAGAACAAACAAAATTTTGGAATAAATTTTTTTTGGATGCTTTGATTTGCTTGGATTCACTTGTGAATTGAATAATACTTCGTTAACATAAGTCAAGATGGATGAAAATCACAGTTTTCATATTTATTTATACTTTTCTAGAGGAAAATTCAATGGAGGATTATTTGAATTTCTTAAATGATCTAAATAATCAACGATAGTTAATGAGTCCTCACCCATGAGCATGATGACCATTTAAAATGGTTAAAAAAAGTATGAGAATGGTTTGTTGAGTCAGCAAAAATGAGTCAAAAATTTTAACAACTCAGGGGATGACTCAAAGGAGATTGAGGAAGTTGCGTGTTTGGTTGGGATGAGTCAACATGTAAAGGAGAATAAGGTGAAAGATGTTAGGTGAGATGTAAAATTCATTCTTTATATTTAAATAAGAATTTAAAAGTGTTCACAATTGATTAATCTGATTTGTTTAATTGTTTGAATTTGGAGGGAGATGTCATGAATTATATTAAGAAGAATTATTAATAGGTTTTAGGTGAATTTTGACACTAAATATAATTTAGGTGTCTAGACTTATTTTAGCTTGGTGCAAAACTTTTACATAGTTTAAAGACATTTTGTTATCTCTTTTTACCATATTTGATTAATTATATTTAGTCATATTTTGTTATTACACATTTCCCATCATGATTTAGTGTGTAGTGCATTTATTTTTGATTACTTATACTTTTTCAAGTCATTTTTATCTTTATCTTTTTAACCATGCATGTGTATCACATAATACTAGAAATAAAAACACTCAACATATATTTCCCATAGCATATACAACAAAAGCTAAAATACATGTGTTAAAAAGAAATATATTCATGCATCAACATCCACAACCAAGTACAACTCATGAGATCAAATCCAACTATATATATATCATGTGTTTTATACAATACAAAGTATAAAATACAAAATAGCTCTGGATTTAAGGTTGGGCTCTATCATGCCTATCTTGTGGCTTAGCCAAGTTATCTGTAGATGTCTGGGACTGTCCCCTCTAAATGGTACATTGTAATGAGGCAATACAAGATCTCAAAACTTTTACCTATCCCTGTAGATTGGCCACCTAAGCCTGCACCTATCCAAGCTATATAGTGGTAGCCATGTGTGCTGTCCTCTCCTAAGCTAAGGTCTGTCAGGCCTATGTCTCTCCCTCTTCCACCCTTGTTGGTGGTTGTAATCCATTTTTGTGTACTTGTAACTATCTAATGGCCACCCCCACCAGTCTAAACCAACCTTCCTAGGTTGGGACACACATAACCACATGATCATCCAACATAGTGGGGTTGTATGGAGCTATCACCCCGTCTAAAATGTCATGATGCACAACCATAACCAAAGATCTCCATCTGATCTCCTCCATTGCAGGATCTATAAAATCCAAACCAGATAGATGTTAGATCATATATATATCTCAAAATCTATTTATCTCCTATAATCAAATGCAACTACTGTCTTATATCAAAGCTTAAAATCACAATTATATAATTTCTCACTAGCACTGGTGTCACCAATCACTATCTCCCCATTTGCTCACATATCAAGCATAATCTCTCCATTAGCTCATCCCCTGAGCACCTCCTCCATAGGTTTCCTCTACACCAGTGCAAATCTAAGAGTCACTACTCGAGCACACCATGATTCTTTCTTAAGAGGTGCCTCTATGGACCACCTATGCCCTGGAGCAGCTGCTAGGTCCTTTTGCACTGTAATGCTCACCTACGCCTGATCTTGTTGGTGGTGCCTCCATCTATGATGTGGTCGAGGTTGTCACTGTTGTTGCTATTGCTATTAATGCAATGCTTATTGTGATGCCCACTGTGGACTTGCATCTACATCCATGTCATCTCCTGTTGCTATCACCTGCTATCATGCTCAACCAATCCATGGTCTAGCACGATGCAACCAAATCATGGGTATATCAAATGGTACTCCTCCCCATCATCTCTCTAACATGCTATGACCAATAAGCATGCACTATAATAAGGGTCGCTAGTTGTGGGAGTCTAAAATGCCTTAGCAAGCGTGCCATCAGATGTGGCTTTACCCATGAGGTGCATTGGCTTGTGATCCACACTCGTGCCAACCCTATAGCAACAATCGACTAATTAAGCCATACAATCATGATATGCATGTAGGGTTGTCACACGATCTCCCCTTGTGTGATAGTTTACAATATTGGAACATGGGAAACAACTTGAGCTACATGGTCATGTCTCTATTGCACGATCTGAGGCAACCTCTCATCGACCACATGGGGAAACACAACTGACCGATAAATGGAAAACATCTCATATATCCAGGCACTTAACAAAACACCATGCCCCATGGTCTTATACTCTTTAGACAACATCCCATACATATCATGCATGAGCTGGACCCAAATGATATCTTGAATTGTATAGTGCTCCTTGATCCAATATAGACTGACATAAGGTTATTGTTATTAAATGGTGGACCTTGATCTTATTATAATGCTCAATTCTCGATATGGGGTGTTTCCTCCCACTATGGTCACCATGTTTGAGGGTAGGCATTGTAAAATATTGTAATTTCATAGTAAATCTAAACTGTTCACTATTAGGTCACAAATTTGATGGTAGAAATTATGTTGGTGCATTTTTGCACTAATATATAATCCTCTGATCTTTTTATTGAAATCATGACGACACACTATGTTTGAGTGAAGATGAGATTACAATGAATATATTACATTTTTATCCCTTCATTTGTTAGACTAAACGAGATAAAAACTAGTTGTTTCTGTGTGAACGTAACCCATATTGGGTGAACCACGTTAAATATGTGTTTCTCTTGTGTTGTATTTTATGCATTTTATTTCCATATTTATTTCATTAATATTGATATGCGTTCTATATTTTTAACAACTAGTATCAAAGCCAAAGATTTATTTGGTAGATAAACTCACAGGGAAAGAAGGTTCTTAATTCGAGTGGGAGCAATGGGGGAAGACAACTTTAAGATTGAAAAGTTCAACGACCAAAATTACGAGCTATGGAAGATGCAAATGAAGGACTATGTATATCAGAAAGATCTTTTTCTACCATTAGGTGGAATAGCAAAGAAATTGGCGACTATGAAAGATGAAAAATGAGAGGTTCTTGATATAAAGATAGTAGGAATAATACGACTATGCGTGGCAGCATCGGTGGCCTTCAATATTTTAAAATAAAAGATAAAAAAGGTTGTGATAAAGGCATTTGATAGAGTGTATGAAAAACCCTCAACCTCAAACAAGGTATTTCTTAATATGGATATGTCAAAAGGTGGGTCTGTTGTTGATCATTTAAATGAATTTAATACAGTTACAAATCAATTAATTTCTATAAGAGTAAACTTTGATGATGAAGTTAGGGCTCTTTTGATTCTTTGCTAATTGCCAGAAAGTTAAAATGGATTGGTCATGGTTGTAAGCAATTTTGTCTCTAGTTCAAACACTTTAAAATTTGATGATGTTATTAGTGTTATTCTCAGCGAGAAAATATGATAAAAAATCACATTTGACACATTAAGTAATGCTTTGACTATCGATAATAGGGAAAGATAAAAGGATAGAGGAAAGGGCCTAAGGAATTGTGGGAAGTCTAAGAAGGGTAGATCCAAATCCATAGGAATGCTGGTGTGTTGGATTTACGAGAAGAAATGACACATGAAGAAAGATTATTGGTTTTGAAAAGGAAACCAAGGAGATGGACAACAAAATAAAAATTAGGGAGTAAATGTAGCAGGTGATGTGTTGTAAGATGATTTAATAATTTTATTAAATAATATTAATGATTCTTGGGTGTTAGATTCAGGGGCTTCATTTCATGCTACACCTCATAAAAAATATTTTCAATATTATGTTCACGGTGATTTTGGACAGGTTTATTTGAGTGATGGTAAACCTTGTAAAATTGTTGAAAATGATAAGATACAAATAAAATTACAGAACGGAAATAAATGGTTTTTGAAAGAGGCAAGGTATGTTTCTAAGTTGAGAATAAATCTAATTTCAATAGGACAATTGGGAAGTGAGGGCTGCACAATTACATTTGCAAAAAAATCATGGAAGGTCACTAAAAGATAATTGGTAATAGTAAAAGGAGAGAAGGTAGGTACATTATATCTATCTACTAGTAATGTTGACTCTTCTATTGATTTAGCTTCTATATAAGTGAATACAAAATTATGGCACCACATACTTGGGCGCATGAGTAAGAAGGGGATGCAAGTTCTTCATTCAAAGAATTTGTTTCCAATTTTGAAGAAGGTGGATTTGGATTTCTGTGAGTACTGTGTGTATGGAAAACATAAGAGAGTCAGATTTCTTAAAGTTAGGAAGACAAAGAAAGATGAAAAGTTAGAGCTTGTGGATACAGATGTATGGGGATTGGCTCAGGTATCATCCTTTGGTGGTTCTTATTATGTTATTTTTATTGATGATGCAACTAGAAAAACTTGGGTTTATTGCATATGAAAAAAAAATGATGTTTTTGATACTTTTAAAAAATGAAAAACTTTGGTCGAGAATGAGACATGAAATAAGTTGAAGTGTGTCAGATCAGATAATGAAGGTGAATACTGCAACAAAAAATTTGATAATTACTATTCATCCCATGGAATTCATAGAGAGAAGACGGTTCCAAGAATACCATAACAAAATGGTGTGTCAGAAAGGATGAATATAAAAATCATGGAGCATGTAAAGAGCATAAGATTGCATACAGAGTTGCCCTTATAGTTTTGTGCAGATGTTGTGGATACTGTGGTTTACTTAAGAAGTAGAGGGCCTTCAAATCCTTTGAATAATGGCATTCTAGAGGAAGCATAGACTAATAAAAAAGTAGAATATTCATTTTTAAAGACTTTCAATTTTGAATCATTTGTCCATATTGATAAATAAAATATAACCAAGCTTGAAGCAAAATCTAAGAATTATACTTTTATTGGATATGGAGTTAATAATTTTGGTTAACGTTTATGAGATTTTGAAAATTGCAAAATCATTAGGAGTAGAGATGTGATCTTTAATGAGAAGGTCATGTACAGAGATCAGTTGTAAGGAAAGAAAAAAGAAAATCCAAATATATAATATGTGGTACTTGATGAAATAATTGGAAATAAAATTCTAAAAATGCCAGAAAATCAGAATGTGCAACAATAACAAAAAGTATCTCAAACTCTTAAAAAGGTAGCTAGAATATCTACCAGAGTAAGTAGACTCCCTAAATAATACTCTCTTTCAATTTATTATTTATTATTGACTGATGGTGGTGAGCCAGACAGTTATGAAGAAACAATGCAGGGAACAATCAAAAAGAAGTTAGATCAAGGCATGAAAGAGGAGATGGACTCCTTGGTACATAACCAAACTTAGGATTTAGTTTAATTGCTTGCAAGTAAAAGAGCATTGCAGAATAAATGGGTTTATAGATTGAAGGAAAAAGATGAAGGCAGAAAGAGGTACAAGGCCAAACTTGTTGTAAAGGCATTTTCACAAAAAAAAAGTAGAGATTTTGACGAAATATTTTCTCTAGTTATTAAAATGACTTCCATAAGAACTGTTTTAAGTTTGGTAACAGTATAAGATTTGCACCTTGAATAGTTAGATGTGAAGACTACTTTCTTTCATGGTGACTTGGCGGAGGAAATATATATGGAGCATCCATATGGATACGAAGTCAAAGGTAAGGAGAAAATGACGTGTAGGTTGAAGAAGAGTTTGTATGACATAAAATAATCTCCAAGGCAGTGGTATTTGAAATTTGACATGTTTATGATAGAACAAGGTTACAGTTGATGTCATTCTAACCACCGTGTTTATTTTAAGAGATTTGATAATGACATCTCTATTATTTTGTTATTGTATGTAGATGACATGTTTATTGTAGGGTCTAACATGCATGTTATAAATGAGCTCAAAAGAAAACTAGCAAATTCGTTTGCAATGAAAGATTTAGGTGCTGCAAAGCAAATTCTTGGTATGAGAATAACAAGAGACAACAAAAATAAAAAAATGACATTGTCTAAAAAAAAGTACATCAAGAAGGTGTTAGTCAGGGTCAATATGCAAGATGCAAAACTAATGAGTACACCTTTGAGAAGGCACTTCAAATTAAGCAAGGAATAGTGTGCTAGAACACAGGAAGAAATTAATTACATGTCCAAATTTCCCTATAGTTCATTAGTTGAAAGTTTAATGTGTGCTATGGTGTGCACAAGACCAAACATTACTCATGCAATGGGAGTTGTCAGCAGGTTTATGAATAATCCAAGAAAAGAGTCTGAGGATGCAATCAAATAGATTCTCAGGTACTTGAGAGGGACCACTAATAGACAGTTGTGTTATGAATGGTCAGATGTTACCTTACAAGGATATGTTGATGAATATATCGCTGAAGATTTAGATGGAAAGAGGAACACCACATATTATGTACTTATTGTTGGTGACACAACAATTAGATGGATTTTAAAATTACAAAAGATAGTTACTTTGTCAACTACATAGGCAGAGTATGTTGCAGCTACAAAAGCAAGTAAGAAGATGATATAGATGCAATAGTTCATGAAACAGTTGAAACAGAAGAAAGAATATTACAGTTTGTATAGTGATATCTAGAGTGCAATTCATTTAGCAAAAAACTCAACATTCCACTCAAAAACCAAACATATATAACTCGGGTATCACTTCATTCATTCAGTTTTGCAGGATGGTCTACTGAAGCTAGAAAAGATCCATATGAGTCAGAATCCTACAGATATGCTAACAAAGGTAGTCACAAAAGAGAATTTGGAGAGTTGTTCAACTTTAATAGGTCTTTAAGGATAATAAGGAAGATGAGAAACATGCCAGGGTCAAAGTTCAAAGAAAATTCTAAGAGTTCAGTCTCTAAGTGGGAGATTATTGGATGGTGGATCTTGATCTTATTATAATCTTCAATTCTTGACAAGGGGGGTGTGGGGGGAAATGCCCGCCACTATGGTCGTTGTGTTTGGGGGCAGCACCATTGAAATAAAATTTTGTGAAAATGCATTGTAAAATGTTATAATTTTATAGTAAATTTGGACTGTTCACTATTAGATCACAGATCTAATGGTATAAATTATGTTGATATTTTTTTGTGCTAATCTATAACTCTCCTTTGATACGAGGGCATTGAAATCACGATGACACACTATGTATGATTGAAGAGGAGATTGCATTGGATGTATTGCAAGTTTATCCCTTCATTTATTGGACTAAATAAGATAAGAATTAACTATTTTTGTGTGGACGTAGCCCATATTGGGTGAACCATGTTAAATTTGTGTCTTTCTTGTGTTGTGTTTTTTGTATTTTATTTCCATCTTTATTTCATTAATGTTGCTCTATGTTCTATATTCCTAACAATCGCATATAATGGTACCTTGTCATCTGACTTGTGACACAACACTCATATTATCACAAGTCCTTTCATGACCTTTTGAATATATAGAATATTCACAATATAGACATCAAATAAGTTCACCCTTAATTCAAGGTATATCTTGTCTGAGCACGTCTCCCACTGGGCTAGTGCTAACTTTTCCTTCAAATCATCCGATGTCCCAGTGATCACCGGTATCCCTCCTATCGGTAGTCTCAACAATGCGTGGATATCCTCTAGTGTGATACCCACCTCAATGGTATTCCCATCCACCATCCATAAAAAAGTGTTGGGCAATCATTCCCATGCTCCAAAAAACATGGAAACGAGATCAACACTAAGTGGAATCCGCCTCATCTCCATGATACCTCCAAATTCTAGTGTAATCAGTTGTGCTCTGTACACATAAGTCAACTAATCTAGTAAATTTAGAAGCCACGACACATCTATCAATCACCAATACCTCCATCATCTTTTAAAAAGATCAAACAAAAAAGGATGTATCAAATCTCCATGTCATAAATAATTGAAATATATTTTTAAAAATTCACAAATTAACTACTTAAATCAGTTGGTTTGATTTAGTTTCTCTTATTCTTTAGTTTCCTATAAACCCAGCCCATTTAATACTAAATAGGCCCTATATCTTATTTTCTATATTAAATCAAACATTTTCATTTCCAACTAGATCGGCCTATTCAATACTAAATCGGACATCTTAATTTAGCATACTATATCGACCATGTTATACACAGTCGGCCTCATTTTGTGATACTACATTGGCCCTATCCAATAAACTAACTTGGTCCTTTCATACGTAGTTGGCCTTGTCCTCCCTACCAATTAAGTCAGCGTACTACTATGCAATCGACTATCCATTAGACTACTAAATTGGCCCACTACTACGCAGTCGATAGTATCTTTTTGGTTCGCCTTATAGATTAAGTCAATCAAGTCAACTTTGTTCTTCCACCGTAGTATTTTTTGATCATTTAGCATAAATGCCTTAGGCATTTAATGGTCTGACTTCTTCCTACCTAGTATCCCATTTTACCCCTAGTTTACATAAAATTTTATTAAGGTTCATTTCGATGCCTAGATTTTGTATACCACTCAATTTTTTTATATTTAGCTCAATTTCAAATAACAATATTCAAAAATTTGAAATTCACAGTTGCTTACCTGTGTTGTACTCATTGTCGCCGCTGTGCGTCCTCCCTGTCTCAGTTGTCGTCTCCTCACCATGATGGCTCTCTTGTCTCAAACTAAGTTTTTCAGAGCTATATTTTCTCAGAATAGTAAAAATACCAAATGAATTCTTTTTTCACCCTATTTATATTTACTATTTAAAATTATTTACCTTTCAAATATTTACTACCAGATTTCGTATTTTGATCATATCTTTGTTCTACTAGCTCTTTTTCTAAACCATAATTTTTTTTCACCTATTATATGTATATGTTGTAATTTTTTTTATTTTTTCACTAATTTCTATAAGTTTGCCTAATATTTGCTACATTGGACACCTTCACATTTCTTGCATCTCCTTTTTTATCTACAACACTAAGGTAAGTAAAGGTATGTGTTTTTCAATTTTATCCTTTCATTTATCTTATTTTCTCTTTAATGCAATTTATTTAGCTTTAATGTTGTGTGTTGCTATGTTCTTTTCTCAAAGCATCATCCCATGTTGCACCTAAGTGACACATTATGAGCTTTGAGTAGAGCATATGTATACATATAGTATTTTCAAACTTTATCAATAACTGATGCTTTCTCTCTTGCAAGACCCTGTTGTTCTTAATCTCTCTAAGTGCAGGCTTTAAGGGGTGCACTGAGAAAGGGGTGGGCAGACCATTGGTACTTCGCAAGATTGTTGTCCCTTTATTATCACTTGTTATCTACACAACTATCTCCTAAAAACGCTCCCCTAAGCTTTGCCTATTTTTTTGCACCCTCTTCTAGTCATTTTCTATCTTTATTAGTCCTTCCCTAACCTAAACTTCTCTTTGATGGTTTATGATACAATGTCGGCCCCATCGACCTTGTACTCTAATTGATAAAACTCATTTAGGCTCTAGGTTAGCCCCTAACCTAATTTGTTTTTATCAATAATGGTACATAGTTGATTGGGTCGATCCTGTCCGCTAAACTTTTGAAAATGTTTAGGGTTAGATTCAGCTATATATACACATCCATTTCCATCATTTATTAGAGAAAGAGAAGAAGAAGAGTAATATATTGTGCATCTACTTATCCACCATTTTATTTGAAGAGCATAGCTTAAGGTTTCAATATTTTATTTGGAGATACAAATCTTGTCTTGTGGAGAAGTCTTTTAGATGCATATATAGGTTGTGTAGCCTAGAGCTGACTTATCCTCGTTATCCTTACATACCACAACAATCTCTTGCAAAGCACCTTGGCCAAGGGAGAGATTGAGGCTCAATAGATTCGTCTTCAAAGGTAAGTATTCTTAATTTTGCTCCTCCTTTGTAAGAGTATATATATTTGCATTCGTACTTCTCTCCCATGCATTAAGATTTTGTATACATTGATGTGAGTATATATCTTCTATGCATGTTTACTTTTTTATGTTTATTACCCCCACTTTGTGACACAAGCTTTGGTGAGCACACTATATTAGAATTTACTTTACTTGTCATTTACTTTGTGAATATAAATACATAAGACTTATATGCATATAAATTTACTTGCTTCATTTAACATCACTAATATCACTATTAGTTGACACTATTTCCACTTATCTAATTTATCTCATCTAATCTCGTTCTAAAATCACCCCCTTCTAATTATTTATCTTATATCCCCATTAATATTTGTTCATTCACTAACCTTAGTTCTATTACACTTCATTGATTTTTCTAATCATCTCTTATCTTATCATAATCCCCACTTATCTATTATTTGAGAATTTTAAATTCCCATAGTCCATCTACCCATCTACGAAGCCTACTCTTAAGCTTTCCTACACTCCTAGTCCCTAATCAACCACCTAATCCCTATCTAATCCCCTACCTAATCCCAATTAATCTTTAAAGAGGATTCTAGAATCCTTTAATTCTAAAACCCTCTTTATTCTCATCCTTCCTATCTAGAAGCTTTTAAATCTAGAGGCTTCCAAGAAATTTTAAATTCCTTGGATAATTCTCCACCATAGATCTCCATAAGCCAACTTTGTATTCTAATCATTGATTCTTTCCTCCATATTCTATATAAACAAGACCAATCTTCCATGGAAAACAACTAATGAATCCATAAATTCTTCATGTCAATCTAATCCTTGAATCCATCATCACAATCCTTGATCATGCCATCATAATGTTGAAATTTTAAGTCTATAGCAATCAACCATCCATTTGAACATCTTGGAAGGAGACTCGCTGAAACAAAGGATTGATAAGGTTTATCCTATGATTATGATTTGTTTCCATAATCCTTCCTACTAGGTAGTTTGATGTTTTGAGTTTTCAAATTGCATGATTTAATGCAATAGGTAAAATTTCCTACTACAAGACTTAACTAGGGTTATTGCATAGTTTTGCTTGACTGGAGGCTTTGAAACCCTCCCTAGTGATTTTATTGTGATAAAAAATCCCTTGGCTAGGTCTAGCAGATCCATCTTGATCATTACCCTGAATATCTAATGTATAAATAATCAAAAGTGTAAGCAAAATTTATCTTCTTCGAACTAGGATTAATCTATAGATTAGTTGCATTTTCCTTTGCATACAAATTATGCATCAGGAGAGTAAAAATGTGTATTAACCAAAAGTGGTGTTCCTAGTGACTAGGTAGGAATTGACATATTGATCTATTGAAGCCCTTATATTCCCCCCAGAGTAAATGGTGGTACAAAAATTGTATCCAGTGGTTCCAAGAAAGGTGAAGAATCCACAAAATTGGAGGTTTTAGAAGATTGGCCTTCAAATGTCTTCTTAATTTCCTCTTGAACAATCTTTATGAATACATCTTGCATATCTTGATTCTTTGAAAGATATCCTTGTAACTGTTTCTCATATGTATCATAAAATAGATTAACAGGTTCTGCCATTATGGTATTATTGATAAAAATCTAAAAATATTCAACTTGGGAACAACTTAGTGTATCACTGTGTCTAAAGATAGAAACAATTTTATTAAATTGAATAAAATAAGAAATAAAAATTTGAAATATTGCAAATAAAAACTTTATTAAGTCTAAAAATTCTAGGACAACAATTGGAAATAACAAAAAGAATGATAAAAACCCTAACATCTATGGTTAGGGTTTTCCAACATTCAAACAATAGGTAGGTTCACCAATATATTTTATCAAATTTGGAAATTTAGATAACTAATTATCTAAATGTCATAAACTACTGTATCAAATAGAATGCTAAAAATATACAATAAATGATACAAACTGATTTAGAACTTATTATATTTATAAAAATTTTAATAGGGGAAATAACAAAGACAAAGTACTTAGTTGGAAATTTGACAATGCAAGACTGAAACAAAAACTTTGAAATTGACTGAGAGACTCTGTGATGATGCTATGAATCAAGAACATGGCTTCAATCGCTCTCTAGACAAGGTCGTTGGACTCAGATAGGGGAACAAAGTGCTATCATCATTAGGGCACATTGATGTCCTGTAGGGTTTTGGCAATCTATGAAAGTTTTGACCTATGTGCCTTCACCTATTGACTCTGGGCATGTGATCAGATCTTTGTAATTTTCTTCAAAAGTTGTACACCTTCATTTTAACACGCTAGCTTGATATGCAAAGATGAATAAATGAACATAATGGAAAAAGAGGTTAGCTGTTGAAGTTGTGCTAGACCTCAACACCTCATGTGTTGAACATTGCATACATACCAATACTCCAAAGAGAGATCAAACTCCATGTAGTTATCCCATGCTACGTTGGTGTGTGAAAAACTGGTATAATGTTAGATGCTTGTGTAATTAAGTGCTTCAACCATGACTTATGACCTTGAAAGTGTACTCAAAATTTAGTTCAGGGCTACTCGGGTTGTATGTATTCATAATTGAGAAAAAACAATTTTTCTTTCAATGTGCAATCAAAATTTTGGTGCTTTTCAATATGGAAACCTTGTGTGCAAAATGAATTGAAAATGTGCTTATTTAGTGATCAATGGTAATTTTTAGGATAACATTTACTATAAGTGTGGGACGACCCGTTACATGAATTTGAAATTGAGCAACTAGATGTTATCTGGTAGGAAGATGTGGTTGGGGGAACTGGATAGGACCGGGGAGCAAAATAGTCTAAATAGCGTTGTCCCATGAGCTAAGATCGTTGCGCTGAGAGTATGGATCAACAAGGGGATAAGATTGAGTTGTTTTTAATGAGAAATAGGGAAATTCTAAGATCACTTGTTGCTTTTAGGAATGGATCACTAGCATAAAAAGTGAAAGAAAAGCAGTCGAAAGACAGTGGAATGAGGCATGACTTAAGTGCGTAAAAAGGGTGGTTACAAGTACACTGTGTCAACTTAAATGTTAATTTATATGTCTAAACCACCTTATATTCCTATTGTATCAGTTATGGTGATACAAACTGTTTCATCTATGTATTTCCTTGTACTCTATTGCCCTGACCAATATAGTTCAAAGTCAGCCGATATCATTTTCCATTGCATCAACATGGACAATAATGTCGGCTTAAAGTTCGGGTTATTTTTGGGTTTGGAGCCATACATATAAGCTTTGTCATTATCATTTCTCATAACACAACATTTAACTAATCTATTTGCACTCACATTTCTGATTTTAAGTAGTAAAAGGAGTTTAAGGTTAAAGTCTAATTCTTGGAAGTCAAGTCTTGCTCAAAGTCTTTGAAGCCAAATAGGATAAGTTGAACCAAGGAGGTACACCAAGTCTTTGAAGTTCACAATTAAAGATACCTAGGTCTTCGTCTTGTCATTTGAGGTCTTCATCCTACATCGCTTGCAAAGTGCTATTTGAGCCAATACGAAGATTGATTCGCCGAAGAGTCACCCCAATGCTAAGTATCTCTATCATTATTCTCTTTCATTTATTTACTTAGGGTATATATATGCTTCGTTTATTGTTATAGTGAATGTATGTTGTTTGTTTGTGCCTATGTTTCTCCTTATACCAAAAAAGCTAGTATAACCATAGGGTTCTTAGGCTTTCCATTATCAACTGAGGTTTCATAAACCACCCCTTGGTTTACCATTGCACCACTTATTTCTTGGTTTAATATTTACACCTATCTTGGATCTAGATTACTCTTGTTCATCAATTCCTTTCATGTGGTACTCATATCCTTAATACACCCTCTTTGTTAACATTGCTACATCATTCATTTATGTTGGGATCTACTTAGAAGTGTACCTTGTATCCTAGGCATATGATTTGGAACCATATACCCTTGTTATTAAGTTTAGATTGTTCACTGCTAAATCTATGGCCACCCCAAGCATTATCATCGTACCATCCAAATATAAACATGCTATATTGTTATGACTTCTATTTGTATCCTAGTCTATATAGAGAAAGTATTGTTATAGGTCATCCTAGGCTGCACATATATTTTATGTCGTAACATTTGTCAGAATACCACACACCTATTAATCGAGCCACAAAACCATCAAAAGATAAAGAGTCACACATAGAAGCCCAAAGGTTTCAACCTCCATAACAACTCCTTAGCCTTCATGACATTGTAATCTATGTATACACGTCTATAGCATTAGATATCAAGGGAGATAGTAGTAAAATAGACAAGCATACATCTTTCTCAAGAGTATGTTACATACAAAATACACAAATTAATATAGTTTTTAGTTCCAGTTCTATTATTTTCTATATTCTCCATCTTATTCAATATTGCTTCCACATACGCATAGAGCACATCTTGATCTTCATTAAGAGCATTGTTTCACTAACCACATGGGATCCAGATCAATGGTATTTGAGCACTTTATCATGTATGTCCCATCAAACGAGGTTAGATTATCTAAAACTTGTCATCAAACCAAAAGACCCCTTAGACTACGTGATATTGTTTCAACAAAGTTTAAATGTCAAGAGATAAAGCAAAGCAAGATGATGTTCACGTGATAACTTTAAGAACATACGACATTGTTGTTCAACTAGTTTGTTGAATCCTCAAATGAGTAGTTCCATCAATTCACACATCAAATAAAACTTTTGCCAGTTAAGTCCCCCCTATGTTTCAAGTAAATCTAGATGTTCATGTGTTTGAGTGAAAAATAAATGCAGATGTAGTAGATAACTAGTTAGATAAGCTAGATTCATATTTTTCTATAATTGTTTTATGAAGAAAAGATCGAGATTGCACTTTTGAAAGTTACTTCCCCATTAAGAAGTGGTGGCAAGCGCACATTATGTGGGAGAAAGCCCCCCAAAAATATGAGTATGAACTAACTTGGAATAAATTCTTAGACGTCTTTAAGGATGAATATTAGCCTAAAGATGTCTATGATGACCACTACATTCAATGGCAACAACTGTGACAAGGACATGACCAGTCCAACCCTACATTGATGCCTTCCATGACTTGTATGCAAAACTAGGCTAATTTGAGTTAGAGCAATATAGAGTCCTCATGTACTACAACGACCTATAACCATTCATTCAACCCAAACTAAAGTTGGCTAAGGTCAAGATGATAAGATAAGCCTATCTTATGCAGAAACCATTGAGCAAGAGTCGGAGATGAAGGGTAAGCATGACACATCTTCTACACCAAATAAGACACCTTTTTCAAACAAGTTCAAACCATCTAAGATTCGTAAACGGTGTAATAAACACAAAATCAACAACCACCCCAACACAAAGTGCCATGCACCAGAAAAGTTTGCTTGTGCACACAAAAACAAAGGGCCCAAAGTTTCTTAAAGCATAGGAAACAAACCCCAAAGCTACATGCTTTAGCACAACCACACCAACAATGCCAAATATTGAAGCAAAATGCCTATTCTATTTGTAAATGTTGGTGCAAGGGCCTTAATCGACAATAGTAGCATGGAGAATCTCATCTCTTAAGTAATTGTTAAATGACTAAATCTTCCAACCATGCCACTAGACTATGGCCCACTAGACATAAGGATTAAAGGATGGTTCAAGAGTTGCACATGAAAGTCCAAACGATTCAACTTCCATAACAACACTTTAGCATTCATGGCATTGTAATCTATGTATAAACATCTATAGCATTAACTAGCAATAGATAGTGATACATCTTACCACGTACAAAAATAACATTAATATAGTTTTTTGTTCTAATTCTATTATTGTCTCTATTCTCCATCTTATTCAATATTTGCTTCTTTAGACGCATAAACACATCTAGAAGTGTTGTCCCTTGGACCTCCAAGGATCCCGATCAATACATGTCTTAACATCACTTGGGTAGGAGACTTCTTCATTGTGCATGATCTAGCAATATTTGGACGCACCCCTTCTCCTTTCAACATGGAGTTGGGCCTTTTGTTGTCCAACCCATTTAGATGTTGGTTTGCAACCCATTTCCTCAAGCAGGGCATTTCCTTCCAATTTCCCTGTTGTACTCGTCACTTATGTGTTGTGCAATTTCTTGGCAATGATCTTGGTAGTGTGCCCATATCTTCCAATAGACACCAAGTAGACTTTTTGGTAATGCATGTATCGTGCTGGGTTGGTGCATTGTTTACACTATGTTTGTTGGTGGTCTTTGCACTGGTTTTGAGAATCGAGTTGGTAGGGTGCAATATTTAAGCTAGTGCCTCCCATAGCATTGATTTTTCCATCGTTTCTCAGAATTTTTCTTAGCATTGTTTCTAGCACTGCATAAGGAACCTTTTAGAGCAATTCATGGTCTCACTACTTCTACCGTTGCTTTTAGGGTTGTTTTGATCTAGTTTGTGGCATTGTTTTGAGTTTTCTTTTTGGTGCAGTTTCTGGCAATGTTATCAGCATTGTAGAGGCGTACTTTTGGCATCGGTTTCCTTTAGTGATTGTTCTGTTTTGGCACCGTTATCTTGAGACCAGACTGGTGCCTCTCTCTATATGCTTTGTTGCTAGTTCTGGCCGATCCCATTCAGAGTTTTCTTAGACTGCATTTATTTTCATGGTAATTTATGCTTTTTGTCTTGATCTTATTAGATTTAATCTACTCTGTTCAAAAGAAATGAGCACAAAAGTTTATTAAAAGAACCATTTTGTTTCTTGATTGGTGGTCCAGCAACAATACAGTTGGTTTGGAAATACTTTTCAACAAAAACAAAATGATTTATACAAGAAAATCTCTGTAGGTTGTATTTTAATCATAGATGAATTGTGAATCAAAACCATTTGCAGTCTTGTCTCTTTCTGAGTCACGAAAGAATGAGGAGAGAGCTGTCTCTTCTTCCTTTGAAGTCAGTTGTCCTTCCTACGTGAGGTTTTACTTTCAAACATAACCCTTTTAAAAGATATGACTGATTGCCAGCATACACTATTAAGCGTTTTGTTGAAATAGTAAGATTGGGTCTAGTTTTCTGCAAAATTAGCCCCTCTCCACCCTGCTCATGTTAGCACACACTGGCTCCTTCGACCCTTTCAAAATCCATCATCCTCCTGGATGGATCTTAGATGTTTTCTGCGTGGTCTTCTGCAACATTTATAGCATATGTTTCTTAGCTACCTGGGTATCAATACCAACACCCGAAAATTGGATCTTAACCTTTCTTGAATTTCCCTGTTGCACATGAACACATAGGTCTTCTAAGCCAAGCAATTTCCACGATAGTAACTCATGTTCATACTTAATGGTTTCTGAGCTTGATGGTGCACTCCCAACAGTGCAACTGAATTTGGATGATGGTGGGTGAGTGTTACAACATATATAACCAAAAACAATGTCTTCTTCGACTTACTGATTACAAGACCGGTTGGGTGTATCACAGTCTAGGAAACAGTCCGCTCTCCAATTCTGTGCCTTCTCTGTGATGGTTGCTCCAGAAGGTTCTCAAGCATCTCAGATTTAGCTTTTCTTTTTGCCGAAATAGGTTTTTCCTGCTGCACCTTTGAGTGACACTTCACAATATGACCTTTTAATCGTTTCACATCCGATAGCTTTACGGGCTTCAGTATGAATTCCTCAGCACCTTCTTCCAAACATCTGTCCAAGGGTTACAATTTGGCATGATTAGAATCCAAATCCAAGTCTAAGAATAATTCATGGAACTGATGGATCGAGACTAGATCAAAATTTGTTAATGGGATGAGCTCAAATGGTAAATAAAAGGAACTTCCATGGTGAAGCCCCACGTTAAATTCCCTGGAAGCAATATTGAGGTGTTAAATTGAGGCATATACTGCATACAAATCTGGATGCCATGTACCTCAACGGAAGAAGCCAACATGAGCAGAAGGTTTCCCCTTGAGGGAGCAGTTTACAAAACCAAAAAGAATAAAGCAAAATTTTTGTAGGTCTTACCTGTCAATTCGAGCCAGAACATTTTCAGAAGACATGATGACTACAGGCATCTCCTTCAGTGTTGAGGACTCCTGCAGGGGATGAAAATAAAATCAGAAACTTTAAAGTAAGATGATGTTGCCTTTAAACGGATTTCAAAATCACAAATACCTTGATTTTCTTGAGCAAGTCATAACCAGTCAATCCGGGCATACAGTAATCTGTGATTATCATATTAACCTTAAGGCTCTGCATCAAAATAAGAGAAAGGGAAATTTCCCCCAGGTTAATTTTTAGTCTATTCTAGGACTTGCAATTAATTCCAAATGACAAAGAATCGTAACAGGTTTGGTGACAATTGCATACATCAAAGTTCGTGGAATTGTGTTCTTCGTCCAAGCCCAGAAACTCCAGAGCTCTTCTTCCACTTTCCACAGTAGTTACTGAAATAATGATATTCAAACAAGAATAAGCATGTGGCATAATCATGAGTCTTCAGTGCCTTAGCCAAAATGCATCAAAAATAAAAATATAACTTGAATCTAAAAAAATAATGCATAGAGATAAGGAAGGGGCCTATGGCTCCCATTTTTATTTGCTCAGATGATCACACCAATTCGAAAAATTAAAAACCAGAAAAAAAAAACCTACAGCAGAAAAATTTGAACGGCAAATGCTTTTGTAGGAGATTCAGAGATGCTATGGCCTATGTTATGCCCGCATCATGGTGGTTGAGAATGGATAACTTGAGAAGTTATGAATTTCATCCAGATCACTTGTGGCTACCTGTAACCGTAAGCATCCACTTGCTAGAGATTACAAATAGGGGTGTGAGTCCAATGATTCTATAGCAGCCAGGGTTGTAACCTCGATTGAGTATAGGATATTTGTAAAGGGAAATTTGCGGAGGTATGTTTTTTTTTGGGTAGTTGGGATCACTTGTGAGCGTAGCCACCTGCTAGAGATTGCAAATTGGGGTGAGAGTCCAATGTTTCTAGTAGCCAGGGTAGTAACCTCAACATGTGTAAAATCCTTGTAAGGGATAATTTGAGAAGGTACGATGTCATTGGGATTGCTTGTAAGCCACCAATGAGTATTCACCCGCTAGAGATCACAAACTGGGGTGAGGGGAGCCCAGTGAATGTCTCTAGTCGTCAGGGCAGTAACCTGGATTGAATGCAAGATGTTTGTAAGAGATAATTTGAAAAGGTGTGTTGCTTGGATCATCAGGGTTGCTTGTGAGCTACCTGCCGGTATCTGCCTCCTAGAGATCGCAAACTGGGGTAAGAGCCCAGTGTGTGTCTCTAATATCCAGGCCTGTAACTTGGATTGAGTGCAGGATGCTTATTTTAGATAATTTAAGAAGGTATGATTCTTGGGTCAGGGGATACACCTGCTAGAGATCCCAAACTGGGATAAGAACCCATCGAGTGCTTCTTGTAGCCAGGGTAGTAACATAGGCTAATGTGATATACTTAGGGTGCATTTGGACCCTGAACTTCACTAGCTCAAAATTAAAAAGAAAAATGTTATTGAGTAGTGCAGATTTCTGGGTGTAACTGTGTCCTCTATTTTTGCTCTGCGCTTTTCCAATCACAACCTGTGATTTATTGAGTAGTGTAGATTTCTGGGTGTAACTGTGTTCTCTATTTTTGCTATACGCGTTTCCAATCACAACATGTGATTTATTAAGTAGTGTAGATTTCTGGGTGTAACTGTGTTCTCTATTTTTGCTCTAAGTGTTTCCAATAATAAATCATCAGGAATAACCATCATCATCAAAATTATCCAACAAGGATAATCGTAATCTTGATGAAGATGGTTACTCCTGATGATGAATCACAGGTTGTGATTCAAAATGCGTAGAGCAAAACCTATTATGAACTGTGGAAACATCAAGAATCTTAAAAATGTTATTGCTTGATCAGCAAAATTAAAATTACCTTTGTAAGCAGAGATCTTGAGGAGCCTTTCGATGACTTTGCGGTCGACAATGCTGTCATCCACTGCAAGTACATGGAATTGGGCTTCTTCCTCTTCTTCTGTATTATAGGCACTCTTCGTCTGCAAGTCTAAGCCTGAGCCACCGGTTTTCCTTCCCATTATTGCTCGCTGATGCCAAGACTAGAGTTACTTGGAAGCCCAATATGACAAAATACTCACTGTTTATCACAACTTCCCTTTAGCTGCTTCCGTGAAAAAAATCAAGTTGGGTTTTGAAATTGTTGCAGATAGCAGAGAGAAAAAGGTCTTATATTGTGTGCATATGATTGATGGAGTGACGTTTCAAATCGGGTCGGCGATCTCCAAAGAAGTTTTGCAAAATTGGAGCGTGATTTGGTAGGCAAAATATGTGGCGGTGGCAAAATATTTCGGGATGGTCATGACTCATGACTCATGGGTTGCCTCCTGAAATCATTGGAAATTTGGAATGCAATGTAATGTCATGGATGTCTTGTCAGGTTGGAAAAGCAGTATTATTATCTCTCCCACTCCCTCCCCGATATTACCAGAAGCAACCGCCATAGTACAGCAGTGAATAACAATAATATTTTTAGATTTGCAGGGTATCAGAATAGGAGAAAGAATCGTTATGGAAATCTGAATTAAAGGAAATAATATATTTGGCAATCTCGATTGCAATTCACGCAAATAGATTTTATTAGGTGTGCAATTCACGGAAGTAGATTTTGCTCGGTATGGGAGCTTTCGGGTTAGGTACTTTTAATATTTTAATTTTTCATTTCTAACAGGCCTTTTGATTTATTTTTTTTCTAATATTATTATTTTATGGTTGCTTTTTAATTTGTTAGACCATGTTTTTAAATTGGAAACTCATTGTCATGTAAGTTAGCGTTGTTGTGTGTGTTTAGTTATCTCGTTTATTTTGTGATTTGTATTTAGTTGTTGTTTTAGTTTTATTGTTTTGAGTCATGTTTTTACCAATATAGAGAAGGGGCCATAAATAGCAATCGATATATCGACTTGACATCATATTTATTAATAAAAAATATAAAAAATAAACTACAAATATGGTTTTCATTAAAAAAAGTAGTTGGTTGGTATTCATAGTGCAAAAGTCTTGAAAAATATTCATAAATCCAACATAGCACAAAATATCACAAAACAAAACTTGACACAAAATAACACAAATCCAAACTTGGCACAGTAACACCAAAAGCAGAGGGCAATGGATCATCCTAAGGGGAGAGATTTGCCCAAATAGAAAGCTTCCCTAATGGTGGATCTGGGACCACCTATCCATCATAACCAACCTGAATAACCAAAGGTATAAACATTCCCACTTACGCTGAGGAAGAACGATCACACCCACATCCATAACATCATGCAATAGAGACACCTACCTTGAATGCCAACAACACTATTACCACAAATAATGAATCCACCCCCCTCTCGAGGAAGAAATGTAGATAAATCATTATGAGAGTTGTTACACCACAATGGAAGAACCTTGGGGTAGAATGTCTAGAGGAATTCTTCTCATACTGCAAGGAGCACTCCCACAATGGTAACACAGATCCTAATGTTATTGAAACTCTAAAGAAACTTTTTCAACTTTTACATGGATTTGAAAGAATATAGAGTTGAGCACATATACTTTTTTGTTTGTCAAAAACTATTATCAATTAATCTCATTGTTAAAAATAACAAAGTTTCTAAACTTACAAAGATGGAAAATAAAAGTAACTTTGAAGAAATTCTAAATGAAAGTAATGTAATTCAACCATTGAGCATAATTTCCAAACAAAACAATCCTCCAATAAATAGGCTTTAAATGGAAAGCAAAAAATAAGTTGTGAATCCACTTCCAAGCATACTGGACACAAGGACAAGTTTAGAATAAATGTTTGAAGGTGTTTGGTATTTTTCATGTATGAGATTTTGGGTGAGCAATCCCAATGTGGTGAATCCTTTCACGTAATGGAAAACCTTCATAAACTAATCACCACATAACATGTGCATGCTTAGACTCAAGCTTAGCCTACATATATGATTAAGGCCAAAAATCCAAGTCTGGGGCAAGGAATTCAACCCCTACTAGTTGTTCAATTTGCAGAAAGTCAAAGAAAAGGGGCTAAGAATTATGTAAAGAAATGCAGGGCAATAATTCTTGAAGGGTGTATCACAATTCCAACGCGAGTCTATTGTGTACCTAACACAACATATAAGAAGATGCCACTTCAACCTTACCATTACTATCAAGTTATGTTATATTTCATATGCTTCTAATTAGTGAAGCATTAGGTAATGAATTAAGTAGAGTTTCTTGTGGGTTTAATATAAAGGGTGGAAAACCCCTAAAGAATGATCTTTTTCCCATTTTAACTTCTAATGCAAACAAAAAACAACCACTATGTGAGAACTCCTATGTTATAGATAGATTTTCAAGCGCAATCCACTCTCGGGTGAGTAGGTGCCCCCATTTTCCTATTTTATCCTTTATTCTAGTTTATTTTTGTAGTTTTTTTAATGTTATTTATAACACAAGTGTTATCAGAGCTCCAAATGATTTTTGCAATCACTACCAAAATTCTAAGGGGAGTGTATATAAGAAACAATTTAAAGTTCATGTTATGACCTCGCCTTTTTATAATATGTTACTATTTAAAACATCGTTATTATTGATGTATAACTGAGTACTGTTGAATTATATGTTAGACTTGTTGCAGCGGTATTTGGACTACATGTTTAATTATATACTTCATAATTTTATAGATTATTACTACAATTGATATTATTACGATTCTGTAATTATTTATTATTTTTTAATATGGTACTATTGATGTACTTTTGTGGTTGTAGGTACTATCTTATGAGCTAGGTAAATGTTGGTAGTGGTACATCAGGTATCAAAGAACATTTTGAGTAGTTGGACAAGTCTGATAGGTATACTTGTTTTCAGTTATGTTTCCCATCATTTGGACATCTCATTTGGTCGTTGATTATGTCTCTATCACAACCTTGGTACTTGTTGCATTTATTAAATGATGTTTGTACTTTTATCTTAGTGTGTCGCATAGTTGTTATATTCCTTTATCTTGTTTGCGTTAGCAGTCTTTCATTTCTACCTCTGTAACTAACTCCTCCCTGCTCCTTCTGTGCAAACTCTATTTTACTCCTGCATACTTGCATGGATTCTACTCACCTAATTGGATGAATTACCTAAGGACTTACCTAGACCTACCCTTGACACCCTTTACACTATCCCCTAGTCTATATAAAAACCTTATATTAATAAGGTGGTGGCATGGTTATTCATGGCTTAGTTATTTTGTGTGAAGGCATAGATGTTAATATTAAACATGGTTTAAATGTTTATTTTAATCAACATAGAGTCAATAGCATATTACAGTTAATACATTTATTAACATTTATGGTGGTTGATGGTATAGTCTTTGGGACTTAGGATATTAATTAGTCTTGTTATTGTTAATTGTGTTGATTAAACATTAATCTATGTTTTCCTTGGCTGGTTTTTTGTTTGTGGATCGATCCTTCGGGATAGGTTAATTAATGACCATTACATTCAATGATGAATTTGGTGGGGGATTGCCTTGGGGAATGTAGGAGGATTTCTCTCTCCTCACATTCAATATGAACATTGAATGGGTATGGAGAAATTGGACGGAAGGTATAGAGAGTTAGGCAGTGGACGGGAAGAGTTGACGGGGTTAGGAAGATGGAAAAGAAATGAGGAGAACAATGGAGCTTGACTAGTTTTTTAACGCAGTCATTTCAGGTTTTGGATTCACGGCTTGGAAAATTGAAGGTTTTTGTTTTTATCTTATTGGCTTTTTGAGATTTCTCTTTGCATTTTTGAGTAAGCTATATTTTTGCCTAGTTTTTTTGTTTTATTGAACAATTCTTAGAAAAATAAAAGGCTGCATACGCAACTAGAAGTCTTAAGACTTTCAGATGCATATGCAAACCTTTAAAAGATTCAATATGAATCGATATCGACATTTTGCATATAAACTTGCAAATGGATATATATGTTATCATATTATTTCGTATCCATTGGTTTTCTATTAAATCTTGAGCGTATTATGTTAATTGTGTGTGTGTAAGTGTTTCGTTGGAGTTATAATTGTTAACTTATAGGGTTTGGTTGTTCTATGAATTAGTGGAAGTCTTCTTACCTTGTTGTGTGCATTACACACACACACACACACACACACACACACACACACACACACACACACACACACACACACACACACACACACACACATATATATATATCTCTGTGTGTGTGTATAAACATATACATACATTGTATGTCTGTATGTATGTATATGTATACACACACACACATATATATATATATATATATGTGTGTGTGTGTGTGTGTGTGTGTATTTCTCCAACCTATGTAAATGTTTCATGGTTTCAGTTTATTTGTTATGTGTAGATTTATGCCGTTGTGTTTTGTGTGCAATTGCTATATGGACTTGGCCCCCGATTAAATCCGACTGTGCATATTGTGATGTCTTCTTGAGGGTTCTTGGTTTTATTGAATCCTTATGTTCCTTTCTTGGCTGCATGCAAGGATGTTGATGGTTAGTTGGGTTTTCATAATAGTGACTATGTTTTTCAATATGAATTATGGTACGAGTTTAACTTGGGGTTTTCAATAATATTGGTTGGCAGAGTTTTTATGTGTGTTTTATACGTTAATGATTTTGCAACGGTTTTGAGTTCTTTATGAAATGTGACTGTGTTGTTTATTTTTTTATTTGAATTGAGTCACTTACTATTCTAACAAGATATTAAGACGGGTCTCGATTGTTGGTATATTTTGACTGTGTATTCGATTCAGGCTACTTTGCTTTCAATATAACTATGTTTGATTATTTTTGGTTTGTTGAGAATGGCGAGTGTTGTTTTAGACATGGTTTCTATATTGACTTCATTTTAGAATGAATTTTCTGTTGGATTATTAAGTTACTATGAAGCCGTGAAACACAATTCATTATAGGGTTCGTGTTTATTTTTACTATGAAGATTTCGTAGAATGTTGATGTTAGTCTTGATAAAGTCATTTGTGTTATATTCTTGAAGCCCTGTTGCATTATCATGATATTAATCTGGGTTTTTTTTATTGTATCTTGACTGCGTTGTATATAATCATGACATGATTCTTTAAAGACTGGGGTTTGTGTTGTATCTTGACTGTGCTTATGAATTTAGATGTTGTGGCCTTTAAGTCGATTGGGTTTTTGATAACCTTTATTATGTTTTATATCACCGTGTCATGATTCTTAAAGGCATAGTCAAATGAATTTTGATGTTAAACTCTGATTGCATTTTAAATATTCAGATATGATTGGTTGGTTATTTTAATCAGACATATTATTAAATTATGGCTTGCTTATGTTGGCTATTTTGGTATGTTTGGCTCCTGCATAAGACTTAATAGCTCACCTCTATTAAGTCAACATGAATATACATGGTTATATTCTTTTGGGTCTGCAAGGGCATCGAAAAAGTTTGAAGGAGTTTCATTTGTATTTATTAAATACCTGGGTTGTGTTGAACCTATAATTATTGGAAATGTTTATATTAATTTTGGTTTAAAAATTATGTATCTCTAAATGACTCATTTAGATTATTTCATTTGTTGTGATTTAGTTGTGTGTTTTATATGTTTGTATGGTTAGTGAGTCGCCATTCCTAGACTAGCCCTGAATGATTAAATAATTAATATGTTGTATATCTGGATATATATTAGCAGTTGGGACAGTTGAGGTTGACCATAAACTTGGTCAGCGATCCAAGATGGTTATCTTAGAGGCTATAAAATAGATTAATTATTAATCTTTTTTATATCATTCGACAGCCTGTGATAGTTATCCCTTCTTCCAATCTATATCAAATATAGATTAATTATTCTCATCTTGCCTTGGAATGGAATCATTATCTTTCCTTGTATTATTTTGTTATCGAGATGTCCTCTAGTTTAGAAATTCAATTTCTCAAAATTCCCTTCTCATCCCTGGTTATTGCAACCACCATCTTGTTGATGGTTGAGGTGGTAAGGGCCACCGATGATTATGCTCATAGGGCTAGTTGGGAGGGCATGTCCAATTCATTCACTTGCTATTCCAAGTTTTGATGATTTTGCATACACATGAAGTAAGTTGGTTTTAAATTAATTATGTTTATTTATTTAGTTGATTATATCAATGTTGTTTAAATTGTGACTTACTAAATATACAATTTTGATTATTATTGGTTAATCATGCTAATGCTAACCTGTGTTGATAATGGAATGCAAAAAATAAATAAGACGTTGAATATTGCTTGAAAGGGTAAGAGGCTAATTTGATATGATGCTAAAGGTAATTCACTTCATGTACATTAAGTTACTAAAAGTTATTTTTAATCTCTTCATATTGATAAAGCATAATGTTAATGCTATTTTCAGAACTACTCTTCCAACATTAATTATAATTAAGCTAAGTTAACATGGATTCCTGTATATTGTTAACCCAAAATAATCATTGTAATATCGATTCTTTGGTTTAATTACATGCTTTCGATATTAGGATTAGAACTACTTGGTAGGATTCACTTAGATAGTTACACAATATTACTTGAGAGCCTATTGTGCATATTTAATATTAAGCATTCTATTTTAATGTAGAAATAATCTTTTGATTTGATTATATAGACACTTAGGCACATACTATGTTGTCTTGATTCAAAAATACATAAACTTAATCTAAGCATGTAACTAGATTAATAATTATATTTGATATATCACATTATATAATGTGAATCCAATTACATAGATGCATGGAATATGGGTTTCTTAGTTGTTTTCAGCTATGCACGAGCTATTCAATATTACTAGTTGCTAGTGCATGCAGAAACATAAACATAATCCTCACTTCTAAAACACATTTCATAAATACCTAGTTGTGTATAAAGGTATGTATGTTACATATATTAGATCTGAAAAATATTACTTTTGTTCTTTCATTTAATAATAAATGAATTATAAGTTGATATATTCCTTTTGCTTAATTAAGACATTTCATAAACATGCATAACATTTCTGCATAGGTTAGTTATGTAATATGATGAAGTTAAAAGGTCTTAAATAAATTGCTTTGAATCTAATGTTGCAACCATACTCAATTAGATGAGATGAACAAGTTGAATAGTGCTTTCTACTTTTATTAATGCATAAATATATGACTTAGGCATGCATACTTGCTGATTTTTATTTTCTTGGGTTGTATGTGCTTTCACTTCCCCTTCTGATAGCTAAATTTGCTTGCCTTATTACCCATGGCTTGCCCAACAAAAATTGTAAAAGTTCGTTAAGTGGAACATTTTATTCAGATTCCACTCAACTCGAAACTTCGCTGAATTATGTTTGTATGTGTTTGTGTTGCATTTGGTTGTATGTAAATCACTTGCTGCTTTCATCTAGTTCATTTAAAAACAAATTTAACTATATAAGCTTAATTATACAATGTGATGGTTCATTATGTAGTCATTTCTTTATATGATAATGTAACCATTGTATGAAAAGATTTGATTCCATTCTATTATGTTGTGGAGCCTATTTCCTCATTACAATGTATTTGAAATATTGTACATTAAAATGTACTATACACATCAAAAAAAATTTAGGATCTCCCTTTTCTGGGAGTATAGATACATGATTTACCTATGCTTGTATATGTGTGGTGTCATCACCCATGATTAATGGGGAACCGTTATGGGTTGAATTGGCCCATGGTTCTGGTATCTATTGTTTTATAAAACTACTATGTCAGTTACCTATTGATGTAATTATATATAGATGGACATATAATTGGTAAAATACAGGAAGAACTGAGTTTGAGAAGGTGAACATAGTGTGTGAATTCAAGTGCAAATTTGAGAGAGTTTGTTGGTGCAACTCCAAATAATATTTGTGCATTGTAATTGTGAGAAGACTGATTTGAGAGTGGATTGTACTCTTATTGGCTTGTTATAAAATTTGAACAAGTGTTTCTTGGTGGATGTAGCCCACATTGGGTGAACTACGTTAAATCCTGTCTTCTTGTTGTGCAATTTATTTTTTATTCTTTATTTATCTCTATTCATAGCTCTTGTTATTGCAATTCTATGAAATTGTTTTGCATAAATTTCTATTTTATTCCTAACACCTTCTTACATAGATATTTGACAATAAATTAACTATTGTATTAATACATAGGTCCTTTTCCTTGAAACGATTAGATAATTAAGGATTAATTAATTAGATACCTTGGATGAATTATGACTTGAAATCTCTTGTTTTATAATGTTGCATTGGCTATGATAATATAATGACATTAAATGGATTCATTTTTAGATTGCCCAAAGGTTATTTGATGAATGATGATATTGATCATAACTACATCATTGATCGTTACTCTAAATAACATCCATATTTAGTATATAAGTGTTGTGTGAACTATTAAGACAATGGTCTAGTGACATTGAAGGACGTGAGATGATTATGACCTCGATCAATAGTACTGTGAAACTTTGATTTTTAAATTTATTCTTTTTTTATGTAATAATGTTTCTACTGCATGATTGATTATAAATCTGCATGTGTTGACTTGATTTCTAGTTGTTAATTATGATTACTTATCTGAAATCATGTTTAATTATGAGGTTAATAACTTGTAATTTTAACATAAACTTATTTTAAACTGATTGACAACCTAGGGTGTTAGAGTTATCCTTCTTGATTAAACTAATCTTAGAACTTAACCATCCTTGAGTAGGACTAAAACCCAATAAGGACAGTGAGGTATTTACCTAGGGTTAAGGACCTAGAAAGGGTCCTATGTGGAAGTACAAGTGCCACATGTGATGCTCAGGTCCTATCCATGCATGCATACATTGATACACCCTGAACCCTATAAAACATATACTAAGGTAATACACTTCCACATAACACCTTTTGTATGTAGTTATCTCTATCTAATTACCTCAGTTCACCTCCTTCGATTCTAGTTGTACATATGTGAGTGCATTGACTGTTTATCACTTGCATCAACAAGTGAGCTAATTGGGTCCAATATGCATCCAAAACATACTTTGATATATAATTCCAATTTTTTTGGGGGGATTGTTTTAGTTCATGACTAGGGATGAGATATAGGGGTTATTTGCTAAGTTCACCAAGGAAGTTTAAAAGGAGATTCATTCCATGGGAAGCAACAAAAGAAACTAGATGATGAATATGTGGATATCAACCTTAGGGGGATCCTAATCATAACCCACTAAATGATGATGAAGAAGAAGAATAAATCTCACATCATCTCTCTTTTAACCTATTATTAACCCTAAAAATCTAGATTAGGGTTATCTAGGGTTAAAGGGGATAGAGATAGATTAGGGTATAAAGGTGGTAAACTATCTCTATAATAGACCAATTAGATGTTAAACTCAGATATAACATATGTTGAATTCATTAAACTATGATAAGTTAAAATAGTAAGTACAACTATGCTAGATATAGAAATGACAAAGAAATAATGTACTTGGTTACTTCTGATGATAATGCAGTTTTGGATCTAGAATAGGAAAGAAGTAGGATGGAAGAAGATTCTTTAAAAATCGCCAAATTATGGATTGAGTGCCTTTAGGGCCATAAACACTAGCATCAACCTTGGATGGTTACGTTGATGCTATTATTTGAACTTAATGTAGGTGTCATAAACAAAATACCTACTAGAAAAAGATGGACCACTTGGATGATTTTGATTTTGTATTTGCCTTTACTTTGGTGCATTCATAAATGGGTCATGGACTGTTGCTCATCATGAAATTACAAAAACCTAGTTATTTATATTCATAAAAACCTTAGAGAAAAATGAGTTAGTGGGAACATAGTGTCGAGGTGACCTTAAAGACCCCTCTGTAATGAGCTCTTACTACATAACCAATACTCTGAAGAGGGCCTCAAACTGATGTAGTTCTCCCTTACATATTAGCTTGTGTGTGAATCATGTAGTATGTGGAAAGCAAGTACAATAATGACTTATCTTGTAACTTGGAAAATATAACTCTTGGGCTGATCCTTCAGTACTTCAATCCTTTATATGGGTTATCTGTATGATTGACAATAGGAGAAAATAGGGAAGCTATGTTTTATCTAGTGCTTAATTGAATGCTTTGATAAGTTGCCTTGGTCTGTACTAAGTTGTAGGTGAGGAATGATTAAGGATTGATCTTGTATTTATATCAATCCCTTTAGAGAAATAACTCATATTAAAATACTTAGGCTAACCATTAGGATATATTTTATTTTCAAATTGGATGACTTTAGGGCACTAGACATTTCTGTTGGAGTAGGACACATGCATCGTTATTGGTGTCTATTTGGGATGCTAGTTTATAAGGAATAAGAAAGTAGGTATAGACTCAGAGCTTGTAGGGGCATAAGATAAATATATTTTAAGCATGCTAATCAAGATAGAAGTTTTAGGTCATCAACATAAGATTGGTTAGACCAAGAGATAGGCCAAGGGGCACAAGATAGAGTAGATGTGAGACTTCTAAAAGTGAAAAAGGTCCAAAACTGGGAGGAATAACTAAGGTCTAAGTTTTTCCAAGTGTAGAAGGTTGAGGTGCTATATAATCCATAAATATCATCTACAATCACCCCTTTAATCTAGTAATAAAATTTTTAGTTTATAGGAGAATAAATACGTACCTAGGTGTGTATAACACACCTTGACTTTACATGAGTCCAACTTGAGTACTTTGCTAGTGACTGACCTGTGTATTGATACCACTGACTTGTGTATTGACAACTTGATTTGAAAAGATGTATCATTGTAAAGCTCTAAAATTGAGATTAGGATACACACACACACACACACACACACACACACACACACACACACACACACACACACACACACACACACACAAAGAGATAGAGAGAAAGAGAGATTATAAGGCACATGGCCCCAACCTTGGAGAAAGGATGAGTTGCCATTCGACAGTTGATATTAGCTCAACCATACAACCCAATCATACTTATAATATAGTGAAAATGAGTGAACAAAGTCAAATCATACTATCAAATTGGTGAGGTTGGATGATACAATCAAGTCTAACTTGAAAACTTGGCAAGATTGAGTGATTTAATCACCTCAACCATACCAAAAGTGAACCAAATACTGTAATATATTGGCTCAATATAGTCCATAAAAGTCCATCATGGTGGGTGATGATAGTCCTTGAGAGTGTTTTGAAATCTGAAATTGATTTAGATTTTTTAATATGTAATGTTTACCTTAGATATGTCTCATGTTGAAACTGTGCATAACAATGGTACCAATGTATAAAATTCTACCATAACTATGAATCTAACTTACATAAATATGTGCTTTGGCCAATTTAGAAACTATGTAAGTGTGGATAATATGCTTCCAATTCATGCCCCCACTATATATGGAGAAATATGAAAACTAAAATAAGTGCCAATGTGGAGGACATGTTTCCAAAACATGTCCCTCTTGAATTGAGGTGTGCCAAATATTTGAATAAATATGGAGAATATGCTTCTAAAGCATGCCCCCACTGAATCTGAAAATTGTGTCAAATGTGAATAAGTGTGAAGAACATGCTTCCAAATCATGCTCCCACTAAATCTAAAAATTGTTCCAAATGATGAATAAGTGTGGAGAACATGCTTCCAAAGCATGTCTCGATTGAATCTGAAAACTATAATGTGTGTGGAATCCATGCCTCTATGACATGCCTCCATTTATATACCCCAACTTTGAGGTGAGGGAATAATAGAAAATGGTAGTTACCTCAAAAGGATAAGATAGTTGTATAATCTATGAACGAAACCATGTAGCATATGAAGAACATGTCTAGGTAAATGTGGCACTGAAGCACATAAAATCAATGTGATCACATGAAGGCCTAAAATACATGATAAATATCATGGCAATGTCTAGATAGTATCATTACAAGTCAATGAGAAAATAAACACACACATAAGAACACTCAAAATCAAGTCAACATACAATGGTCCTCGGAGACCATAAACAAGGGGTATGTTCAAATGTCATAAAATTGAAGGAACATGACCTAGTCAAATGCCCAAAAAAAAAGGATGACATATTCAAATGTCCATACAATAAATAATGACATATGATAATGTCAAATGAAGCACATATAGGCATAGGGGCCATAAACAAAGGAGCATATTCAAATGCTTGAACAAGCAATACAATATCAAGGCAAGACACTCAAGGAAATGCATATATGAAATCATAAGGAACTAACATAAACATATCATAGTAGCCCATGGATCAAATGTGTTAGCAAAAAAAATGTAAAGTGTGTAATATATCAAGTACCCTGTATAATATAGAATCATGGATAAAGGCACGTGTAAGAACATATATGAGCTTAAAACATGATAATTTAAAGTGACCATATAATGATATAATCTATGTGTATCAATATCATAAATGTGGATGCCTCCGATATCTACATGACATGAGTAGAGGGAAGGCCCAACATCCAAAATAGGAATAAATCATGTATCTATGTTCACCTGTATCACACTCAAGTAGAAGTGTGACACACATGTGTATGTAGGAGTAATCGATATACCATCCATCAACATTGAACTAACACATAAATGCGAAGGAGCCAATAGAGTATGTAGGTGCCAAAAATGTTTTTGGATTTTTGAATATATATATATATATATATATATATATATATATGGATGGTATTTTAAAAATATTTGAAGGTTTTCAACCTAACGTTAGACTTTGACATTATTTACATTGTGATTAGATAAGTTGAAAAGATGCATAACATGTTCATCCTTATGCTTTACATGTGTAGTATAAGAAGTAATGATATCATTTGGAATATGGATCAATTTGCCTTCATGAGGAAAAAAATACCTTGTTCGTTTTGATCAATTTTTGCTTCCATTTATAACCAAAGAGTTACCAATGTAAATGCATATGGAGATATGGTAGGCATAATCCAAACCCATATTTTAATTACTTTAGGATCACAAGAAATTGGTATTATTATGTTTCCCAAGGAGTCTTTCCAATTGACCTTTCTTTGTAAGTCTTGTAGATGAAAACCAAGCTACTGAAAATGCCTTATATGGCAAGTATTTTTTTTGTGTGTAGGATAAATATGGTTATGCCAAAAATAAGCACCACCCATGAATAAGGTGATTATCAAATATCGTTTGTATATATGTTGTTGAATTTATTTACTCTAAATCTCTTGGTGTGTAGTGTGTGCCAATTGTAATTTTGATTTTTTTAAAATGATCATGCAAAGAATTGTTAAATGTTTTCTATTTATATGGATCACTAGGTTGTGAGTCTGATTCCTTGGGAGGATCATCAAATGTAATCTTTTAGTCATCAGTGAGGTCTTGGATCTTATGGTTCAAGGTAGAAAATTTATTTGTAGAATGCCCTGATCCCTGGTGATAATCACAATAAGCATTCACATCATATCATTTATGTAGAGGTCTATTCATATCAACATATATAGGATGAGGGAGAGATATAAGTTGACTCTCTGTTAACTATAGGAGTAATGAAGTTAGAGACTCAGATAAACATGATAATGGTCTCTTTGATGCTTTAGATAGAATAATTTGATTGGGTTCTTGTACTAGTGTATTGATGAATGTTTTATTATTTGTATGAGAGATGGGTTTAGCTACATCTTACTTATTTTTACCACACACTTGTCCTTTGTACTCATATTCATAAGATGATAGTGTAGAATTATCTATTTGTTAAACCATTGCACAATGTTTGAAGGGATTAGGATCCATTGGACACATGTAAATGAATCCTTGATGACTAAATTTTAAGCATGTGTAAAAATTAGAGGGAATCACATACATCTCATGTATCCAAGGCCATCCCAAGAGAATGTTATACTTCAAATCATTTAGCATAACTTGGCACAAAGTGGGTAATATATAGGACCTACAGTAATATTCAATGTTACTTGTCCCAATACTCATCATGAAATATTATGAAATCCCCTAATGATCATATTATATGGTTTCAAATATTAAGGTCTAATGCCAATTAAGAAGAGAAAAGATATATTGTAAATGTTAAGCCTATAATTACTATCCATAAGAACTCATTTTACTATTTTAATGCAAACACACACCTGGGTGTAGAGTGGCAAACATGTATTTATCAGAGGTTAGGATGGTGAATCCTATTTTTCAAATGATATATTATGTTTGATCCATTTAATGTAATTTAACATGAGAGACATATGTGGTGACTCTACATTTTGATCTGTAATGTTCTCACAAAAATAACCATATAAGCTGGTGACTTCTAACAAGTCTAAAAGTGGAATAACATCATTATATGTATTTGAAATTAATGTAATATGTTCATGTTGTTTTTCTTGATTGTGATAAGGAAATTGTGTTACCGAAGGTAAATCTTGATAAATAATATTCTTTGAGGACACCTATTTACAATGAAAAGTAATAATGTTTACACTGTATATTAGATTTTGCATAATATATATGAAATCAACCAATGCTATATCACTTGGTACTTGGGTATCACATAATGCCTCATATAGGATATATTTATAGATAGTGGAGTGCTTTAGAAGCTCAAGCAATGAAATTTTAGGATACATGTTTCTTGAATCATCAATAAGGCCACCTCCTATGACATTAGGTTCAAAAGGCCCTTACTTTAGTGTATTATGAAAGGAATTTCAAAGAGAGATCAAGTGTTGTTTTCACTTTAAATTCATTTCATGATGTTTATGTATTTTCTTAAAAGTTTTGACAAGGGAAGTGATATATCAAACCATAACAACTATCATAAATTAGAATCCAAAATGGGTGATAAATGCATCCATGTTGCACATATTTTATAATAATCAAGGATCAATAACATAAAAATAAAAAAAAACCCTAATTGACCTAGGGTTTGGAGTTCAAATATTAGGTTCACCAAATGTTTAACCCTAAAAAACTAGATCAGGGTTGTCTAGGGTTAAAGGGAATAGAGATAGATTAGGGTACAAGGGTGGTAAACCATCTCTATAGTAGGCCAATTAGATGTTAAACTCATATATAACATATGCTGAATACATTAAGATGAGATAGGATAAAAATAGTAAGTATAACTATGATAGATATGAAAATGATTAAGAAAGAATGTTCTTAGCTGGTTCTGATGCTAATATATTTTTGGATCTAAAAAAAGTAGGAAGCAAATTGGAAGAATATTTTGGAACAGTCACCAAATTCTTGATTGAGTGCTCTAGAGCTGTGAATGCTAGCATCAACCTTGGAAAGTTGTATCGATGTTATTGTTTGAACCTAACGTAGGTGTCTTGTATATAATACTTGTTAGAAAGGAGGTGACCACCTAGATGCTTTTGATTTTGTCTTCACCTTCACTCTAGTACATTTAGATTTGGGTCATGTATTATCGTTCCTCATGAAATTATAAAACCCTAGTTCTTCATCTTCATAATGATCTTGGGGAAAATAGGTTAGTGGGCACATGATTTTGAGATGACCCTAAAGACCTTTGTATCAATGAGTACTACCCATATATCCAATACTCCAAAGAGGGCATCAGACTAATGTAATTTTCCCCTACATGTTAGCTTATGTGTGAATCATGTAATATGTGGAAAATAAGTACAATAATGACCTATCTTGTAACTTGGTAAATATAGCTCTCAGGCTTCTCATTCAATAATTTAGACCTATGTATGTGTTATCCCTATTAATGATATCAAAATATGAGAAAATAGGGAAGATTTTCTTGATCAAGTGCTTGATTGAATGTTTTGATAAGTTGCCTTGGTCTATGCTAGATTGTAGGTGAGGAATGAGTGAGGATTGATATTGTATTTATATCAATCCTTTTAGTGAAATAAATTGCATTAAATCACTTAGGCCAACCATTAGGATACATTTCATTTATAAATTAGATAACTTTAGGGCAATAGACACTTGCATCAGAGGAAGACACTTGCCTTGATGCAGGGGTTTGTCCGGGATACTAGTGTCTAGGGAATATGAAAGTACGTATAGGATAAAAACTTTTAGGGGCATAAGATAAGTATATTTTAAGCATTATCAACAATATATAAGGTCTCGATCATTAACATAATACTAGTCAACCCAAGGTAAGGCTAAGGGGCACAAGATAGATCATATGTGAGACTTATAGAAGTGGGAAAGGTCCAGAACTGAGAGGAACAAATAAGGTATGAGTTTTGCTAAGTGTACAAGATAGAGGAGTTATATAATCCATAAATATCATCTACACTACAAATAAAGATCCCAGAATATGACTTTAAAGGTGGGATGGGGGTCCACACATGGTTGAGCAAGCTCAAACTTTCCTTTAGGGTGCAAAACATTAAAAGGAAATATGACAAGTTGAATGTGGCCCTACAACATTTTGATAATGTTTCCCATAAATGGGGAGAGATATGGGTTTTCAAAAAACTTGATGGGAATTTAGCTAATTTTTCAGACTATCTCACTTAGAAATAATATCATAACTATTATGTGATGTATAATAACCAATCAATGTATTTGTTTCAAAAAGATATAGCAGTGGATGAATACAAAAAAAAAATTCAAAATTTTGGATTCCAAAGCCAATATTTCTTAGAATCTATTTTGGAATATATATATTTCTAACCCATGGGCTAGGATTAGAAGAGGTAAGGATGTTTGAACCAAAATATTTTGAAAGGACTATTATTATAGCTAGAAGAGTATAAAAACATATTGATGCCATAAAAAATAAATTGGTAGGTTCTAATGTTTGGATATATTTTAATTTTTGTAGGAAACCCAAGGATGAGAGGAAATATGAGTCATCATTATTTATAAACCTTGGTCATCAATATGCCTCTATATCTAAAGTTATAAATCCATGTCATAACAACCATGGAACAAGGATCATGTATGTAACACCAATAACATTATATTATAATAGATGTGTGTCCATCTGATCCAGAGTTGGAGTCTAATTATAAAAGTACCTCTAGCTAACCTAATGCAGTGTGTGACCTAGAAAACATTTCTCTTTTTATAACATAAACATAGGAACCATTATTGTCAATTTTGTTGTGATAGGGTTAGACCATCTAGACACCTTCAAATTCTTTGCCCATGTCAAAAAATCTTGGGTATAAGTCATGGTTGATTAAATAAGTACACATAATATTCAAGATAAAAAATAAGTTCATAGGTCGGGTTTCCATTTAGAGACCTCTAATATTTTTCTCATTTGGGTTCCAAGGCACATAAGCATTTGTTTCCTAAGATTAGTGCATAATGTGAAACTTTCAATGGTAGATTATGTTCTCAAGAATAATTATATGTTTTTATTATTTATAGAATGGATTTTTTTAGGGGGTTCAGTGTCTATACTAACTTCAAAAATACTCCCCCAATCATTAAAGGATTTTTTAAATATTCAAACATAGTGAATGTGAGTATAATATTAATTATTTTCCTCTGATGGGAATTAAAATGGTTTATTCTAGTCAAATGAACAAAATAATGAAGAAGGATCATTTTGGGTCTATTACTCATCTTTACCATATGGATGTGGAATTTTATGTCTCACATGAACATGCCCTAGGGATTTCAGAGTTACTTTGAAAATATAAGGTGGTTTATAAGATCTACCAAAGAGTTTGCCACCTTACAGGGAATTAGAACACCTTATTGAGGTTGACCCTTTTGGGGCCCAACTTTAGTACACCCATATAGATACAATGTTTTTTTAAAATGAGATAGAGAAATTGGTAAGAAAACTCTTAGACACTGGTATTATCATCCCTAATAAGAGCCTATACGTTACTCTAATGGTCCTAGACAAGAATAAATTTGGTTTTATTGATTATAGGGGATCGATCAAATTCATTATTAAAAATAACATTCTTAGGCCAAGTATCAATGATTTGCTTAATGAGTTGTATGGGGTGATATATTTCTCAAAGATAGATCACATTTTTGGATACTACCATATACCAGTTCGGATTCGAGATCGAGAGAAGACTAAATTCATAACTCATTATGGGCACTACCAATTTAGGATCATGCATTTTGGTTTCAACAATGCTCTGGCTATGTTTTGGATACTAATGAATAAAGTATTGAATAAATTCCTACATAAGTGTGTCCTCATATTTTTTGGTGATTAATTCATTTAAATAATTCATTAGAGTCATGTATTGAGAATTTAAACATTATGTTGGACATCCTTAGCAAGGATAAATTATATGCCAAGGATTCTAAGTGTGAATTTTCTAAGGCATCTTGGGAATACCCTGGGTAGATTATTTATTTTGAGGGGGTGTGCACTTACCCTCCAAAGATAAAAGTTATATGTGATTGACTTGTGCCCAATATTTTTAATAAACTTTATGATTTATTATGCTTGGCAATATCTATAGATTGCTTATAAGGAACGTATACATAATAGACATTCCTTTGATAGACCCTATCAAGAAGGATGTATTCAAGTGGTATGTTGACACACAAAAATCATTTGAAGATCTTAAATAAGCTCTTGTTTGTACTTTAGTTTTATAAATGCTTAATTTCTCTAAGTCCTTTGTCATTGATTGTGATGCTTCTTGAGCCATACTTAGGGCATTAATTTCCTAGGAAGACCATCCCATCACATTTTAAAGAATGAAATTGAATGGTATAGAATGACATATGTAAACATATAACAAAGATATATTGGCCATCCTACACGTAGTGGCCAAATGGCATAAGTTTCACTAGGGATAAAAATTATATTTATTAAGATTGACCATCTCAACCTTAAGCACTTGTTGAATTATGGAACCTTAACATAGGAGAAATAAATGTGGATTGATCACCTATAAGCCTATGAATTTGAGATACAATATATAAAAATTAAGGATAATATGGTGGCATATTCACTATCATGCCTAGAGGAATCCTCTATCCTACATGCCATTTCCATCAATCAACACAATATGACTATTCAACTCACTTTAAAACAACCAAGATTATATAATAAATTAAAGAGGGGAAAAAAGGTAATGCTTAATCTATTTGGAAAGACATCATATTTTCTTATGACACATTTACTTAAGGGAGGAATCCTTCCTTACTCAAAAGGCATTTGAGCATGGGCATGAGCCTCCTTCTACATGCCACATTAGATTCCAAAAAAATTTATAAAAGAATAGTCTTTGTTTTTTTTTAAAAAATGAAGGTAAATATTCTATAACTTCTATCTAAGTGTGACACATTATAGTGAATTAAGGTCAGTAGTGTTCCTTTCTTAGGACTTCTGCAACCAAATGTTGTACCAAATAAAAATTAGAAAATTGTGTCAATGAGATTTTTATTTAATCTTACCAAATTTAAAAGTAAGGATAAAGTATTTGTTGTGGTAGATTGATTGACTAAGTATGCCCATTTCATTCCCATAATAAAGGTAGGAAATAATGGGCTTTAGGTTATTAAACTATATTTCTAACATGTGTCTAACTACATGGCATGCCAAATCAGATCATCTACGATCGAGATTAGATATTTAAAATTCATTTGTGGTAATAATTGTTTTATAATCTAAGTGTTGTATTTAACATGATCAATACCTGACATCCACAAATTTATGTTCAAATAGAGGTGGTGAAAAAGTTCTAGAAGGGGTATGTGAGAATGCGTGTAGGGGATAAGCAAAAAAAGTGGGTAAAATGGTTACATTTGGATGAAGAGTAGTACAACACCGCATATCAATCTGCCATCAAATGACACTGTTAAATACTTTATATAAGTAAAATCCACCATCACCATTGTATTTGGTAATTAAAAGGGGATATATACTAACAACATATGAATAATTGGAGATGTAGGACAATGTTAATTTTGAGGAACAACATGTTGGTAACTACCGATAGGATAAAGCATTAAGAAGATCAACATAGGATAAAGAGGGCATTTTAAATTGGAGTGTATTTCATTGTTTGAGTATAACCATATAAACAAGCCATGTTGAAGCATACATGAAAGAAAAAGTTTCAACCAAAATATTATGGTGCATACATGGTGAGAGCAACGTGGGTGAAGTTGCCTATATACTGGATATACCAAATAGGGAAATACTACATGATGTATTCAATTTATTATGGTTGAAGAATAAGATATGAGTGAATATTGTGCCATAAATAAAACTTCCTATCATAGATGAAGAATATAAGTTGGTGTTGGAACCATAATACATTGTTGGGGAAGAGGTTATAAAGTTAATGAATTGGGTTTTGTGAATGTTAGAGGTAATGTGGAAGGGTCTACTAGTATAGGATGTAACATTGGATACAAAAGATTTTTTAGGAAAGCATACAAACTTACAACATTGATAAAAAAAAATTTCAAAAAAAAAAAAAAAAAAGGGCCTTTATCTTTATTGGAAAGAGGATTTTCAAAACAAGCATCAAAACTATCCACATTGTTGAAAAATGAGCATATAAATTTAAGTGAAGCTTGAGGAGTAGAATAAAACCCCATTCTCATTCATGTATTTGGTTAAATAGTATTATATAGTATTTTATATATTCTTTTTTATTATTTAGGGGTCTTGGGTTCCATTGTGTATCCTTTGCATGTATTAAAAATTGTAGTGCAAAATTTTACACCTTGGAAGTGCCCGAGAGGTCACCCATCCTATTACTACTCTATGTTGAGCATACTTAACTTCATAGTTTTTACTAGATTTGAGAGAAAGTCTCCTTAATGGGGAGGTCATGTTGTGTACATAAGCAAAACATGTGTTATAGGATGTTGTCCCTTTTATTCTCGACATTATTATCAAGTTATGTTATATTTTGGATGATTAGAGTTAGTGAAGGTTTATGTCATAAGGTAAGTAGGGGTTCCTATGGGCTTGATATAAAAGGTGTAAAATACCTAAATAATTAAATTTTTAACATTTCATCTTATAATGCAAACAAAAATAGATACCATTGTATGAGAACTCTTACATTATAGATGGATTTGCAGGCGCAATCCAATCTTGGGTAAAAAAGAGCTTCCACTTCTCCCATTTTATCATTTATTCTATGTATATTTGTAATTACGTTTTATATTATTATTTGGAATTCAACAAGGTTTCTACCAAACCATCTATGGTTGAAGACTTGGCTTATGTATCATAACATCAAAAATGATCTCTTGAATGTGCAAGATGAATGGAATGTCAAAGTTAATAAGTTTGCACTTCCTATTAAATGTAGGTTATGGAGTCAATCTTGTAAAGACATGACCACAAATAATATAAATATCTTTCTTGAAGATATTAAGAGTTGTAATACCTAGATTTTATGAAAGTGGAAGGATAATACTAATAATTATGGGAGACCACCAAAATTTTTGGCTATTAAAATAGAGTCTCCAATCTAAATCCAATCCAAAACTAATTGAAAAATGACTTGACCAAATAAAAATATTTCCAATTGTTGTAGGAAAAAGCAATCCTTCTATCTTAATTGGGTGGTGATAATGATAAGAGTGTGGAAACAAACACCCTTCCAAATTTTTTTACATATGGAAGTCTTGTAGAGATGCATTTTCTAAGTAAAAATTTACATGCATTTGATACCTCAATAGCTTTAATAATAAACTTGGTACATAATGAGATACTTTGTCTATGGAACAATAGTTACTATGCCTCTTTTACCCTAAGAAAGGCAACAAATGTTTCAAAAAACTATATAGAATCCATGAGTATATTTGGCAGTAGTCCACATAAATTCATGAATAATATTGGAAATATTGTGATAAGATACTTTGGAGGAATCCCAATATGAGTAATAATAGTCAAGTCACCACTAGAATCTTTGTATAAATTTGAAACTTACCAGCTAAAGACAAAGGCTTGGTAATCATGTATGCAATTTTATTCTAAATCTGCTATAATACATACTGCCAAAGGGAAGATGAAAACATTTTAAAATAAAAATGAATGCCAAGGAGTTTTAAAATTTCTCCTTTGTCAATACACTTATAATTAAAATTCTTAAGCAAATCAAGCATCAACATCATACTCTACCGATAGCATTGAGTTTTTCTCCATTATAGATTCAATCTCAAAGATTTACAAAAGGTGTTAGTGCATGCCAAAGACTCATAGAACAAAGATTTATTATTCACCAAGGTGAGAAAATATTTATAAAAAAAAAAAACCATTAATAAGTTGACTCGCCCTATTAGGGAGAGTGATTCCTCTAATAAGACCTTTATAGTTTATTCAAGATAAAAGATAACTAAAGGTCTCTACAACTGAAACATATAAATAAGGAGCAAGAGAGTAACCTTTTCTTATAATGCAGAAGAGACCAAACCTCTTAGAATTGTGACCATTCATAGTAAGACATGCTACGACTTATTCAAAAAGGGTTATAATAGAAAATAGAAAAAAGCCCCTAAACCCTAAGGATTTTAACATGGATGAGATATACAACCATTCTATGCAGTTGTGAGCTTTATAAAAATCTAGTTTGATAAAAAAATACACTATATAGAGGCTCAATCATACTCTATGCCTTCCCAAACAACAAGATGTTAAAAAGAATATATATGTATTTTGATGAAACCCATTTTATCTACTCTATCAATTGCAAGAAGAATGCATCTCTCCCCAATGATCGTCCAATTGGTACTTAGTTTTAAAACCCCCTACTTTAGGATTAATATTAATATTGCATTGGTTAATAATGTTTCCTATAGAATTGGTCCACAAATCCTCTTTATAAACATGAAGAAAGACTCACCCAAAAAATAACCAAATGGCCTTTTAAAATTCACAAGGAAATGCATCAAGGCATGGAACATTACAATGGTCATTTTAAACAACACTACATAAAGCTCATCAAGAGAGAGTGGAGCATAAAAAATTATTTGAATGTTGCATGAAATTACATCAATAAATTATTGCAAGGCTTGAGATCACTCGTGAGAATCTTTCTCTACCTTAACCACTAATTTATTATAGTCTTAAAAGACATTATAAATTTTAAGAAACTTTGTAAGATGAATTTAGGAGATCTTAATGGCTTCAATATGATCTTGGATTTCTTTACCTGCATGGATTTTAAAAAACTCCTTTTAAGCTTTATCTTTGACCTTGAGCAAGTGAAGATAGGCACATATCTGAGCTCATTTGTCCTCGTGACATTCTAAAATTTTGAGTATGTGTTTGGGACAAAGAACCATAGACTGTAAATCAATATCAAAAGGATTGAGCTCAAGTTAGAGAGGAGATATGGTGAAATTATAGATGCTATCAACTCTTTTATGAATTATCACCACTTACTCATCATAATTTATGAGAAATGTGGAAGTATACATGACAACATCATTCTGCCACTTTATCCAATTGGAAACATATGGTGGATGTGGCACCAAATTACAAATTATTACAATAATTTAAATAGTACATATGTGAGTAGAAAAATAAGTGTTCATGAAAAATTGTGTGTGAGGGATTTTTTACAATTCTTCCCCTAGACAAATAGGAAAGTGATGGGTTTTGATCTAAAAAGACATCTTCCAAATCAATAGTGATAAATTATACATTTTTGACATGGAAGTTGAAAATGTGTTTCTTAAATAACATGACATGTTCAATCCATTTGAGAGCTGAACTAGGGCCTACACATAAATTAGTCTATGTAAACCAATGATCTATGCTATCAAACTACTGCCAAAAGTTAGGATATAACAAGCCATTTTTAAAAAAAATATAAAGATATTAATGTGCTCCAACATGCCAATGAATTAAAATAGTACTTTCCTTATACTACAAAGACTCAACCATATTAAATTCACTATATATCATCCAAGTGAAAAAATAAAATTGGTTAGCAATTCACTTTCATAATGTCATTACTTTTAGACCATAATTAGGTGTGCAAACATTAATGAGGCCCAAAGCTTAGACATCAATATGAAACATGACCCACATGACATAATGCATTAGATCTTCCCTTGAGGAAATCAAGAAAGGATAAATTTTGGGGGAAATAAAAATACTAGTGTTTCCACAACCATCATCATGAGAGGTGGTGTATTTTGTAGCTATTGTCATCAAATTGTGCACCCTAGGATACTCTATGAAGATCTTGTAATTTAATGCAACATTGAATCATCTCTCAAGTTTGTGGGAACTTGTAAGAGAGATGAATCTCTAGATTATGAGGGCTAGCTCTCTATATTCATCTTTAAGTGCTTACCATATAATATAATGCTTGTTTATGGGAAAAGGGTTAGGATTTGGTATGAAAAGGAAACTACAATAAATATGTGATGCACTAAGACATATCCCATAGACTGTCACATCCTACTAAGCAACAAAGCTTTCCAAGACCAATTCTAGGCATTGAAAGATCCTAACATAGTGTTTCAATGTGAAGGTAGGCATACATAGGATAATAAAAAAGATAACTGAACTAGGGGTATATTTCACACCATAGAGACAATTACATACTTGAAGAGGATCCTAGTACATTTATACACTTCACATGACCTGTGAAAATCAAAACTCTTGCTTAAGCATGAAAGATAAAGAGGAGAAAGGATGACACCATCACTTAGATCCACTATACATCACTCACACACTTAGACAAAATGTTCTTAACTCAAAATAAAACTTTTATTCAATGTTAAAAGACAAAATTCAATGTCATACCATTAGGATCTCATCATACTAGCTGTGGTCTCTTTTATAATAGCCAAGATGGCTCATACTTATAGAATTTGGAAGAAGAGAGAGAGAAGATAAGTTGAAGAGGTACAAGGACAAGTGTCCAAAGGTGTAAATTAGTTAAAATTAATGTTAATGAGGTGGAAAAGGAGTTTTGAAACTGATTTTCACATCATTCTATCCCAAATTAGCCTCTTCTTTGATGTGGCATTGAAACTCTTCCACAAGTATCTTTGGGTGTTGAAACTCCTTCTTAAAAAGTGGAAAAAGGAAAGATTTTGATCATTAGGTCTCTTATAAAGTTACATTTACATTCTAAGGACACTTGTAAACCTTCTTTAAGCATCTCAAATAGTTACATTGTTATGCCCTTAACGATTGGTGTGTCTAGGGATATGTGTGGCCGACTTGGGCTTACATACCTCTTTTATTTACTTGTTACATTTCTCTATGTTTTTAGATAGGTTAGCCTATGGAATAACCTTGGATAAGTATACTATATATAGGAGGTAGTGGTTAGTCTTCAAGCATTATGTGTGAAGTATTCTGCTAATAGTGCATTATTGTGGAGGTTGCCCCCTTGAAGTGGCTTTGCTATATTATCTAGTATTCTGTTCTGTTGTCAATTATCACTATGAATCTCTCACATTTTATTATTTTGTGAAATATAAAATCATTATATGTGAATATATAAGTAATTTCATTACATACATCACCTGCAATCATCAATTCCTCTCTTAGGTGTCATAAGGCCTCTTTGTCTTATTAGGCCTAATTTAGCCAAAATAGATAAAATTTGGATTTATCTCAATTAGTGTGATATTTATTCATGGAAGGCCCATTTTTATCATACTGGACTGAAAAAAATACATTTTAAATCGTAAATATTTCACCAAAATCCCATTTTGCCTATAGAGCCTTCACTAGGCCTTGTCTTCTTGTAGCCTTATTTTTACACAAATCCACTTGTACAGGAGAATTCAAAGAATTATAGGACTAAGTGAGACAATTTTTAAGTACCATTTTACATAATTTTCCTGTTTACCAAGTTTCATGGTTCAACACCCAAGTCAAGTTTTTTTTTGGATCAATTAGTCCTTTCAATTAGGCCTAATTAGGCCTCTTTAGCCTAGAAGACCATAAAATGCTCAAAAATGTCTCCTGCACATGTGAAATATCCTAAAAATGTTTGATTAACTTTAAAATTACCCATACCATGTTCCATATCAAATTTAAGCTTCTGGTTCATTGTGGAAGTATGAAAACTCTGAAATGGCCAAAAGACTAGTCTAGGTCTTTTTGCATGCTAGATAAGGAAAATGGATGTTGGGTGAGTACTGAGCTTCAAATTGATTTGAAAATCATATATGAATGTCTAGAACATCTTCTTAAAGAAAAATCCACCTCAAAAAAACACATTTACCTTGTAATCAACTTCCAATTCACCTTTTCTTCGTTTCTCCATTAGTAACAAACTCCATAGTGACTGCAACCTTTATGGTGTGGAGTACCCTATTTGCCTTCAGATTTTATATCAATGTTTATTAGGTTTTTTTAAATGTTTACCAGCTTATACAACCATCATCCAATGTCTACTTTCCTATTGGTTACCAATTTCACCATTTTCCCCAAAATTGTCACCTTCACACATGCTAAAACAATCCTTGCTTTGAGACAAAAAATAGAGGACTTTCACTATTTAAATTGGTAAATTGATCATTGTATAATATTAATTAGGTATTTATGGTATTATGTACCAATTTTGAGCTTATAACTCCTTCATTAGACCATTCAACTTTCCAAATTTGCAAGGTAGACTTTATGAACCAAGCAATCTATGAAGGTGGGTAGGGTCTGACTATGTTTGTAGGTTATAGGGATGGCCTTGAGATTGATTATGGAATGTAAGGGATAATTAATACCTTCCATTGTGTATTTTAACCATCTTATAGTTCATTTTATCTTCAATCACTTCCTTACCTTTTAGAAACCATCAACTAGGCCACTGCTCATTATGGACTGGGACACTTTCAAGATTTCTGCCTGTAGGTGTAATCTGAGCCTTGAATCATGGTTTAGACGTCCCTTTCATGTTTATATATACTTTTTTTTCTCATTTAAATCCTAGATCCATCTCAATTCCTTGCTTGGGTCTTCAAGGAGAACACCCATGCCTTGACTGTGACAATCATGCTTTAACCCCTATAGTTGCATCTTGGCAAGAATTAGGACTTTATTACTTTGTATTTAAGTTTTCCATAAGTTTATAGAGGTAAATAATCAATCCTTTCACCTGAATCAATTTTAAATTTTCCAAACAAATTTCATATTCTAAACTTCTACCTCACTATCCATATGCCCTTAAGACTATGTTTTGTGGATTTTAGGCCCTGTAGGTCATGCCCTGAGCTTAATTTGATGTTCATGGTCCTCCTTTCCATTTTAATTTGGGACATAGGAATAATTACTGCTTTATAATTATGTATCAACCTTAAAATCATTCATGAAGTCTATGTTTAGGTCCTTAAGGGGAACACCCCTACCTTGACTGATATAATCATGCTTTAGGCTTGCTGTAGGTGATTAGGATGATGTTTAGGGCTTGTTCGATAGTGATGTATCTTATCATGGAGGTCTTTGAAATAACCAAAAAATTTATTTATTCTTGAATTGGACTAGACGATCCAAAACAAGGTCTAACTTTTAACCTTCAACTTCACTGTTTGCAATCCTACTTGTTGTAATGCACATGCCTGTAGGTTATTTTAGGCCATTTTGAACTTGCTTTGAGGTGTTTTGACCTCCCATAAAATTCATTGGGGTTAAAAATCATCCCATTCTCCTTTTAAACCTATAATAAGATCAAAAACAACCCTCCACTTATTTGAAAACTCTGCCTGTAGGTAGTTGCTCTTAGTCCTGTATGAATAGGGGTTTGCTTAGGAGGTTTCAAAACACCAAGACCTACTTTGTCTTTGTCAACTTAGCTTAGGATTCCCATTTGGACCATTTTATATTATTTAAAATTGATATTATGGTTTAATATTGTCAAATTAAAGTGCAAAATGAACTTTTCATCAACCTCCTGTAGACATCACTACCCTTTTTTAGTTGTTTTTAACAACTTCTAGGCCTTACAAAATCCATCTTCCACTCACCCTCTGTCCCTCAAATTTAGCATGAGTGTTTTTGGTGTATAGGGATATAGGAAAAACCAATAAAATATGTTGGAGGCTCCTTATATCATGACATATGTTATCTTAAAAAACCTTAGATATCTCTATTTGTTCCTTTTGGGGACTGAGAACCCAATACAATTCAATCATTCTTTTGAAGGAGAATTTCCACTTTGCATAGTATTTTTATCTTCATGGCATTAAATACATGAAATTGGGATATGTTAGGACCTAAAACATGAATTACACCATGGATCCCATCATTTTTACCTCTATACATCCTCTTGAAGAAGCTGACTGTAAGCACATTTTGGAAACAAGGCAGTGAGCAAAGAGACTAAGGCAAATTAGCTTGAAAGGAGTACTTGATTTGATATTCCATAAGATTATTCATGAAATAAAACTTGAAAACATTATTTCAAATACATTGAAACCTCCATGGATATCCGCCCATGTTTTAAAACTCAGATTCCACATACATGACTGCCAACTTAGCAAAACAAGCATAATTTGGAATCCTCCTTCAAGCGACATTGAAAGAGAAGGAGTTAGAAGTTTAAAACACAAAAAGAAGTAGGATAATGTATTTAAAAACATGTGTAATCACCTATAACAAACCATTCCATCAATCCAAAGTAAGAAAAGCTGAAACAAATTCAAAAAGAGACCCCCTCATGGTTGAATATGCATAAAAAGTTGCATGGAGTGTTAACCATTATTCATAAATGAGGAGGCACAAATTTAAGACTTATTATTATTAAAATTAATTTTACTTAGATTGAAATCAACCCCTAGAATCAATCTTTCCAATTCCACTTGTAGCTTCCATAGCGAGTGATTGAATCTACCCTTCCTTGGCTTGCCAATGGAAAATGGTGGAAAAGAAGTTGGAAATAGATATTTTATGTAATTTTATGAAAAAAAACATGAATATGATCTGTGGGGAGGTGAAGAGACACTCCACCATGTTTTCACTTGATGGTGGACTTGAGAAGTCTGTACAAGTATCCAAAGGGACCTATTTTTGAGAGAAAACTACCATTTCTTGATCATAACAGATTTTTAACTACCACCTGACATTATTATGACATATTTTTACCTATTACACATTCTAATCCACTTGAGGGACAAATATTTTTATTTGAGAGTCCTCAAAAGTCAGTTAATCAAGTTAAAAGGTGGCCAAATGACCTTTTTAACACCTGAAACCTAGCAAGTGGTCAATTTATGAATTTTAAACACATTAAGACCTATCAAATACATTTTTAAGACATTTATAAAATAAATTAAGCCTTTTAATAAGTTTTACCATAGTTTACCAATGTTGACTTTTGTTGACTGAGCTAGTACAAGGAGGATGGGTTTCAGCAAGGACTAGGGAAAGAGTAAGTGAGACATGTAGGACAATGGATGACCCCGTAGGACATATGAAACTTAATATAAAAGTTTAAAATATCAAGGGTTAACCAAATTTTTTTTTGGATTTAAATTTGGTCAACATTATTGGTGATTCCTAGGGGTGGCATGCCTGCTATGCCTAAGACTAGTTGCCTAATCCTTTCATTGGGCATGGAGTCATCCATATGAGCACTCTAATCAACTTGAATAGACCTTTAGCTCAAGGAAAACAAGATGGTTGACACATACACACAAAACACACACCAAACAAAGGAAAGGAAACACACTTGTGCTCTAAAGCACTTAGGAAACACAAGATAACTGAAATAAACCACTCTAATGTGTAAAAACTAAGTAGAAAGGACTGCTCCTCCTAGATCAAAAGGAATTTTCTTCATACCATCTCCTTGAAGTGGACTACAAGAGTGTGAAATATACCACTTAGGCCTTGTCCTTTTTTTTTCAAGTGGTTTCCCATTGATTATAGACACATTTTGATCTTCACATTCAACCTCAACCTCAAGTGGCTTTTCATCAAGGTTGTATTCATTTTGAAAAGGAAGTTCTTCATCAAACTTTAGTGATTCTAGCAGCTGAATTCATAGGATAGGTTATTCAAAACTTTCTACCTCTCTTGACAGCTTGTATTCTCCATCCATCTTGTACATTTAATTCTTTTGAGATGAATCATGCTTACTTTGCTCTTCTTGTGGAGGTGCTTCATGATCTTCAATAGGTTCAACTACAACATCTCCTTCAAAAATATTCTCAAGCTCTTCATGAAGTGGAGATGCATCATCTAAACTCAATCAAAATTTTTCAAGGTGATCCCAAAATTCCAACTCTTCATATTCAATATAAGGGGCTTGAAGTTCATCAACATTCTTACCAACTTCTTATGGAGCATCATGTTGGCTAGTGGGCACCTCTTCTTCACCTTGTGTTTTAGGTTGATCATCATCATCTTCCATGAAGCATGGAGATTCATCAGTCCATTCAAGGTCTATTTTTTCTTGTCTTACTATTGAAGTGTCTTCTTCTCCCAAAAACTTTGTTGGTTGCTCCATGTCATTAGCTCCTTCTTTAGTGTGCTCAAGGAACTTATCTATGATAACATCCTCCTCCAACTCTTGAGGAGTCTCAAGAATAATCAGCTGATGTGAAGGCAATAGAGAATAAGTATTGGATGGTAAACCTTTAGGTGCTTTGTCAACCTTGTTCACATAGTTTTCTTCCCTTTGAAAGTTCACAAGAATAGTACCTTGACTACTACCTTCTCCATGAGTATCCCTTTGCATGAGATTTTATTTTTCTATTGTGAGGTAAGGAATAACTCTTTCTTGTGATACTAAGGCTTGACAACCTCTTCCACCATCATACACACACTGACCTTGAGATTATCCCCAATGATCTAAATGTTCTTCTCCTTGAACCAGGTTGGCATGAACTAGAATAACAACCTTTGTAGATCGAATGGAATTAGGATTATAGATATTAGGATACCCATTGAAAACTTGATGACCTTGGTGATTATATTGAGGATTGGGTGGAGTACTTACAATTGAGCTTGTTTGAGCTGAGCTTGTAATGACCTAATCATTTCATTTTTGTCTATAGAATTATCCACCTTCTTGGGAGTGATTATAGACTTAACATTGACATTGGGGACTTAATATACACTTGGGGTTTCAAATGAACTATGAGATAACAAAGACATGGTAGCTCTTAGGGATAATTTCCCAGATAGTATCAAACTATTCTCAACTTCAATAACTATCTCATATGCATCAGGTAGAGTAAATCCTCCCATTGATTGCAACATTACTGCCACATCAGCGCCAATGGCCTTGAGATAAGTGGGGAACACAAAGCTTGGAGGGGGCCTCATGACAAGTGGCAATCTATACCATGTCCTTTAAAATATTTAATTGAAATCTCCCATGGATTAATTAGGACATCTCCTTATCATGTTTAGCTGATGGATTAGCAAAATGTGATCACTCTTATTCTCAAACCTATTCACAAATAACTCTCTAAAGCCATCCCAAGTAGTGATGTAACCACCTCCTAATATCTTATACCAATCAATTGCTTTACCCTTTAGAGACATGGAAAGTAGCCTAATGACTATGTTGACTTGAGTGATATGATGGAAGTTACAAAAATTTGAGATGTCCCTAATGTGTTCAGATGGGGTAATAAGACCTTCTCCATTGATGCGAGGGAGACTTTTGGTAGTATTAGGAGGGATAAGATCATATGCAGGAAGATTGATTGGATTTTGAGTGTTGAAGCTTGGGAAAGGATGTTGCCTAGACATATCTTCTTCTTCCTCTTAACCATGAAATATAATGTGGAAAACTTGATCTATAACTAGATATTCCCACCTTTTGGAGTCACCAAATGTTGGATTAGGAACACTTCTACAACTTTGGGCTTGTCAAGACCAGTATTCACCTTGACATGGAAGCAATTAGGACCAGTTGTCCCATCGGGCATGCCAGAACTATTGTCATCAAATTATGCACCCTAGTATACTCTATGAAGCTCCTACAATTTGATGCAACATTAAATCATCTCTCAAGTTTATGGGAACTTGTAAGAGAGATGAATCTCTAGATTATGAAGGCTAGCTCCCTAGATTTATCTTTAAGTGCTTATCACCTAATCTAATGCTTGTTTATGGGAAAAAGGTTAGGAGTTTGCATGAAAAGGAAACTACACTAAATAGGTGATACACCAAGACATATCCCATAGACTATCACACTCCTACTAATCAACAAAGCTTTCCAAGACCAATTCTAGGCATTGAAGGATCCTAACATAGTGTTTCAATGTGAAGGTAGGCATACATAGGATAATAAAAAAAAAAACTAATCTCGGGTTATATTTCACACCATAGAGATAATTTAAATCTTGAATAGGAGTCGAGTAAATTCATACACTTCACATGACCTATTAAAATTAGAACTCTTGCTTAAACATGAAGGATAAAGTGGAGTAATGATGATACCATCACTTAGCTCCACTATACATCACTCACACACTTAAAAAAAATGTTCTTAACTTAGAATAAAACTTTTATTTAATGTTTAAAGACAAAATTCATGTCACACCAGAAGGGTCTCGCCATACTAGCTATGGTCTCTTTTACAATAGCCAAGATGGCTCATACTTATAGAATTTGGATGAAGAGAGAGAGAAGAGAAGTTGAAGAGGCACAAGGACAAGTGTCCAAAGGTGTAAATAAGTTAAAATTAATGTGAATTATGTGGAAAAGGAGTTATTAAACTTATTTTCACATCATTCTATCCTAAATTAGCCTCTTCTTTGATGTGGCGTTGAAACTCTTCTACAAGCATCTTTGGATGTTGAAACTCCTTCTTGACAAGTGGAAAAAAGAAAGAGTTTGATCATGAAGTCTCTTGGATAGTTACATTTTAATTCCAAGTACACTTTGAAACATTATTGAATCATCTCAAATAGCTACATCACTTGCAATCATCAATTCCTCTCTTAGGTGTCATAAGGCCTCTTTGTCTCATTACGCCTAATTTGGCCAAAATAGCTAAAATTTAGATTTAGCTCAATTAGTGAAATATTTATTCATGGTAGGCATATTTTAATCATATTATATTGAAAAAAATCCATTTGGAATCATCAATATTTCACCAAAATCCCATTTTGCCTATAGAGCCATCACTAGACCTTGTCATCTTATAGCCCTATTTTTTCACAAATCCACTTGTGCAGGAGAATGCATAGACTTACAGGACTAATTGAGACCACACTTGGGACCATCTAGAATGTGTAAAACTTATAGTTTTAGATAAAGCCCACTTACCACGAAAATATTGTCAATACAGGGCGAGTAGCCCAAAGTTACAAGTCATCAAAATAAATCTTGAGAAAAGAGGGGGCCTAAAACCCATAATTTTTATGCACATCTAAATTTTTGGATTAACAAATTATATCCTCTCAAAGAGTATATAGATAGAATTTGATGATATGAAACCACCTTGTTAGTTTTAGGAATAGTACGATACACTTAGGCATTTTTGTGTCTTTTCCTTTTACTTTCATTATTTTAGAGTCAAAAAATATTTTATTTATCAAAAACACATGTCTAAATCACATCTAAATCAACTCATGTTTATACACCCCTTTTACCCCAAAGAGGTGTTATGCTATCTATTTGATGCCATACTTTGCCTTGGTCATTTTGTAAACCTTTTATGTGTGTGTGTGTGTGACTTATTTGAAAGGGGCATCATTATGCTGCCCATTTCATTCCAAGTATTTTCCTTAGAGTTCTTAGAATAAACCATTTTTCATACCTTTTAAATGAGGTAGTGTCATTACAATACTCACATTGGTTCAAATGCCTTTTGACTTGTGTCTAATCAAGTTTGAAACCACATATGCCTTTTGGTCTATGTTTGGTATTGTTATGTCACCCATTTTTTCTTAGGATATTATCCACTTAAGAAACCAAATATTTTTAACCAAGTTTAAAATTGGTCTTGTAAAGTTTAGATTCAAACATCGATTGGTTTATGCCTATGCCTTGCCTAATTTCATCTTAGATGTTTACCTCTCACTTTTGGATTATGCAACTTAGACTAATTCCTTGCTTGATTTTAAGATATTTTGTGCCTAGATTTTAGAAGTGCTCTCTTTTCCATGTGCTTCACATCTCTTTTGTTTCTTAGAACTAAGGTCAAAACTATCTCTTCAATTACAACCTTAAGTAAGTTTAGTTTTGATTTGAGTCTTGCTCATCACTTGGGCTTGAATGTTTTACTCTCATCCTTATTTTTTCCTACTTGGAATTTATTTTCCCAATAAATTTTATGCATATGCCTAAAGTCTAATGTCTTTTACCAATTTTTAAGTTTGTGTTTGAATCTGTGTGGCAATTTTGAGTCCAAGTGTTCCAAAATATTTAGATTAATTGCTTTATCTTTTAGACCTGGTGTGTTTTAATTCTAGCTTTTGTGTCATGTTTCCAAAAGACCTAGCACTTTACCTTTTATTTTAGACCTAATTGTTTCAAGTCTAGATTTTATGTTGTGTTTCCAAAAGACCTAGAATTTTACCTCTTATTTTAGACCTAGTTATTTTGAACCTTGTTTTTTGACTTGTTTCCAAAGACCTAATAATGTTTTTTGTTTTTAAACATAGATTAGATTTGTTTCAAAATTTTTTACCAAGCTAGGATTCATATTCGCCATTTACTTGACCATTTGTGCAAGACATTTGACATTAGCCCTTGAGGAAATTTTAGACCAAGTTTATCATTGTAAAATTTGGGAGAAACAAATCCATTATAGGCCAAATTTAAACCATTTTCAATAATAGACTCAAGACCTATTCCTAGACCAATGCCACTTTCAAACCTAGACCTAGACCTAGATCATTTTCATAGACCAAGACCACCCTCTTTGGGCTAATTTATAAACACAACCATGATGATTATCATATGTTTTTATCACCCTTATTTAGGCCAATTAAAATTCCAAGTTATCCCTTTTAAGGATAATGGTACCCAATCTAATACCTATGACAATAATCCTCATTTGGCCTGCGTTAACAACCAAGCTTTATAACATCTATTTATTGCCATTCTAGGCCCTCATATTTTGATTTGTGCTAGTAACCAAGATTTATAGATCCCATTCATTACCATTATAGGCCCTTATCCTTTGGCCTATGCTAGTAACCAAACTTTGTACTACCCATTCATTACCATTCCAAGCTCTCATCCTTCGGCTTGCACTAATAACCAAACTTCACAATGCCCATTCATTACCATTATAGGTCATCAAAATTTAGTCTACACTAGCAACCATGCTTTGTAGCACTCATTAATTACCATTTTAGGCCCTCATTCTTCAACTTGCACTAGAAACCAAGTTTCACAACTCCCATTCATTGCCATTCCAGGCCCTCATCCTTTTGCCTGTGTTAGCAACCACGCTTCACAATGCCCATTCATTATAATTCTAGGCCCTCATCCTTTGGCTTGTGTTAGCAACCAATATTTACAATGCCCATTCATTACCATTCTAGGACCTTTTGAATGTGGTAGCTCATTATCCTAATAAATTTGTGTAATCATGACTAGACAAATCATAGTTACCATCCTAGACCCACAACCAGTCTTTATTGATCCTATCTTAGATGAGACTATTTACAAAGAGCTCCTTATTTAACCACATGTCATTCTTCATCCATTATTAACCTTAACCCACATTAGAAAATTCAAGCTATTCATAAATCCATAATAAATCCATTCATTACCTCTCTAAGAGCTATATTTCAAAGAATAAAATGTGTCCAAATCTAAGGTTTTATAACCAAGTATAAGCCAAGGCCAAGAGAACTGACCAATCCATGATATTTTTATTGAAACACCTATTTATGATGAGTTAACCTATGATAAATTAATCTATGACCATTACCCTATATTTGAGGAACCTCACTTTGACATGCCAATCTATGTGGAGTTACCTATTGACCATTTTCCTTTATGTGAGAAATCTCCATTTGATAAGACAGTCTTTGTGGAGTTGTCTCTCAACCTCTTCCCTCTTGTTGAGGAGTTCCACTTGGACAAGCTAGTCTTTATGGAGTCACCCATAAACCTTTTCTTTCTCTTTGAAGGGTTCCATATTAATGAGCCAGTCTTTATTGATCCCTTCTTAAATGATCCTATTTCTAAATATCCCATTGTGCCATCATAGGTTATTACTTATCCAATACCAAGCATTCAACATAACATATTTTCTTCTGTACTAGATTTAGAATCAACATTGAAGTTAGTTTATATTCTTAAAATGATATTAGATTTATAATTAGAGGTAGAATAAACATCAGTCTCAACATTAGATTCTGATTCCCTTAAGTCTAAATTAGCTCTGGAATCATAATACATTTGTGGTTATTAAAACATTGGTTATACATGCCTTGCAGATCAATTTGAACACATTTCTGATCCTTCCATAGTTTAGCATCAACACAAGTTCTCATAGTATTTTATACAAGGATTGTGATACCTCTTCCCATTCCATTACCATTTCATATGCCATTAAAACCAATCCACATAACAATTGTATTGACATTCCACATCTCACAAGTGATGATTGGGACCAATAAAATCACAGCTTATTAAACTGCATCCATGGTGACATATCAGTTGAAGAATATCAAGGGGCCAAAGACCAAAATCTCCTAGTGAAACCTTTTTAGAGGTACTAGGGGAAAATTAAATTCCAAACTAAACATCTTCTAGTGAAACTGTGTTTGAGGTGCTAGAAGATAATCAAAGTCAAAAGTCAACATTCTTTAGTGAAACCTTCTCGGAGGTGCTATGAGAAAATTGTTAACCAAATTTGACCCTCTAGGTCAAATTGGGGTACCTATAGGTAAAAACTTGAGTTTTAGGTGTTTTTAAGGGTATATTATTTTTTCATAGGGTGTATTATATGTATTTTGATGTCATTTAATGCCTTATTAGCCTTGGTCATGATCTAATTAACTAATATGTTACTTTGAGTCATTTAGAAGGCTTTTAGGGGTCATAAATGCAAGTGAAAAGGTTACCAAGGTGTCCAAGTGTCCTTATTTCCTATAATACATCAAATAAGTTAGATAACCTATCAAGAATGTTAGTCTCATTTGAAACTTGTAGGTTATCTAATTGAAGATCGAGGAATCAACTAAAAAAGGGGTGTTTGGCAATTGTATGGCCCATGAGGGAGGGTGAAACATAGGACAAGGCCATGGAATATATATAAATATTATTAAAGTTTATTTACACACTTTGAAATGTTTTGGAAGTGCCATTTTTGAGCTAAAACCATTATGCTCTTTTTTCACCCTTCTAAACACACAGAACTAGTCAGTAGGTTTATGCTTGCTATGGACAATTGAAGAAGTTTCAAGTCAAACATTTTTTGTCAGTGAAATGAAATTTATAAAGATAAATTTCAATAAAAAGAGTTATAATATTGGTCAACCATGCTCTATGAACCATCCTTTACAAGCTGACTATGTTTTTCTACTTGTTAATCTATGCACCTTATAGGTTTTGATCCATTTTGGATAAGTTTATACAAACTAGTTATTGAGGTTGATTTTAGATGATTTCGTCTACCTTATCTAATTATCCCTAAGCTTGGTTTCATGTTTTAAGGTGTTTTTATTATAAAATTAACTTAGGTTGTAGGTGAATGCACTATGCTATGTTACAAATAGTTTTTCACCATTTTCAGGATCTTCATGCTTGATCATGGATTTAAAGGGTTGTGATAGGTAATTTTTAATGTTTTTAATGTGCTCTATATTACATTTAAATTTTAAACTCATTCTCAAAAGCAACATTCCATAAGGTTGTAGTTCATTGAATACACAATCAACTCCTAGCCCCTCCTCACTCTCAGTTATGAATTGTAAGGTTATAGTAACATCTATCAAAGTGGGATGAAGGTTTTAGAGCTGTGGTATATCCTCTTTGAACATAAAATAGTGAATTCAGATTTTAAATGGTAAAGAAGATGCTATGGTAGTCATACTCAGTCACATATACAGTCAGACTATTAGAGAAAATACACCTATAGGTGCTCTCTTAGAGGTTTTAAAATGTTGAAATAAGATGTAGAATCTTGCCCCAAGATTTTGACATCATCAACCATTATTTGGGTCCTTTAGAAAAGAATGAAGTTGGTCTAAGGTCAAATTCATGATATAACTACTCATACCATTTCACATACTACCTCTATACCATTCAAGGTGCACATACAATCTATCATGATGATGTCATACTAGGATGAGAATCTTAGTGGTGGTTTCAAACCCTTTGAAGCATGAAGAGTGCATTTAGGAGTGTTGATATTGGTTCATAACTCAAGAAATGGTCAAATTAATGCACATTATCCATACTTATATTTATTATCTGTAGACATGAAAATGGTCAACTACAAGTGTTAGTAGAGAGTTGAGGGGTTGTTTTCAGGCATTAAAACACATGAAAAACTTTTCCTTTGAATCTTGGTAGGTGGATTTGAACATGATAGGCCTATTTAAGGGTTAATCTAGCTAATATAAATGGAAACTAGGATTTAAAGTGGGATGACTGAGTTCTATGATCAAATCCCCAAAAGTACAAAATAGAGTTCCTTGGTGTTTTTTTGATATATTGCAACACGGGTATAAGGAATTTTGATGCAACCTAATGGCTTTGTCTTGTAGCCTCTACATAAGACAATGACTTTGTAAAGTTTGGAGGGTCAAATTCATTTCTAACCTTGGTAGATCTTTTCAATGGATTGAAGCATGTTTTTATGGTCATTTTGGATGTGATAAAGCTATTGGTATGTAAAGAGATCAAAAATAGTCCATTTTTGAGCTAAAAAAAAACTTAAACATGCATGAAATGAGAAAACAAACTCAATAAGATAGTTTTTAATGCTCATATCTCCTCTAAAGCTTTTCATGGAAATCTAAGACATTTGGAGATTTTAGATAAGATCTTGAACAACAATTTTGTGGCATTGGATTGAAGGTTAGATGTGGAATATCTATGAACAATGGATACAGGTCAATACTACTCAAAACCCTTGCTAAACCCTTGGAAGGACCTGCTTAGGAAAATAAGGTTGGATATGCATCCAAATGGATTAGAATGATAAGGAAATTGGTTGGATATTATAGATTAGTCTTTAGGGTTTCCCCCCATCAACTTTTGTGCTAATCTATCTATACAAACAAGGTAAAAAATGGGTTCTTTCGATTGAATTGTGCATTATGTAGGTTATATGATGTTACAAGAGATGAAAACAAATTTAAGAGAAATATTAGTACCTAATATAGCTCCCCATGTCTATTTAATGCCTTGGAAAAACTCATAAATGTGTTTACCAACTACTTCATCTTAGCTAGTCAAAATTGGCATAGTGAGCATGATGGTGAGAAGTGTGAAAAATTCAAGTGGATGGATTTCTAAGGTGTGAATGAGAATTATAAGGCTATTGAGAGTATTTCAAAGTGTCATACACTCCATCCCATGGATTTTCATTGGAAATTAAAACCAATTTTGAGGCCAAGTGTTGGAGGTGTGGGAAAGAGGAGTTTATTTGACTACAGATGGTGATAGCTCACTTCCAGATGATTATAGATGACCAAGATTGAAATAAATGCATGGAGAAACATTTTTTAAAGCCTTCACTCTCATTCCAAACATTATACCTATCCCTAGTCAGTTTTGGGATGTTCAAATAGGGTTAAATCATGAAGATAATTTTTTGAACCAGAATGAGAACTCTTATGCCACTTTTCAAGAGTTTCATGACTTAGGGTGACACTTGTACTTCTTGACATTTCATGGTTCATTTAAAATATTATTCTCATGCATATTTAAATCTTTTTCTCAAATTTGAAAGTGTCCTTGTGACCTCTAGACTTATCTCTTCTCCTATCTCTCTCAAGTTCTATAAGAAATAGCCATTTTGGCCTTTGTAAATGATGATCCACTTTAGTATGGTGAATCCCTGATCATTTTCATAACATTTGATCAATAAAAAATATTGGTTTTACCTCTTCTATGACTATTTTTAGTGTGTTCATTTAGAATGTTTTATTTTGCATAAGTGATGACTCTTATTTCCTTAGCATGATTGTCTCATTCTCTCACCTATTTGTAGTTTGAAAGATTCTTATTGTAGGTCATGTGAAGTGTATTATGAGGTGTCAAGGTTTAGTGAGTTAGCCTACTTAAATAGTGCCATTTTAGGCCTCTTTTCTAGTCCTTCTAGGCTAAACATTTTTCACAACTTTCATAGTGAAATATTGATGTGAGAAGATTCATATTAGAAAAGTGTATGTTTAGTTAGTATCTTAGTTTCATGTGTAAAATGCAAATAATTGGTAGTAATCAATAAATTTGTTGTATCACCACATTTAGGATAGTTTGCTTTTAGTTTTCCTCTCTCTCCCTTTTTACTCATAAAGTTTAGGTGTAGTAGTGATTGAAAGTGGTACATCAAGGGAGCTATACTTATTTATAGATTTGCCTCATTCTTAGTCTCACCCACAACCTAGAGGTGTTTCAATTGTGACACTTAGGTGATGAGAGCTGAGACATCTCTTCAAAGGGTGTAAATATAAGTGACAATTTTTTTTTACATGCCTGGTGGGACTCTTAGTTCAAGAAATTGAAATTATTTTGGTTTTGTCTTTCAACACATAAGACTTTAGAGGCATCTATCTGAACATCAAAGGGTGAATACAAAATTACTTTAGTTATTCAAACAACCTAGGTATTCCTTTTTAATATTGTTGATAATAATTCCTTGTGTTCTTATTTCTTAATGAATTTCCATGGCTGACTTTGGTGTTGAGTATTATTTTACACAAGGTGGTGAAGTTTATAAAGCTTATGGCATTCCCTATTAGCCTTGTCATGATCCTTACAAATTTTAATATGATTTTTAATAGATCCAATATAACCATTTTAAACCTTATCATGAGTTGTATCCTCCTCAATATTTTACTTCTCCTAGTCAACCTAGTCACTCCTCTAATCAATCCATACCAAAGTTCAAGCAAACACTCTTGGGATATGAGAAGTACATGTTGGATCTTGACACACTTAGGGGACATGGTAAATATATTCATAATAATTTAATTCATAATGTGAGAGGTTCATTAGAGATGGTTAAAAGAGAATGGTCACCTATTGAGAGAGCCAATTGGCAAAGGCTCACAAGTGAGATGCTATATATGAGTGGCCTAGTTTCATCCTTGGAAGATAGGCTAAGAATTCATGAGGGATAAACTCACCAAAATTATTAGCCCTAATATCCACCTCCTAAATATTTCTATCAATCCTACTTTATCCCTACTCATGAGCCCAATCAAGCTTATCAAAGTCATCTTTTACCTAATCAGTTGGAAGAGAGAATTGGAAAGAGAACCCTTATTTTTGAAGCAAATATTGATAAGTAGATTGAGTTGTCTAACAAGTAGATGAAGTAGTACCTATCATTAGATGTATACACCCTAAATTAGTCAAGAAACCACACATATCATGCCTTTTCATATTCCTTTCACAGGAGACTCTAACTGGAGAATATGAGCTTTGTTCACATTTAACCATGTCTTTTATTTTTAGTCATCTTGGTCTTTGTACATGCTATAGACACATTTTTACCTATTCCTAATATTTTTGAGCCTTTAAAATGGTCATTCCACCTCATCTAGGTTAGGTTTTCTATCCTCTTTCCATCCCCCAAGTCTCAAGACTATAGGACATGAGTGTTGGGGTTGGACAATAGCATCGGTGCCATTAGTGTCTATTTTCAACACTCTTGTCCAAGGTTAACTTGACCCTTAATGGTAAGTTTATTCTACTAGATGGGTCCTATCCCCTTTCTTTGCTTCATCCCTAAGTTTTCCCATGTTGACCAAATGAAAATAAAGCTCCCAAATTTGAAATAAAGAGTCTTTTATATAAAGGAATACACAAGGCATTTTTTATCTAGCACTTACTAATTTGGTACATTAGACTTAATAAAAATTAGTTAATAGTATAACTCAACATTCTTCATAACACCTAGACTTGCATGCTTGATCAAGGAGGGGCTTAGGAGAAAGTCATTCTTACATCTATCATGCATTCTGATTATGCATGTTCCCTAAGGGATAACTACATTTGATTTGAAACCCTAGCTTGAGGGTTAATGTAGGTAGTGATCAAGACAACATTGATTCTATATTGTGTGATCATTCTTCCCCTAACCTAGTTTTGCCGCCTTTTTACTTTTAATGCATTTGTTTTTTGCATGTGTGTAGATAAATATAGGGTTTTGGAGATTGAAACAGACCTATAGTGAGCTCTATTAACTTTTAACCTCTAAAATTTGGTACAAAGGTTCACATCGACAACACCCATGCTATTAAGATCACATACTCTGATACCTAAAACTATCTAGTCATGCACTCATACTAAAAGTGCTCATACACTCCAACCTAACAATCATGTAACCAACAACTGACCCTCATATACCATAATTGCACTCCATTCTCAGGCCACCCAGGGAATCCTCTATAGGGCCTCAATATGATATCTCACGCCACCAATATATCTTAAATGCATATATAATGATCTATTCTAGGATATTAGATAGATAATGTACTCATCCAATGATCCCCATATGGCTGTGGTGGTGCCCACCTCTCCCTTAATAATCTTATTGGTCGTACAACTGCTATATGCTCATAAGTCCAATAATGAAATAAAGTAGTCACACTCACATCACCACTAAAGACCTACTAATTAAACTAGTAAAGATCTCTATATAAGTGGGCAAGCATAGTCCTACACCATTAGAACATAGTACCATACACCTATATACTACACATGATCCTATGCATCTTATATGAAATCAACACCCCATTCCCATTTATAACAAAAAATGAAGACAAAAACATAGCCAACCACTTCCATAGGCATAAAATACTTGACTACATAATAATTGACAATAATACATCACTATCACTACCTCATGTGTGTATGCTTGAAGGCACACCAATAAAATATAGGGATGCATGGTCAAGAGCATTTGTACCCATGTTATCATGCAATGTCACTCGATGTCCACTAACTAGTTAGTGTAGAATATGGTACACATCCTCCAAAATAATCATAATCTCCTTAGTAGGAAGCCAAAAATTACATGTATCCATATTCCACCTCTCACATAAGGTGGTAATTAGATACCTATCTCACTGCATAGAGCCTCGGTCACACACATGACCCAACCCTCCTCTATCTATCACAACTCTCTCATCAGCTGATAAAGGCAACAATCTTATCATTTACATCACCTAGCCTCTAAAGAACTCCCTCATCCATACCTCACCCTAAAAAAACACCAAAAAATAGCACATGTATTAGTCAAATATGCCAAAGTAATAACCAAGCTAAAGAACAATAGATAGCTAATCAAAATCTTAGAACACTAGCCCCAGTGGACAATAGTGCAAAAACCTAGATAGTAGTGCTAAACACTAGATAAGAGTGATGAATCCTAGACAAGAGCATTAGAACTAGTGGAAATTTCCTAAAACACTTCAAAATAGATCAAAAACATAAAAAACAAGCTTCCAAATAGGCAAAAATCACATGTTTTAGCTACTTACTAAGGTAATCTCCTGACCAACCTCAATCTAGGCTACCAACTACTCAAATTAGGTCATGGTAGGTGCTCATCTCCTTGGCATAACTCCTTCTTTAGAGCCCCAAAATCTCAACCTAGTTAATGCACAAATGAATTGAGAATCAATCCAATTCTCCTATATCAAATAACTTTCTCATTTAAAGAAAAATACCAATTTTACTATAAGTTCAACCTCATAACTCCATTTTGAAAACCATTTTATTCTAAAAAATCCTAAAAATGATACCTTCAATATCACATAAGCCTTGCTCTTTTACTACATCATCTGCCTATTATGACACACACATCTCTATACCAAATTTTTACCTAAACATATAATTTGGTCCTAACCACTCAAAGACTCATTCAAATTATAAAATAACTTAATCTAATTAATCAAGTAGCTTCTCAATTAATTCAAACTATACCAACCTTGCTTCTATCATTATGCCACTAGTCATCACTTTTGGCTCAACCTCCTCTATCATAGATCTCATCCCTCTCCCTAAAAGGGGGGCATCATTCCTACTATTCCTATTCTTACACTTATCCAACATGCCTATCCACTCTCATAGATGGATACACCATGATTCTTACACATACAATAATCAGATTATTATATTTAACTCAGATTAGTTGAAACATATAATTATTCAAACTCCATGGGCCACTCAACATGGTTTTTACACCTCCAGTGTTTAGATTATCAGATTCAACTCATATTGATCAAAATATATAGTGATTCAAATTACATGGGTCACTCGACATTACTCAAGACATTCAGAGGGACATACCTTCAATTTATAGATACATAGATTAGTTAGATATATAGTGGTTTAGATTATATAAACTCACAGTGACTTTGATATAGATTAAGACTAGATACCAGATTTGGGGGCATGTACATTACTACACATCTCATACATACAACTTTATACAACATGACACAATTACATGACTAGATGGTAGATTATAGGCATAGCGTAAAGCATAGTGTTTTGATCTCCAATTTTGCACATGGGGTATGGCATGATAAGTCATATCACATGTGGTTATATAGATTACCAAACTATTCATTTGCATCACTCATATACCAAATTTGGGGGCATGACACACATGTTCTTGTTCTTAATCATCTAGGATTATATAGATTAGAATGGTAAAGACATGCCATTCTCTTCTTACACATTTACTAAAATATACATATAGGGGGAATCATGCATGGCATGATGACTCTCACTTTTAGTTTTAGATAAGGAAGTTGAAACAACTTCTAGATAAAAATCCATGTTTCAAACACTAGTGGTTGGGGGTAATGTGCGCGACAATTTTTTTTTCTTTATTTATGAGTTTAACATTACCCAGGTATTTTTAGTAGTTACGTGCCTTATTCCATCTACAGATAGTTGGCATCATTTTGGGTTGGCTTTCATACAAGCCAAACCTCTTGAGTTCTCGAGTAGCTTTCATATAAGCTTAGTATACCAGTTTCAGAGTGACCAAGAGTGGCCTAGTTTCCATTAGATATCCATGCCAAAATTATTAGATCATAGTACATTCATGGGCCTCAATAGCCATCTCAAATAAAACACATTCTAGATTGCATCAATTTATGTGGGATAGAGGGTAGACATTGGTTTTGGACCTCTGAGCATTTCTCATTCTAGTTAGATTTAGCATAGGGGGCAAGCATTGTCTTCCTTCTCCATATTATATAAATTTTACTTCCAGGTTCAGTATAGGGGTCATCCATTTTAGGGATTCCTTCCTTTGCTAGGCACTATTTAGCTCTCCATCTACTTTCCTGACTAGTAAGTGAGTTGGATTTTTTTAGCGCACTTATCTCTAAGTAGGTAGGTTCAGGTACACATTCTCTTTTCTTTCTTTTACTCTAGTACTTCATTTCATTGTATCACTATGTTAAAAGGGGGGAAAATATATACAACCTAAATTGGTTAAGCAACCACACATATAATGTATTTTCATAGTCCTTTCATAAGAAAAACCAACTAGAGAATATGAGCTTTGTTCACATTTAACCATGCCTTTCATTTTTAATCATCTCAGTCTTGTTACATGCTCTATACACCTTTTTAGCTATTACCAGTCTTCTTGAGCCTTTCAAGTGGTCATTCTACCTTAGCCAGGTTAGGTTTTCTATCCTATTTCCATCCCCCTAAGTCCCATGATTTTAGGATAGGAATGTTGGGGTTGGATAACAACGTCGGTGCCATTAGTGTCCATTTTTAGCACTCTTGTCCAAGGTAAATTTGAGCCTTAATGGTTAGTTTATTCCACTCGATGTGTCCTAGCCCCTTTCTTTGATTCATCCCTAAATTTTTACCTTGTCAGCCAAATGCAAATAAAGCTCCAAAATTTGAAATAAAGAGTCTCCTATAGAAAGGACTACGCAAGGCATTTTATATCTAACACTTACTACTTTGGCACATTAGACTTAAAAATCACACATAGACTTGCATGCTTGATCAAGGAAGGGCCTAGGTGAAAGTCATTCTTTCATCTATTGTGCGTGTTGATTATGCATGTTCACTAAGGGAGAACTACATTTTATCTAAGACCCTAGCTTGAGGGTTAATGTAGGCAGTGATTAGGACAAAATGGGTTCTAGATTGTGTGATCATTTTCCCCCTAACCTAGTTTTTTCTCCCTTTTAATTTTAATACATTTATTATTTGCATGTGTGTAAAAAAATATAGGGTTTTAGAGATTGAAATAGACCTACAATGAATTTTAACCTCTAAAATTTGGTACACAGGCTCACATTGACCCAATGAACAAAACCCAAAAATCTTAGATCCTTAGGATAATAGTGATAGAGGTTGATAATAGTGCCGGTGCCACTCCTATTTAGTTCTGATGCTCTTGCCTAATCAAAAGATGAATTGTAGATGTTGGATTATTTTTAATGATCCAAAGTGTTTAATTTTAATGTTTTAGAGTTTACTTTGTTAAATAAGCTGGTTACTAGGGAAAGTTTATTCTCATAACCTCCTATGAAGCTTTTTAAGCTTTCACCTTTCATTGTAAAAATCATCCAAATATAATACAACATTATTTTTGGTGTGAAAATCTTTTGATATAATGTAATTTATTCATTGTTTACATTGGAATCTGGGCCAATAGTGGTATTAGAGCGTGGTTGTTGAAGCATGGTGAATTTAGGATAAAAAGCATGTGAGGTGAAAGATTTATCCATATGGAATTCCAAAAATGGTATGCCCTTCACAAAATTTTTGGTTGGTCTAAAGTTGAAAATTTAGAAAATTATTGAAATATTTAATTTTTCAATAGGTTTATAGTAAATTTGGAAAATTAGGTTGTGAGTAGTGTTGTACAGCTATATAATTAGACAAGCTTTTCTTGCTCCCTGGTATTACATCCAAATTCCATCTTGAGCATTCAAGATTAGATTTTTAGGCCATAAAGTGATTTAGATTTGTTTTTCAAACCTAAAAATTTGTCTAAAGGTCATTTATATGGCTTTTATTATGCTTGGAAGTCTCTGTGAAATGTAAAAATGGATCCAAACTTCCCTCAATCCATCTGCTAAGTTTTTGGCATGTTTTTGAGCATCTGAGGATCATTTGTCAATTCAAAAAAATATTTTGTGAGTTTTTTAAAGTAATACATGTAGTAGTACGACCCGTATATGTAGTAGTATAACCTTTTTCATGTCAAATGTATCTATGACTAAATAAAATTGTTTTTAATTTTTATTAAACTTGAGCTACTAAGTTTATGATTTGTATGAGTTTCCAAGATCAAACCTTCATTCAACAGACATCCTAGAAGTTTTTCAAGATCATATTTGTTGTTATACAACCTAAATTTGCTATTGTATAGCATCCTCAATGCCCAAGCTTCTTCAAAATTTTATATACTTGATCAAAATCCCCAGTAATTATCTTAAACTAAGCTAAATATGTAGTAATCAAGTTTTGTATGGATTTGTATAATTTGGTCAAGTTTTAGATGAATTAAAAATTTCTCAAGCCAAATTTGGCATTAGAAAGATCTAGGGAGGCATTGGAAGTCTCAAGATAATTACAAATTTGATTTTTTAAAGTTTTTTTCTAAAGTTTGACCAAAATTAGGGTTTGGTGGGTCATATACTAGCTTTGGAAAGTTTTAGTTTTACCTAGAAAAATAATTCACAGGAAAAATTATTTTTTTCTCACCCAAATAATTTTTTTTTGTAATAAAAAAAAATTTCATAAATAAAATCCTATCTTTATAAACTTGTAAATGCTCATAAAGCACTTGGAAAGCCTAATTTTGTGAAATGGTTTGAAAGGGGGAGATCAAGACTTCAAATCTTTCTTTTTAAAAGAATATTTTTTTGAGAATCTTTTGGAAGAATATTCTCTTTTGAGAATCTTTTTTTGACTCATATGGAGACATAAGGGTGTAAGTCCTAATTCTTGCAACACTAGTTGTTCCTTTAAAAATATATGAAGGTGGTCATGTGACCAGATGATCTTCATGGTTTTTAACATTCTAGATTCATTGGAATGATCAAATTTCCTTTTTGGAGTTTATTTATATGTTTTTTACAAACAAATGATGTATCAAATTACATTTTTGATTGAAACTGACACCTTTAAAATGCAAGTTCTCTACAAGTCCCATGATGATTTATAAAATGGAAGCTATTTTGAAGGTAAAGGCAAAACCTTGATAACATTCCTTACTTTTTGCATCATGGCTAAAATTGTGAGCCTCATTTCTGACACTAGACACTTAACTCCTAAAAATTATAAGGAATGGTCAATGAACATAAAAAACACATTAATCTTTAATGGCTTGTGGGACATTTTTTAAAAACAACCAACATTGCCCACTGAAGCCACAAAACTTACAGAATTTCACAAACATGACAAGTAAGCTCTTGCATTGTTAAAATCCACTTGCACTATACAAGTCATAAATCATATAGAAGCTATCAAATTTGAAGCATAGAAAACATGGAAAGATCTAAAAGACTTGTATGATAAATAAACTACTTAAAATAAAATTGAACTCCTTATGTAGTTACTCAACACTAAACTCACTGATGATGAAGATGTTTCAAAATATGTGTGACACATTAAGAATTTGAAACAAAAATATGGCACAATTGGTAGGAAAATTGATGATAAAATGTTCATTTCCAATGTTTTGAATGGTCTTAAACCTAGCTATAAGTAATTTCTAGAGATGTTACAACTTAGCGATAAGCTTAAAAAATATGCTTTTGATTTGATTTGTGAGTTTCTCACTCAACAAGAGTGATAATTTGCAAAGAAGAAAGAAAAACCTATTGAGGATGCATACTTTACTAAAACAGGAAATCAATTGTATGAGACCAATAGGAAACACTCTTCGAAACACTTTAAAAAATAGAAACAAAAACACTCTCATAGGCACACTTCTAGGCATAAGTATCATTCTATATGTAGAGATCATTCAGGCTCTTCAAAACATAACCATCATATTGGTTCTCTGAAGCATGAGCATCACCATTCACATGGACACAAACACAAGCACATGCACTATTTGGTGGCTATTTTTCCTCTAGTTCTAATGGATGTGAGACCATATACTATAATTATGGTGGCATAAGACATATCTCTATATTTTTTCCCTCTATATGGAGCTCTTCTTGACATTTACAAAATGTAAGAAGCACACTTTTCTAGTCACTCCAATAATTTTGGTCATTCTTCTATGTCTTCTTCTGGCTATTCTTCTACTTCTTCTAATGGATGAGATGACTGTGAATTTGCTTTCTTTGTAGTTGATGACTATCTCTTCTAAACTAGTGACACACCCATCTTGTGTGAGTTTCTAGGATCAAGATTGAGATTTGATGTAATAACATTTTTTGGCTTGTGTACTTTAATTTCATAGATGTAGTGTTTCTATGATCCTTGATTGGAGCATTTTAGTGATTTGTACTTGGTTTATTTATTGTACAACTTCTCACCTCTCACCTGATAGGGGGAGAAGATATTACATATTAGTTTTTTGATCAGTCATTGGTGATGTGTGGTATATGTCAACATTATGTTTCTAGCATTGTTAGTGTTTAGCAAAGGCCTACGGGAGATGTTGGTGATTGTTGGGAAATAGTTTGAGATGTGTCAGACACAGTACAAGGGGTTAGTCACTTGTTGGATGAATTCTATGTGAAGATTGATGTAGTTGGATAGTGCTTGATCATGTTCTACTATAGTGTGGGGATTATCAGGGTGTGGATCAGTCTAAGATGCATAGTGTACTAGTTTTAATTATGGTAGAGTCTACTTAGATGACTCATAGTTTCTTACCTTAGTCTTTTTATACCCCTTTGGATCAAGGGGGAGTTTTTTGGATTATTTTTAATGATCCAAAGTGTTTAATTTTAATGTTTTAGAGTTTATTTATGTTTTTGAGTTTACTTTGTTAAATAAGTTGGTTACTCAAGAAAGTTTGTTCCCGTAACCATCCGTGAAGATTTTTAATCTTTCACCTTTCATTGCAAAAAGCATTTGAATACAATACAACATTATTTTTAGTGTGAAAATATTTTGAAATAATGTAATTTATTCATTATTTATATTGGAATCTGGGCCAACATAGATCTAGATTCCAGATAGTGTCCTTGTTTTGCATCTCAGTTTCCAACCCCAAAATCATCCATTTCAGTCCATTTTTAGATGAGTTTAATTTTCTTCCTCATGCAAATTATTTGTTAAAAATCTATATTTTACCACACCAAATTAGATTTTCCCCTTACTCTAGACCCCTTATTATTTAGGAATTAAACACTAGTTTTCTAAAAATAATAAAACATTTTGGTGAATCTTAATTACTTCGAACAAAATTAAAAAACCCTAGGTACCCTTAGTTTTTTCCTTCATATTTTGTGCAAAAATTCAATTTTTTGATTTTTGTATTAATTTTTGTGCATTTATTCTATTCAAAATTATTTTTAAAATTTAAAATTATTGCATAATTTTCAAAAATTCTAAAACCCTAGCTCAAAACCCTAGATTTCCAAACTAGGTCCTTAAACCCTAAGCCTACCTTCCTTGAAAATTTTAGAACAATATTGTGGAATTTTTGAAAATTGTTTACTTTGTCAAAAATAATTTCAAAATTAGTTGTTTTCTTATGCAAAAATTAAAAATCAATTTTCTTATTTTGTATTAATTTTTGTGCATTTATTCTATTCAAAATTATTTTTAGAATTTAAAATTATTGCATAATTTTCAAAAATTCTAAAACCCTAGCTCAAAACCCTAGATTTATAAACTAAGTCCTCAAACCCCAAGTTTTCCTCCCTTACAATGTTTATAAAAATACTTTGAAATTTTTACAAATTATTTGGATAGTCAAAAGTATTTTCAAAATCTATATGTTCATAGTTATTTTTGCATTTATTTGCTTAATAATACTTTTCAATATTCTCTTTGGTGAAATAAATAAAATGACCACTAAGGCACTTCTTCCCTCTCATCCCATAGATCAATTTTTAAATTTTTCTCATAATTATGAAAATGAATGGACAAATTTGTAAAATTACACATTAGATAAAAATGTGGAAAATGATTTCATTTATAATGAAGATAATTACTATTGTTTTAATGAGGAATATGATGATATACGTGATAGTGATAGTGAAGAAAAAGTAGATTCATCTTCTTTCCTCAAACCTATCTCCTTTATTCTTTCTTCTAAAGAAAATAATTTTGATAAATGGGAAAGATAATTTTCACATCATTCTCCTATACACAATACACCAAATGGAGAAATTAGTCAAGCACTTCCAAGTGAACCTCTAGTTGGTGATAATTTGCTTCCATGTGAACTTAATCTCTCTCTTTCTCTTGCTACTTCAATGTTCAAATTAAAACAATATAAATACAATAGAATTAAATTGCCAATGCATAGTTCAAATGATGCATCTCATGTTCTTAACTCTACCTTGTCAAAATAAGATCTAAATGATAAATTTATTTCTCTTACTTCTAATGACAATAATGCATGTATTCCATCCATAGATAACATAGATGCACATGATATTCCAATTTCAGATGATACTTTATTGCATACTAGAAAATAATTAAATTCTTCTCTTACACCTCTCCCTAGTTGCACTAAAAGTGATAATGAGTATGATAGTGAACATGAAAATGAGTTTGAAAATGAGAGTGATTATGAACAATATTCTAATGATGACAATGCATGGAATAATGATGAATATTATGCACATAGTGAAGAATAATATGCATCTCATGTTTCTAACTCTTCTCTCACTCCTAATCTCAAACATAATGCAATTCCAAATGTTGTTTCTACTTATATGCACAATTCTATTTCAAAAAACACACATGTTCATGATAATAACACATCTTCTAATAAATTAGAATGTGATTCACTAAAACATAAAGATACCAATGAATCTCCCAAGCCACCCCTCACTACAGTAGAATCTAGTTCTCACTCTTCACCTAAAAAAAATGGTAGCCCGCATCCCTCTAATAAGGTCTAAGTTACCATTACTCTCAAGGTTTAAGTGAGCACACCACCTTTATGATCTAATTGATAAATGTAGCATTCCCATGGTTAAAATTAACAATCAAATTCAATGATTAAATGAACTACTTCAAGATGCTAATGTACCATCCTAGGAGATTCTCTCTTTGATGCATGTAGTTGGTGAATTACAACACCAAATACATCTCCTTACCTTGGAAAACAAGGCCTATAAGTCTTGGATAGATGCCAATGATCTACTTGATAAACCAATTCTGAAGACATTCATAAAATCTTCATTGCCTAAGCATTTCTAGATACCATCATTACCTCACTTTGATGGAACTAGAGATCCATTTGTAAACCTTCAGGCCTTTTAGAAGGCTTTACCATCTCATGCAATTCCTTTGATTCTACTCAAGTTATTCTAGTAGACATTAGAGGGGGAAGCATATAATTGGTTCTTTCACCTCCTCCCCATTATCTCCTTACATACATATGATGAATTAGAGGAGGCATTTCTCAGACATTACATAGCAAACATGGGCCCTCATGTCACATATGAGAAACTTGCAACTTTACATTAGAATACTTCAGATCCAGTTAGTGATTATATATTATGATTCAAGAATCACATGTTAAGATTAATATACAAACTAGTATATTTAGAGATTTAACATATTTTTATTAAATGGCTTCACCAACCTCTTCTTGAGCATCTACTATATCAGACAGAGTCTTCTTTTAGACACTTATGCTATATAGTTCTAGTTTTGGAAAAGAAATTGGGATTGATTGAGGTAGATTTAGTTGATCATATTACTCTAGATTCCACAACAGTATCTGCAACTCCTAGCATCCAACATCCACCATGTCCTAAACAAGAAAGGAGACCACAACCAAAAAAGCAACTAATTAAGATCAGAGAGCTAGTCTATAGAGTACAACCTATAGTATGCACTATAAAGAATAACATTAAGTCACCACTATAGTTTGATTTAGAGTAGCATATCCCATCTATCATATTATTAACACTCTTAGATATGAGGTTAATCACATTACCTTCTACTCATCGACGAGATCTGCATCTCTTATAGAAACAACCACATTGGCCCTTTTACAACTATCATCATATTTGTGGACACAAAGATAATGATTGTTATAGACTCAGGGGTTACATTAATAGATGTGTTGATAATTGCATCATAAAATTCAAATATGGGGCATGGAGATGTCCTCCACCATGGAACCATAGACCTCATTCATCCATGACTGAGTCATCTCAAGAAATTCTTTCACAAAAATCATTGGTCACTCATCATGAGAGTAATGTAGGTTTTACGACAAAGCCTCATAGGAGATATCCTATTCTACCTATTTAGAAGGTTTGGAAAATAGTATAGTGAGAGCAACCTACATAGAGTAGTGTAGTCCAAGGAGTACATAGTGCAATTCCATATACATGTCCAATAGAGTCACAAGCACTGCAACAGAGTACTACTCATGATAAATATTCACTATGACCAGATTTTTTGGGTCTTATCTCATGTAGCAATCCACTACGATTAAGATTAAAAGAACCCACATCATAAATTACTACTCATGAGAAATATGCACTACGTCTATATTTTTTGGGTCCTATCTCATGCATCAATCCACTACGGTTGAGATTAAATGAGCCCACATCATAGGTTTTAGTTCTAGCTTGATCTATGGCTCAAATGATCCTTATTCATAGCACCCAATTCCCATTGCATGTCCATTCTCAACATCTAGCTACAATTAGTACATAAAAAATTGTATCAGATATAGAGCATATTCCTACACTACATGAGCAGTATGGGAACTTATTCAATTGGCCAATAGGGTTCATATAGTGATACAAAATAGAGTGATATGACACACATTCATACTAGCATCAGTTCATATCTTCACTTAGTAAGGTAATGATGGAGCCAAAGGTCTAGCTAGCCTTTGTATTCTTGAGCCACTCTCAAGGAAGTAATATGCATAACATGCTATCTTACATCCCCACGTACTAAAAACTAACATTCTAAATTCCTAATAACTACCCATAGCCAAAACTAGCCTATCAAAGTCCAAATCTTACCAAATAAACTTATTCAAATCCTACTTTACCCATCTCAAACCAAGTTAAATTTATCCAAATAGTTTACCAATTACCAAAACAAACAATTTTTTTCTTACATATGATTATAATTCAAAATCAATAGCCTAACATCACAATTATCAATAAAACAATCAAATAACATACCCCAAGTACCATTTTACCAAACATATACAATCTTTAACATCAATACCAGATCAATTGCTTCTAAAAACAACCATATGCAATGAATATAACAATATATTTCAAATCCCATAAATATAGTACGTAGGAGTCAAAATCTAAACATCCATACATATGTATAATGTAGTTTTTAAAACATATACATCATATTAAAATACAATAAATCATGAATGGGCATCATGTCCTCACTCTCAGTCTCACTCTCTCCTCTAGTACTAGTCCCATAATCTAGTCTAGCACTTGATAGCCCCATGCCTCTTTGAGCTCTCAAATTCCTCTTATGATGACTATCTCACTCTAGCAACTGATCATCCTCCTCACACAAGTCCACATATCACCTCTACAAATCCATTTCCTCATCCATAATCTACATACTCACTGATCCATAATTAGGTGGAGGCATCCTATGCCTGTCTCACTTATCTCTTAGCTCATCTCTCTCTCTTGCTACCTTAACATATGTAGCTATAACTATAAAAACCTTGTCAAACAAATGAGCATGAATTCCAAATGTAACTATCACTTACTCTATCAAACCCTCCTCCACAACATCATCAAGAACATATTGTGTGAGCTCTTGAAGTGTAGACTCAATGATGGTCTCCTAAAACCCATCATACCCACCTCTTCCCCTAATAGGTTCTTCATCCTAAGCACCTTTGACTTTACCTGCATGTAAAATTAAAACACTATGTTAGACATACATTTAAAAAAAAAACTAAACATGTGCAAACTTGAATAATAATTTAAATATAATCAATACTTACCTCCTATCATCTGGATCAAAATAGGGTCCTCATACTCAGGGGCATCCTCTCCATTAATAAGATACAATGGATCCCACTGATGTCTATCCCACCATGTGGTATATGCCTCTATCCATCCAACATCATCTACATTAGGAATATCTATAATTGAATCTTGTGCCTCCAAAGGTAATGGTGCTAACTTAGCCTTGATAAGCCTTCCATGAGCTCCCATCCTCACTAGTGCTTGTGCACTCCTCAACCACACCCATGCTACTAGGGGCACATCCTATGGTATCCCAAACTATCTAGTTATAAGCTCATACTGAAGTGATCATGCACTCTAACCCAATGGTCATGTAACCAACAACTAACCCTCATATACCACAACTGCACTCCATCCTTAGGCCACCTAGGGAATCCTCTATAGGGCCTCCATATGATATCTCAAGTCACCAATCTATCTACAATGCATCTATAGTGATCTATCTCAGGAGATCAAATAGCCAATGTACTCATCCACCATTCCCCATATGGATGTGGGGGTGCCCACCTCTCCCTCAGTAATCTTATTAGCTACACAATTTTTATATATTCATAAGCCCAATAATGCAATAAAGTAGTTACACTCATACCACCACTAAATACCTCCTAGGTAAATTGGTAAAGATCCCTATATAAGTGGGTAAGCATATTCCTAACCCAAGAGAACACAATACCATACACCTATACACTGCACATGATCCTATGCATCCTATATGGAGTCAACACCCACTCCCATCTATAACAAAAAATGAATCCAACAACATAACCAACCACTTCCATAGGCACAAAACACTCAAATACACAATAACTAAAAATAATACATCACTATCACTACCTCTCTTATATATGATTGAATGTACACCAATAAAATACAGGGATGCATGGTCAATAACATCCGCACCCATGTCACCCTGCAATGTCACCTGAAATTCACTAACTAGTAAGTGTAGAATATGGTACACATCCTCCAAAATAACCATAATCTCCCTAGTAATAACCCTGAAAGTACATGTATATACATTCCACCTCTCACATAAGGTAGTAATAAGATACCTATCCCACTATACAGAGCCTAAGTCACACACATGACCCAACCCTGCTCTATCCATCACAACTCTCTCATCAACTAATAAAGGCAACAATCTTAATGTCTCCATCACCTAGCCTCTACAAAACTCCCTCATCCATACCTCACCCTAAAAAAACACTAGAAAATAGCACATGTATTAGTAAAATATTCCAAAGTAAACAACCAAGCTAAATAACAACAAATAGCAAATAAAAATCTCAAAACACTAGCCCTAATGGATAACAGTACTACAAAAAGACACTAGCACTAGAAAATAGTTCCATAACCTAGATAGCTAAGATTAATATTGGATACAAGCACTAACTCCTAGATAAGAGCATTGAAACTAGTGGAAATTTCTTAAAACTCTTCAAAATAGCTCAAAAACATCAAAAATAGGCTTCCAAACAGGCAAAAATCACATGTTTTAGCTACTTACCAGGGTAATCTCCCCACCAAACTCAATTTAGGCTACCAACTACTCAAATTGGGTCATGGTAGGTGCTCCTCTCCTTGACATAGATCCTTCTCCAGAGCTCCAAAATCCAAACCTAGGCAATGCATAAATGAATTGAGAATCAATCCAATTCTCTTATATCAAACAACTTTCTCATTTAAAGAAAAATACCATTTTTCCTATAATTTCAACCTCATAACTCCATTTTCCAAACCATTTTGTTCCATATAATCCTAAAAATGATACCTTAGATATCACACAAACCTCTTTCTCTTACTACATCATTTGCCTATTATGACCCACACATCTCTATACCAATTTTTTTACCTAGACATACATTTTGGTCCTAACCACTCAAAGACTCATTCAACTTCCAAAAGAACTTAGTCTAATCAATCAAGCAACTTCTCAATCAATTCAAACTATACCAAACTCACTTCTATCATTATGCCACTAGTCATCACTTTTGGTTCAACCTCCTCTATCATAGATCTCATCCCTCTCCATAAAAGGGGGCATCATTCCTATTATTCCTATTCTTTCACTTATCTAGCATGCCTATCCACTCTCATAGATGGATAAACCATGATTCATACACATACAATAGTTAGATTATTAGATTCAACTCAGATCAATTGAAATATGTAGTGATTTAGACTAATGGGTCACTCAACATGGTTTTTAAACCTCTAGTATTTAGATTATCAGATTGAACTTAGATCAATAAAAATATATAGTGATTCAAATGACATGGATTACTCAACATTACTTAGTAAATTTAGAGGGATATACCTTTAGTTTATAGATACATAGATTAGTCAGATATATAGTGGTTTAGATTTTATGAAATCATAGTGACTTTGATATAGATTCAGACTAGATACTAGATACTAGATTTGGGGGTATATACATTACTACACATCTCATACATATAACTTCATACAACATGGCACAGTTAGAAGAATAAATAGAAGATTATAGGAATAGTGTAGAGCATTGTGTTTTGATCTCCAATTTTACACATGGGGCATGGCACAATAGGCCATATCACATGTGGTTATATAGATTATCAGACTATACATATGCATCAATCATATACCAAATTTGGGGGCATGACACAGATGTTCATGTTATTAATCATCCAAGATTATATAGATTGAAATGGCATAGACATGCCATTATCTTCTTACACATTTACTAAAATCTAAATATAAGGGAAATCATGCATGACATGATGGCTCTACTTCCAATTTTAGATAAGGTCGTTGATACAACTTCTAGATCAAAATACATGTTTTAGACACCAATGATTGGGGTAATATACATGACACATTTGTTTTCTTTCTTTCTGAGTTTAGCATTACCCAAACATTCTTATTAGTTACATGCCTTATTCCATCTATAGGTGGTTGGCATCATTTTGGTTTGGCTTTCATATAAGCCTAACCTCTCAAGTTTTTGAGTAGCTTTCATATAAGCTTAGTGCACTAGTTTCAGAGTGGCTAAGAGTGGCCTAGTTTTTGAATATCCATGCCAACATTATCAAATCATCATGGGCCTCAAGATACATCTCATATAAAACATATTCCATATTACATGAGTTTATGTGGGACAAAGGGTAGACATTGGTTTTGGACCTCTGAGCATTTCTCATTCTAGTGAGATTCAACACAAGTGGAAAGCATTGTCCTCCTTCTCCATGTTATATAGATTCTACTTCTAGGTTCAATATAGGGGGAATACATTTCAAGGATTCCTTCCTTCTCTAGGCACTATTTAGATCTCCATCCACTTCTCTAGCTAGGAAGTGAGTTGGATTCTTTTTCAGCACACTTATCTCTATGTAGGTAGGTTCAGGTACACATTATCTTCTATTTATTTTACTCTATTAATTAATTTCATTGCATCACTATATTAAAATGGGGGAAAATGTATACACCCTAAATTGGTCAAGTAATCACACATATCATGCCTTTTCATAGTCCTTTCATAGGAGACTCTAACTAGAGAATATGAGCTTTGTTCACATTTAACCCTGTCTTTCATTTTTAGTCATCTCAATCTTGTTAAATGCTCTAGACACCTTTTTACCTTTTCCAAATCTTTTTGAGCCTTTCAAATGGTCATTCCACCTTAGATAGGTCAAGTTTTCTGTCCTTTTTCTATTCCCCTTGGTCTTAGGATTGTAGGACAAGAGCGCTAGGGTTGGACAATAACATCGATGCCACTAGTGTCCATTTCCAGTGCTCCTATCCAAGGTCAATTTGATCCTCAATAGTTACTTTATTTTACTGGATGGTTCTTAGACCCTTTCTTTTCTTCATCCCTAAGTTTTCACTTGTTGACCAAATAAAAATAAAGCTCCCAAATTTGAAATAAAGAGTCTCCTATATAAAGGACTACACAAGGCATTTTATATCTAGCACTTACTACTTTGGCACATTAGACTTAATAAAAATTAGTCAATAGTATAACTCAACATTATACATCACACATAGACTTGCATGCTTGATCAAGGAAGGGCCTAGGCAAAAGTCATTCTTGCATCTATCATGCATGTTGATTATGAACATTTCCTAAGGGAGAACTTCATTTGATCTGAGACCCTAGTTTGAGGGTTAATGTAGGCAATAATTAGGACAATAGGGGTTCTAGATCATGTGATCATTCTGCCCCTAGCCTAGTTTTTCCCCCATTTTATATTAATGCATTTTTTGTTTAGATGTGTGTAGATAAATATAGGGTTTTGGAGATTTAAATAGACCTAAAACAAGCTCTGTTAACTTCCAACCTCCAAAATTTGGTACACAAGTTCACAATGACCCAAAAAACAAAACCCAAAAAGCTTAGATCTTTAGGACAACAATGATAGAGGTGGATAACAACATTGGTGTCACTCCTGTCTAGTTCTATCACTCTTGACCAATTAGAAAATGAAGTCCAAATTTAGATTTCAAATTGTGTCCTAGTCCTGCATCTTAGTTTCTAACCCTTGAATCATCTATTTTAATCTATTTTTAGATAAGCTTACTTTTCTTCCTCATGCAAATAATTTTATAAAAATCTATATTTTACCACATTAAATTAGATTTTCTCCTTACTCTCGATCCCTTATTATTTAGGAAGGAAATGCTAGTTTCCCAAAAATAATAAAACATCAGCAAAGGAAGTGGAATCTAAGCCCTCATTACCCTCTCCCATTATATCCTCACCTCAAGAAGTGACCTCTAGATATGAAATCCCAAGTTAGAGATAAGGCAGAGAGTCCAAGCCTAAGGAGATTCAAAGCTTCTTAAACACTTCATCCAATCCTCAATTTGCATCACTACCTCAAGAAGAGACTCTTAATCCTAAAGAAAGAGGAAAAGATCCTAGATAAAGAGTGTGAGGTTGAGAAAGAGCTTGATCCTATGCAAGTCAACCCCACCCTTCCTCAAGAGACATCTTGTCCTTCATATGAGCCTTCTTTTACTCCTTATCCTCACAATGATTCCTTTCAAATTCAAGAGAGAATTTTATAATAGAACCTAGCCAAGCAAATTGAAGGGTTAGAGTCAAGGATGAAATTTCTAAGTGAAGTGTGATGGAAGGTTTAGACTCAAAAGAAGATCTTATGTCTAAACACACCCTTCTAACCTTCCTCAAGAGAATACTCAAGCTTAATTAGATTGAAATGAAATGATTTCAAAATGGAAGGAAGGAAACCAAGCTATTTTAGCCCAAGGTCTACCTCCCCTTCCTCAAGATCTCCCAAAATAATCCTCTACAATTCATTCTCAATCTAATTTTGAGTTCTATGTTCCACCTCCACCAACTAGTTCATCTTGTCTTTACCCCATCACCCTTTGCCTTGATGGAACTATGGTATGGGAACCTAAAGAGGAGAAGTTGGTTGATAAGAATTCATAACTCTTTCTTGAAGAAAATATACATCCTTAGAAACCTCATTGGGCTAGGTCACATGATTTCAAGATGCCTAGTCTTAGCATCACTAAGAAGGAGAAGGAGATGGAAGATCTTGCAGCTATTGAGAAGAAAATTCAGGTTATGACAATAGAGATTCAACTTGAGAGACATTAAGAGGTTGTAAATGCTGAAGAAGAGGAAATAATTATAGAGAATCGCTTTGGTGGTCAGAAAAGCAATTCCACCTTCTTGTATGAAAAGAAACATGCTGAAGACTCTTTTACAACTGTCTATGAGGAATGTGACAAACACTTGAAGAGGGAAGTACTTGAAGAAGAATATACATATAATCAAAAATTTGTGGATAATCATCTCAAGCATGAAGATGAATGTGATATTAAGTATGGAGAATAATTTCAAGTCATCCCCAAAGAGCTTGCAGTCCTAGAAATGTTTCTTGAGACCAGGGTGATAGTTGTTGTTATTGAAGATGACCCAATACCTCAACCTGATTTTTAATCACCCTCAAATTCATTGGATCTTGAATAACACCAAATTTATGACCTCATACCTCAAGAAGAGAAGATTGAAGAGGTAGTGGTTCTAGATGATAAAGAGGACAAAGATGATTGGCAACTACAAATGAAGTTATTTCAAGAGCTTGAAGAGCTTTTCCAAGTTGAGGGTCAAGTACATGACAAGGTGAAGAAAGAGTCTTCCATGGAGGATAATTACCAAGATTGGGTAGAATATGCAAAGCTCCTTGATGTTCTAGAAGAACTTGTATCTAAGAAGAATCCCAATATTATTGAGAGCACTATGGAAGTCAAGAAGGTATGACTTGTTGAAACACCATTGGAGGTTGTAATTGAGGATCCATATGAGAAATTTGAGGTTATTTGGATGAAAGAATAATTAATTTCCATAACCAACCTATTTGGAACTACTTGGTTCTTATTGAACATCATGCCAATGAAGTTGGAAAACATCATGAGAAAGATAGAGGCTTCAATATCAAGGATCAAAAGATTATATGTCTAATTCATTCCTTCATGTCATGAAGCAAGAAGGGTTTAAAGCTTCCCCTTTGATCTATAAAGTAGTTTTCATCTTAGTTTAGTTATTTTTTAATTTAATTCATTTAGTTTGGTGTGTGTCTTCCATAAGTGCTCATGAAGAACATGTGTGTTCACTTTTGCTTTGTGTGTGTCTTTTATTTTGTGTAGTTGAGGTAATTAGTTGTTTTGTCTTGGTCAAATCCTTGTTGTCAAGTGTTAGGTCTTCTTGTTTGTCTCAGACTTTAGATGACTCCCTAGCCCATGGACTGATAAGACTACTAGTCTAGTTAGTATAACAGGCATATGACCCTTATGAGTCACCAATTTGTTTACCAAAATTGAACTTACAGGTCAGATTAGGGCCCTTATAGGTAAAAAATTGATTTTTAGTTATTTTTGGTGGTTTAATATTGTGTCGTATGGTGTATTATAGATCGTTTGATGTCATTTAATGCCTTATTAGCCTTGGTCATGGTTTAATTAGTTAATATGTCACTTTGAGTCATTTAGAAGGCTTTTAGGGGTCATAAATTAAAGTGGCATGGTTCCCAAGGTGTCCAAGTGTCCTTATTTACTCTCAAACATTCAGTAAGTCATATTCCCTATCAGGGATGTTAGTCTCATCTAAAACTTGTAAGTTATCTAACTAAAGATCAAGTAAGCAACTAAAAAAGGGGAGTTTAGCATTTGTACGACCCATGAGGGAGGGTGACACATGAGAGAAGGCCAAAAAACATATATTCATCTTCCTCAAGTTCATTTACATGCTTGACATGCTTTGGAAGTGCCATTTTTAAGATAAATCCATTCTACTCCTTTTTCACCTTTTTAGATACACAAAATGAATCAATATGTTTATGCTTGGTATGGATAGTTGAATAAGTATAAGGTAAAACACTTTTAGGAGGTGAAATTAAAATAAGATAGATCAATTTTCATAAAAATATTTTGAATATTTTTCAACCATGCTTTTTGAATCATCCTTACAAGATGACTGTGTTTTTTTGCTTGCTAATCTATGCACCCTATAGGTTTGATCCATTTTGGATAAGTCCATACAAACTAGTTGCTAAGGCTGATTATAGATGATGTTGTCTTCCTTATCTAATGCTACCTATTCTTGGTTTCATGTTTCAAGGTGTTTTTGTAGGCAAAGTAACTTAGGTTGCAGGTGAATGCACTATGTTATATTATAGGTAGTTATCCACCATTTTTAGGATCTTCATACTTGATCATTGGTTTTAGAGGGTTAAGATAGATAATTTTTCATGTCTTAAATGTGATATTGATTCCCTTTACATTTCAAACTCATTATCCAAATCAATATTTAATGAGGTTGTAGTTTATTGAATACACAGTCAACTCCTGGCTCTTCACTCTCAGTCATGACTTGTAACATTCTGAGAACATCCATAGAAGTGTGATGAAGGTTTTAGATTTGTGGTATATAATTTTTAAACATGAAATAGTGAATTGATATTTCAAATGGTAAATAAAATGCTATGGTAGTCATACTCAGTCACATGTATAATTAGGTTACCAAAGAAAATACACCTATAGGTGCTCTCATAGAGGTTTTCAAATGTTGAAATAAGGTGTAGAATATTGCCCCAAGCTTGTAACATTATCATCCATTGTTTGAGCCCTTTGGAAGAGCATGGAGTTGGTCTAAGGTAAAATTAATGATACCACTACTCATACCATTTCATATACTACCTCCATACTATTCAAGGTGCACATACAACCTATCATGATGATGTCATATTAGGATGAGAATCTTAGTGGCAGTTTCAAGCCCTTTAAAGCATGAAGAGTCCATTTGCGAGTGTTGGGATTGGTTCATAACTCAAGAAATGGTCAAAGTAATGCACATTATCCAGAATTGTATTTACCATCTATAGAAATGAAAATGGTCACCTATAGGTGTTAACATAGAGCTAAGGGGTTATTTTGAGGCATTGAAACATGAAAATACTTTTTTGTGGAATCTTGGTAGGTGGATTTGACCATGATAGTCTTGTTTTAGGGTTAAGGTGGATAATATAAGTGAAAAATAAGATTTAAAGTGGGATGATTGAGTTCTAGGATCAAATCCCCAAAATTATAAAACAAAGTTCCTTAGTGTTTTGTTGATATATTGAAATAGGGGTATAAGGACTTTTGATGCATCTTAATGGCTTTATCTTGTAGCCTCTACATATGACAATGAATTTGAAAATTTTGGAGGGTTAATTCATTTCCAACCTTGGAAAAGTTTCAAATGGATTGAAGCATGTTTTAGGGTCATTTTGGATGTGATAAAGCTCTTGGTATGTAGAGAAATCACAAATAGTCCATTTTTTGAGCTCAAAACCAACTTAAGCATGCAAGAAGTGAGAAAAAATATTGATAGGCTATTTTTGAATGTTCATATATCCTCTAAAGATTTATGTGGAAATCCAAGACATTTGGAGATGTTAGATAGGGTCCTGAACAACCATTTTGTGTCATTGGATTGAAGGTTGGATGTGAGATCTCTATGAATAATGGCTAAAGGTTAAAACTACTCAAAACCCTTGTTAAAACCTTGGAAGGACTTGATTGGGAAAAAAAGGTTGAGGATGCATCAAAATGGACCAAAATGACAAGGAAATTGATTGGAGGTTGTAGAGGACTCTTCAGGGTCCCCCCCCATCAATTTTGTGCTAACCTATCTATATGGATAAGATACAAAATGGGTTCTTTTGACTATTTTGTGCATTATATAGGTTCTAAGAGTTTCCAAGAGATAAAAAAACTTTAAGATAAATATTAGGATTTAATATAATTAGCCATGTCCATTTAATGCTTTGGAAAAACTCGTGTGTTTACTAGCTGCTTCATCTCAACTAATCAAAACTGACATAATGAGCATGCTGGTGAAAAGTGTTAAAACTTCAAGTGGATGGTTTTTAAGGTGTGCATAAGCATTATAAGGCCATGGAGAGTATTAAAAGTGTCATACACACCCTACCATTTATTTTCATTGGAAACTAAATCCTATTTTGGGGCTAGGTGTAGGAGGTATAGGAAAGAGGAGTTTCTTTGACTACAAATGGTGATGGCTCACTTCTAGATGATTACAGATGATGAGGACTAAAAAAAAAGGAATGGAGAGGCATGTATAAAATCCTTCCCTCTCATTTGAATCATCGTACCTAGACATAGTTAGTTTTGGGATGTTTAAATAAGGCTAAATCATGAAGGTAGTTTTTTGAGCCAACTGAGAACTCCTACACCACCTTTCAAGAGTTTCATGACTTGGGGTGATAATTGTGCTTATTAACCTTGAATGATTAATTTAAAATATTATTATCATTCATATGTAACTAATTTTATCATATTGACAAGTTTTATTATGTCCTTTGGACTTCTCTCTTCTCCTGTCTCTCTCAAGTTCTATAAGAACTAGCTATTTTGGCCTTTGCAACTAATGTTACACCTAAGTATGGTGAAGCCCTACTAATTTACATAACATTTGATCAATAAATATTACTATTTTTACTTGTTATATGACTAGTATTAGTGTGTTCATTTGGAAATTTTGATTTTGCATAAGTGTAGAGTAGTCTTTAGGGTTTCCCCCCATCAACTTTTGTGTTAATCTATCTGTACGAACAAGGTAAAAAATGGGTTCTTTTGAATGTATTGTGATTTGTGTAGGTTATAGGATGTTACAAGAGATGAATAAGAAAAATCTTAGTACTTAAGATAAATCCCCATGTCCATTTAATTCTTTGGAAAAACTCATAAATGTGTTTACTAGCTACTTCATCTCAACCAGTCAAAATTGACATAGTGAGCATGATGGTGAGAAGTGTGAAAAATTCAAGTGGATGGATTTTTAAGGTGTTATTGAGAATTATAAGGCTATGGAGAGTATTTATAAGTGTCATCAACTCCATCCCATGTATTTTCATTGGAAACTAAAGCCAATTTTGAGGCCAAGTGTTGGAGGTGTGGGAAAGAGGAGTTTCTTTGATTATAGATGGTGATGGCTCACTTCCAAATGATTATAGATGACCAAGATTGAAATCAATGCATGTAAAGTCATTTTTGAAAGACTTACCTTTAATTCTAATAATTATACCTATCCCTAGTTAGTTTTGGGATGTTTAAATAGGGTTAAGTCATGAAGACAATTTTTTGAATCAAAATGAGAACTCCTGCACCACTTTTCAAGAGTTTCATGACTTAGGGTGACACTTCTGCTTCCTAACTATTGACATAGGAAATTTCACCCTTGGCAGGAGGTTGAGCTCCTTCCTTCTCCTCATAACTATGGAAACTCCCCTCTCACCTGTGGGACTGGCGAAGCTAGAGGGGAGAGTCTCTAGATAAGGGCTAGCTCCCTTTAATGCATCATGTTCATTCCAGCAAGTGCAAACACATACATATATATAGATATAAAATGGGGGGGATGAAAATGGAGAGAGATTGTAGGAATACAAACTACTCTAAAGAGGTGATACACCAAAATAAGTCAACCTTCTCACATCCACACTTAAAATTAGGTAAAAAACATACATAGACTTCACTCTTGGCAGAAGGACTAGGTTGCAAGAAATTGGCAGGGAGGCTTTCATGAAAACACATAAAAATAGAGATTTCACCAAGGTGCTGTGGAATACACATTGTAATTAATCTCCTCTATTTTGAACTTCTCAAATACTGCTCTCCTCCTGTCAGCTGTAGAGATGGCACCTTGTAGACAACAGGTATGCTGGTGTTGGGCCTTTGAAAGCATCAAGAAACAAATGACTGAACACAAAAAATCACTCAAGACATACACAAAAAATCTATTCAAGATGGAGGTAAAATTACATTTATTGATTCAAGTGGAAATTTTGCCAGGGATACGCCTTACAAATGTGAAAAAGATGCTTCTTAAAATGACAAGTCTTCAATATATAAGAGAAATAAGGAGGCCCATTGCGTCCCTTCATTGGGAAGAACAAGTCACTCAAAACATTAGTGAGCTATGTGCTTTGTCTATTTGTTATCTGCTTTTTTTAAGGTCAATACATGGTTTATCTACCCATTATATGTAAAATGGAGAAACTGGCTACATTGCTAGCTGTTTGCATCCTCTCATGATCAATTTGTAAGAACTATTTCACCTGCTAGAGTCACTTCTCAAATTGGTGCTTCCTTTCACCACTTGGACTAACTGATTACTCACTCTATGCTTGTCACTTTGTCTTTTTTCCATTTTGTCTCTTCTAGCTCCTTTAGCTCTTGGGGGTAAACATTCTGGTGGGTCACTACATTCTGGGCCCTTGGTTAGCGCTCTACCAGTTTAAAACAAATGGCCATTTCATTTCATGAAATTTGACGTTCATGCAACCATCATTGGTCAAAAACCAATGGCTAACTTGCTTTATTAAACTTGATGTCCTCTGGGACATCACCGTCCCTGTCACAACATCATGAGGTCTTCATGGCTTCTCTGCGACTTTCTTTCCTTTGTCTCTATCACGTTCTTGAAGGGAAGGTGACCCTTCAGGATTCATAAGTATCCCTTTACACTTGGCTGAGAGTCCCCTGCAAGGGCACCATCCCTTCGGGGTCCTTCGGTGGGTTGCTTGTATCCCTAGACTTTTCCTCAGGTCCCCGTGGATAATTTTCTTGGGTCGCTTGCTTTGTGTATTTTCCGTGGACTTTTATTCGTAGACATTTTCCTGTAGACAAAAAGTCCATAGAAATTCTCCGAACTCTTTGCTTTAGCTTTGTATATGCGACCCAAATTCCTTCAAACTTTTTGTCTAAAGGAATTCCTTCGAGCAATAAATCTGAAGGAATTTAGAATTTAGTCAAATTTGAACAAAATTAAACTTTAAACAAATTGGGACCTACCTGATCCTTTGCCTTTGAAGTGCCTGCCCTCTGCTAGGGAATTTGAACTTGAAGACTCCCCTTCGGCCAAGGGCATAACCTTGAACCAAGCTGTTGAACCAAAAATGGTTTAATGGTTTAAGGGTTCAACCATTACGTGCTGATGGACTAGTGAACCAAGGCCGATGAACTTCTTGCTTTGAACCAAGCCCGTTGAACCAAAGATGGTTCAACAGTTTAATGGTTCAACCATGTGAATCGAGATGTTGAACTTGAAGATGGACTCTTTGAACCAAAGGTCACTGAACCACTTAAACCAGGCCATGAACCAAACTCATTGAACTTGAAGACTGATGAGCCAAGTGCCAAAGAACCATGGCATGAACTTGTGCAACCTAAAAATGACTGGCATAGAATAGCAAGGAAGGGGACCAAAAATTTTGCCTATGGGTAAACTTTGGTCAACAAATTAGTGACTCCCATGGGAAGCATGCCTGCTATGCTGAGAGACTAGTTGCCTTGTAGTCCATTGGGCACAGAGTCAGATGGTAACTTGAAGAACCAGTAATAGCTCTGATAAATCTTAGAGCCAGTCATGCAGATCAACCTCCAAGGAAATGAAAACACACACAAGACTAAGAAAACTACTACTTGTGCAACAACACTTAGGGAAAATAGGGAAGGAAAACAATGGAAAGTATATATAGCTAAAAAGAGACTCAGTGGCAATGCTTCAGATGTATCCCATTAACTGGGATACATAGTTCTTCACCATCCAACTTGGAGAGTTAGAATGCATTATGCTGCTTGCACTGAGTGATTATGTAAGGACCACTCCATAAGGCATAAAATTTTGCATGCTTTCTAGGCTTGGCTCGGTCTTCATCCCATTTCAGGACAATGTCTCCTTCAGAGAAATCTTTTGACAAAGATTTCTTGTTGAAGTGTCTCTTTACTTGTTGTTAGTGACTCGTCATAGAAGCCATAGCCCAATCCCTTATCTGTTAGAGCTCCATCAGCTCGCACAGCCTGGCCTCCATGCTACTTCCTTCTTTTGATTGCAGCTGGCGAGTGAGGTCCAATGCTAGCAATTCAAGTGAGATGGGAAGCCTAGCTTCCCTTCCATATTGAGCGTATATGGAGAATTTTTGATTGCCCTCTTTGGAGTGATTCGATCAGCCCATAAAGTGGTCTTCAGCTTGGCATACCAAGTCCTCTAATTTTCTTCCATGGTCCTCTTTATGATTTTGATCAAATTTTTGTTGGTGGACTTAGCCAGCCCATTCCCCTACGGGTAGTAATTGGATGAAGTGCTGAGGTATATGCCATACCTTAGTGCCCATTCACTTGTTTTGGTCCCTAGAAAAGCCAAGGCATTATCTGAGATTATGGTGGCTAGGACTCCAAATCTTGTTACCAGGTCCTCATAAAACTCCAGGACCGTGCTTTCATTTGCCTCTTTTAGAGCAATAGCCTCCACCCACCTTGTGAAATAGTCTGTAGCAGTCAGGACCCACTTGTGCTCAACACTGGAGGGAGGATTAATCATCCCTATGAAATCTAGGCCCCACTACAAGAATGGTTGCTCCACCTGAATAGGCTGTAGAGGCATGGTAGCCAACCATTATTTCCCATCAAAAAGTGCACACTTTTGGCACTTTCTTACCCAAGAATGGGTGTCCTTGAAAAGAGTAGGCCAAAAATAGCTAGCTCTCATTATCCTTGCTGCAGTAGTTCTAGGAGTGAAATGACCGCCTGCTGGCCCATCGTGAAACTCAGCTAGGACCTTATCAGCCTGGTTTGGGTCGATGCATCTTAGAAGGACCCTAGAGAGATCCTTCCTAAACAATACTTCATCAACCAAGACATAAGGGAGAGACTAGAGTTTGAAATACCTTCTACCGGTCTTATCAAGACTCTATGGGCACTCACTAGTGAGAAGGAAATGCCTCAAGTCCAATGTCCAATCCTTTATGACAGCTGGTTCTGATGCAGTGGCTGCATCGTGAATTAGCAAGCTATCCTCCCTTTTTTGCTTGAATTCTACAACAAGCTATTCACACAAGCCTCTTCCCCTCACTAGCTTGGTGATCTTGATGTCTACATCATATTCCATCACTTTGGTGATCCACCCTGCTCTCTTCTCATTTAAGTCTTGATTGGTCAAGAAATCCTTGACACCAAGATGTGGGACCATGAGGTGAATCCTACTGTTAGACAACATATGCCTAAATTTCTTTAGGCTCTACACTATTGCCAGGACTTGCTTCTCTACATACTTGTACTTGACTTCAAAATCCTCTAACCCTTGGCTGAAAAAGGCAAGTGGTTGCTCGAGGTCATCACCATTTGCTTGGGTAAGCATGGTGGAGATCACCTTTTCATTGCTGAAAGTGTAGAGGTTGAAGTCTTTGTTGAAGTCAGGGCTGATCAAAGTAGGAGCCTGGGTTATGGCCTGCTTGATGGCTTCAAAGCTATATTTTCTTTGTGCTATCTACTTGAATTCCTTACCCTTCCTCAGCATAGAGGTCAGGAGCTTGACTATCTCTGTGAAATTCAGAATGAATCTTCGAATGAAATTTATCCTGCCAAAGAAGCTCTGTAGGCCTTTCTTGTGCTTTGGTAGGGACATCTCCATGATAAAATGAACTCTCTCAGGGTTAATGGATAAGCCTTCCTTGGACATGATGTGGCCAAGGAGTTTCACCTCATGAACAACAAACACACACTTCTTTGGATTAAGAGAGATGCCAAAGTCCCTACACCTTCCAAAAATTTACTTGAGGTGTTCTATGTGTTGGCTTGCCTCCCTGGAGAATACTATCACATCATCAAGGTAGACCAGCACGTTGTTGTTTATCAAGCCTCCAAAAGCCATGCCCATGGCTCACTAAAAGGTAGCACTAGTAGTGGATAGCCTGAATGGCATCTTCTTTTAGGCAAACATTCCCCATTTAGTGGTGAAGGCCATTTTGTGCTAGTCATAGCCTTACACCAAAATCTGATTATACCCTGAATAACCATCCAGGAGGGAGAAACACTCACTACCTGTTACCTTCTGAAGGATCCACTCCATGCTTAAGAGGGGATAATGATCCTTTAAAGAGACTTTATTAAGGTCTCTGAAGTTGACACATAGCCTGATCTCCCCATTCTTCTTTCTAATAGGAACAAGGTTGGCCAACCAAGAGGAATGTTTGATTGGAAATATAATTCTAGACTCAATCAATTTGTCCAGTTCCCCCTATATGAGGGGCTCAATTGTCAGATTGATAGGTCTCTACTTTTGCATGACTGGTTTGGCACCTTTTTCTAATTCGATGGTGTGCTAGGCAAGTCTTGGGTCGAAGCCCTTCAAGTCACTGTAATCCCAAGCAAAGACATCAGAGAACTCTTGACACAACAAAATGAAAGCCTTCCTTTCTTGAATAGTGTAGACTTTTCCAAGCACAAGTAGCTTGTCCTTGAAGATCTCAACCTTTTCATAATTCTCCTCTTTAGTTGTGATGCATACCTTGTCTTTCTTCAATTGGTCATCTCGATTGAAGATGCTCTCGAGAGTAACCAAAGCCTTAGGGAGCTTATTGTTCTTTAATTGAACAATCTGATTGCCATATTACTGCTATAATTTCCCCTGATTATATGTTGCAAACTCAGCTTCCTCCTGTAGGAAGAAAGCTATTTGTTGGTCACTTTCGAAAACTTGCCAATTTGCAATTTTGTCTAGGACAAAGGGCTGAACCACCACTTTCAAGTGGTGCAAACCACAGTCTCCACTTATTTCCTTGGAAACATCAAACTGAGTGCCAATTACTACCAATGTATCCACCTATTTGTTTTGCTCTCTAGGGATGGAGGTGATATTGAAAGTGAGGAAATATTCCACCAAGTCCCAGACCCTATGATTGTAAGACTTCAGTAAGGAATTCTTGGTTAGATTCAGGCCTCTCACCTGATTTACAATCAGCTCATTGTCTCCCAAAACTTGCAACTCCTTAATCCCTCTTTTTCTTACCCATTTTTGCCCATGGATAAGGGACTCAGATTCTACAACATTGCTTGTGCAAGAAAAATGGAAATGGAAAGCTGAAAAGTACCTATCCTTTGAAGGGGAGACCAACATCACCCCACTGCCAGTGCCCAACTTACTTCTAGAACCATCAAAGTACAGCTGCCATAAACCAAGGTCATCTTAGCTGGCCTTCATTATATTTGGCATGAAGGTGCCCTCTTCATGCATACAATAGACTCCAAGGTCTGCCTCCTCAATGAACTTGTAAGGATCATGTTCGAAGTTATCATTTCCCCACTCATCCAAGAGTAGGTCTGCAACTCCTTCAAGAGCAGAGGATAGAGATTGGTCTGCCTGGGACTTTTTTGGGTTGATAATGGTGTAACTAACATTCACTACCTTGGGTGAGTATGGTTCTAGATGGTCCTTGTAGAGTGGCTCATATTTAATTTTTACTTTGGTCCCATACTTGGTTCTAAAAACCAAATAGAACCAATTCGCTGCTAGATAGCCACCTATCTTTGATGTGAAGTCCCTGGACAAGCAAATTGTGAAATAAGGAGGAAAATCTAATACCACTATATCATGGGGAATTGAGAAGGTTGGGCAAGCATGCAATGTCAAGCCTAAACCCTTCACAATCCCAAATATTTTTGTAGGTATCCCATCTAGCTGCAGGACTCCTTTGTTCATCTCCTCATACTTCAGTCCCATCTTGTCAACTATGCACTTGGGCATCATTGAGGTGCTAGCCCCACTGTCAATTATGTAGTTGTGTACCAAGAAATCCCCTATGACCAAGGATACATAGAAAGGGGGAATTTTCTCTTCCTTCTTTACCTAACCTGAAGTGGAAGGCTATCCATTTGTCATCAAGACATTATCAGTACTTGCTGGGACATCTTGATGATCCAAATCATGCAATTCCTTCTTTAATACATCCTTCTATCCTAGAAGAGACAATGAATCCCATAAAGAGATGTTCATATGTAGCTTCTTCATCTGGTCCACTATATTGACCTGGGGACGACCTCCCTTCAAGATTTCTTTGTGGCTGATTCCAATCTAAGTTGCAAGCTGAGGAGCTGAAGGTGCAAATGGCTATCTGAAATTTGGGGCCTTCAAATTTGAGTGTGATGGAGAAGGTGCTACTACCGCTTGGGTGGTAGCCTTGACTTCTCCCATTGCTCTTCTCTTAAATCTTGTGTTGGATGCAACACAATCAACCTGATTGTCAGCAGCGCCCACATAATTCACTGAATAAAATTTCCCTTCTAGATGATTCATTAAGTTAGAATCAGGTTGGCCCTGATTACTACTCGTGCTGGGTTGAGTTAGAGCCTCAAAAATATAGGAATGAGTAGCTACCTGATTATTTGCATTTTATAAATAATTCATCATCTCGTTTGTGTAAACAACCTGTTCTTGACCATATCCCATGGTCGAACAACTTGGTTGCTCCTGTACTAGATTGTTCTAAACCGACACCATGACTTTAGATGATGAAAGGGGGCCTGAGTTATAATTTTGAAATGGCCTAGTTTGAGTGAGCTGACCTTGTCCTTGATTATGGCCTTGAAAAGGGGGTCTAGGGGCTTGACCATAATGCTGATATCCCTAGTTTGGCTTGTTGCTTTGAGCTTGCTACCTTTTAAGAGCTACAAGTTCATTTGACATGCTCTGCAATAGACTTTTAACCTCATGAAGTTCATTTGATAGAGCAGCAACTAGTTTCTCTATGGTAGGTAGAGGAGCTAATGTGGGAGCAACGGTTTGTATTGGAGGCAACATTTTTGGGAAAAGTGGCATGTGAGGCCTAGGGGCTATTTTCCCAGCTTGTACTAAGCAATTTTTAGCTGCTATGGCTATGTCATAAGTAGCTGGTAGTATATGCCCTCCCATGGATTGTATCATCACAACAATATCACTATTTAATGCTCTTAAATAGTATAAGAAAGCATAGTTGGGAGTCGGCCTTACCAGGATGGGAATTCTATCCCAGGTCTTTTGAAACTGCGTGTTGAAATCCTACATATACTCATTTGGAGCTCTCTTTATGGTCATCAGCTATTCAACAAACGAGAGGCTTTCACTCTTTTCCCCAAAATGATCTGTCAACTAAGTGCCCAATTCATTCCAAGAATGTATTGAATTTATAGGCAAAGTTCTGTACCAGTCAAGAGCCTTGCCCTTGAGAGACAATGCTAGCAGTCTGATGGCAATATTTTCTTCTGTTACATTATGAATATTACAGAGGTTAGCAATATTCCTAATATGCTCAATGACTGTAATGGGCCCCTCTCCATCTAAAGAAGGCACATTTTTTAGAGCTATTCCCAAAATTGGATCATAGCATGGGAGATTCAAGGGGCTCTGACCACGAAAAGCCATAAAAGGTAGTGCCATCACTGGGATGGGCTGTAACTGGGGTTCAAATGCATATGCATCCCTTATAACAGGTCTAGGAGGATTGTTTGTTGGATAAAGATAGGTCCTCTCAAATTGTAGTCTTTTAGCAGAGTTTAAAGGCAACTTAATGAAATTGAAAGGAACCCCTTTTGAAGCAGACCTTGTGGTGACTTTAGGCATAAAAAGTTAAGAAACTGGTCTTAATTTGAAAATTGAAGCTCTTACCAGTGGATTTACTAGATGCTGGAAAACTTAAATTTTCTATGACAGGACCATCATCAATCCTGAAACCTTACTGAGTTGTCAAACTGTGTCACACCGCGTGCCAAAACTGTTGACGTAGGAAATTGCACCCTTGGTAGAAGGCTGAGCTCCTGACTTCTCCTCGCAACTATGGAAACTCTAGCTTTACCAGTCCCATAGGGGAGAGGGGAGTTTCCATAGTTGTGAGGAGAAGGTAGGAGCTTGGCCTCCTGCCAAGGGTGCAATTTCCTATGTCAACACTAACCTTGCATGGTTAATTTAAAATCTTATTATCATGCATATTTAACTCCTTTTCTCAAATTGATAAGTGTCCTTGTGACCTTTGGAATTCTCTCTTCTCCTATCTCTCTCAAGTTCTATAAGAACTAGCCATTTTAGATTTTGTAACTAATGCTCCACATGAGTATGGTGAATCCTTGCTCATTTGCATACAATTTGATCAATAAAAAATATTAGTTTTACCTCTTTTACGACTATTTTTAGTGTGTTCATTTAGAATGTTTTATTTTTCATAGGCAATGACTCTTGTTTCCTTAGCATGATTATCTCATTCTCTCACCTATTTTTAGTTTGAAAGCTTCTTCTTGTAGGTCATGTGAAGTGTCTTATGAGGCATCAAGGTTTAGTGAGTTAGCCTACTCAAATAGTGCAATTTTAGGCCTCTTATCTAGTCCTCCTAGACTAAAAATTTGTCACAACCTTCAAAATGAAATATTGATATGAGAAGATTCAGATTAGAAAAGTGTATGTTTAGTTAGTCTCTTGGTTTCATGTGTAACATTCAACTGGTTGGTTGTCATCAATAAATTTGGTGTATCACCTCTCTTAGGATAGTTTTCTTTTAGTTTTCTCTCTCTCCCTTTTCCCTCACAAAGTTTAGGTGTAGTAGTAATCCAAAGTGGTACATTGAGAGAGATAGCCCTATTTAGAGATTCACCTCATTCTTAGGCTCAAGCACAACCTAGAGGTGTTTCAATTGTGCCACTTGCATGAGGAGCGTTCAGACATCTCCTTAAAGGGTGAAAATCCAAGTGAAAATAATAATCAAGACCAATTTATTAGTGAAAACCTATTTAAGGCACCAATATTTAAGCATAATAGTTCTTCACTACTTAATGAAGACCTTACCAAAGATAACATTAATATATCTTCCAATCTACAACATAATTAGATGGAAACTACTTGTTAACCACCAAACTACACCCTTAGAAGAATGTTAATCAGACTTTTCTAAGTTTTAGGTAATATGGGATTAGTCTAAGGCTGTGGGTGGTTTGTGGATGGACTAAACCTCTAGTTTTGGATCTAGATCCCTTGGTGCATCAATTTTGAATCAATTCCTAAGACTAAAAACTTGGTAATGAAAAGAGATAGGAGGTAATGCATGAAATGAAATAAACCCTAAGCTAAAGGGAGGTGATGCATTAACATATTATTATCCACTCTAACTAATCCATCAATAACACTTTGTGAATCTAACAAGGACTAACAACTGAGACATGTTGCTAAGGAGTTCCTAAGCATTAGTAATTCAAATGAAGGATATGTAGATTGATTTAACTTGAAGATGTTTGATGAGAGGTCTATTTTAAGGCATTATCAACAAAATTATGCTTCAAACACAATCACCAACACTTTGACATATCATATGACCTACATAGAATGATATACTAACAACTAAGTGAAGACAAGGACCTAGAAAGGGGAATGAAACTTCACCACTTCTATAAATAAATAAGCACATAACACACTAATCTAGTAATGAAATATAAAAATTGTCCTTCTTATTGATTCAAAAGGTTTGCAAGATATAATTTGGGTAGAGTTTCATCATACCAAGTTGAGGGATAAGTACAATGTCCTTAGAGTCTCAATTTATAGATCATCATTAAGAGAGAAGATAAAGTGGCATGAATAGGTCATCAATGACCATAGCCCACTCAATGAGCAATTAAAAGTAGCCCTGTAACTCCTCCCATGCATTGCCTTGGTGGTGAATGGTCTTTAATGAGATTTTTATGGTGTTAGATGTCTATTTTTGGCTAAGGTTGACCTCATAAGTAGGGTGAAAATTCCAATCTAGTCAATTCCCTTTGATTTTTATAGTTATAAAAGCATCAAAGTTTTTTAATTAGGCCTTCGTAAATCATTAAGTGGTTTGCCCTTCCCCTTGTGCATGTTGAATATGCCTAAAAATTTGCCCCTTCCTATACTATGGGTGTTAATTATGTCTACTCACCTCCATGAGGAAGTTAAAAAGGTCTTAAGACCATGTATTAATTCCCTTATCATCCCTCTAAGCCAATATGCATCTTCTCTTGTTGACAAATAGGCCTATTAGGCATCTAGGCCTAGTCACTTGTTACTTAGGTGGCCATAAAACCTTGGGAATGAGAAAATAAACATGTTTTAGGTCTGAGACAACATACTATACCATGAATTATACCTTTTAATACTTTCACACCTATAACTCTACCTTATTTAGGTGATTAGGTCACCCCCACTAGCACATCTAGAATGGTCTTTTAGTGTAAACTTGTAGAAGCATTTCTAGGATGAAATGAGAGTGTTATATGATTTTAAAAGGTGAAATATGTTTCAAAATATCCTCCTCCATGATCTTCAACTCTTCATATATCTTTGCACCTTGAATTTATCATAAAATCTTGCTAAGATAATGTTTTTGATGGGTTTGTACAACTATCAGTATAAACCAATGCCATGGATGGGATCTCCTCAAAGTGCACTAGGTGTTACAAGTGTTTATCGAGCCTTTTTAATGCATTTAATGTAAAATCTTCAATATTTCCTCCATCAAGTCTCTATTAGGGTTTCAGGGAGGTTTATGAAGGTTTAGACTTTTAGTGATTATTCATAGTCCTAAAGGATTGAACTACAGAACCAACGCCAAGATATTCATGTATACAACCCTCCCAAACTTTTCCTTGTGGCTAGGGTACCCATGTAGATCTTCTATGTAATTTTGAGCACAAGAAGATGCTCTTCAAGTGATTTTATTGTATTTTATGCACTCTCAAGGTAGTTTTAGTCTAAAAATGATCAATTATGGGCTTCCTTATGCAAACTAACACCCCTTTCACATCTAAAACCCATTAAAGTACATATCCATGATGGTCTAATGTCTAATCTAACCCTTTTTATCCTCTATTTTTAGTCTTCAAGTAGTCATGCCTTGAGAAGGGTATTAGGCCAACAGGCCTTAAGGTAGGGTTCTTAAGTTTTGCATTCAAAATGGAGTTGTGAGGGTACCTGACCACCTTTGAGAGTATTCATCCTACTTATTAGAGCCTTTATATTATCTATTTTAGCTTGTTTAATCCATTTGTCTCTTCTTCATGTGCACATAGTCCTCTAACTATACACTTAGGCATGTCTATAGGTGTCCATTGGTTGTGGAGATCCCTATAGGTGGTTATTATGCAACCCTCGTAACCTATTAATACTTCTCCTTCCTTATAAACATGTAAAACATGAATAATTTATTCAATTCTCTACACATAGACTTGGAGTAATTCTATTTAAGACTGATAAATATAACAAACATTCTATATGTGCCAACTAGTAGACCATTTGGGTACCCATGTGATGTAGGGATACCATTAAGAATTTTTCAAGGATCAACTACCTTATTTGAAAGAATTTGAGGGTATAATTCTTTCATCAGGTTCTTATCAGCGTTTAGAGAGAGTTTTAGTGGCCCACCATCTTAATGGTGGTTCATAGAGTATAGGCCCTAAGTCCAAAACTTATTACAATGGATGTTTAACACATTGACCCCATCAATACTTTTGAAAATCTCATGGTCCCATGCAACTTGTAAAATGAGTTATGAGTGAAAGTTGGTAGCCTTTGAGTTCTTTACTAAGCATTATATGTGGGTTACAGTGTTAGGGATTATTCATAGATTTGAGCTCCTAAATGCAACTCTTTCCTCCATGGATACAAAGTGTACAGGGGTCCCTAAATACCCTTAAGATCACTGAGTTTGAGTCATATTTCAATGTGAGATATGAACATTGGAATTGGCAGTTTGAGGTGGTAGACTAGGGTGGTGTAGCTTAGGAGAGGTAAAAAGACCAAGTTTATTGATTCTATGTATTCCTCTATCTAAATAATTCTCCTTAGGGTATTTATCATCATCACCCACTTTATAATGACCTTAAATCTACTTGGGGGGTTTGGATATGCCACAAAGAGGAGGTTGGGGTTTTGAGGCCTAAGGGTGATTTTAGGCCTTATAGTTTTAAACTAAGTCTTAGGACTCTAAGCCACCTATAGATGAATTGGTGATTTTAATGTTACCATATCACCCTTTTACATTTATTTTAACCCTTTACACTTGTCTTCAACTACCCATACCACCATATATACCCTTCTCTCTTTTAGTTCTGCCCTGAGTGCCATTACTTAGCCTGAGTGTTTCGTTTAGGTTGTGCTATAGGTCTAAGTAGGACCTGTGTCTTAATTTATTTAGTATTGGTAGATTTAGTGGATTAGGTAATGTGTTCTTAGTAACTAACCAATGCCTTTGGGATTTGGCCTCCCTAAATCTACTATTAAAACCCACTTATATAGTCATGTATTGAAGTATGTGTATCATGAGTATCCAACCCAGACTAGGTAACTCTCATACTTGATCATACCCATAGTAACCTTGAGGAGGATGAATGCAATCAAAAGGGGATGATCTAAATTTTTTTTTCCATGCCATTTACATTAGTTAGACATCTTAACTGGTTAGGAAGGCATGGGTGTACATAGGCAACTGTTCATGCCTAAGTCACTTAGTCATCCCCTTAAAACTCCTTTTCCTTCAACAACATGAACTTTATGCTCTACCTCTCTATTCAAACTATCTCCTCCATGTGCATATAGCATATCATATTCAATGTTGGAGGTAACCTATTTGCAGTCTTGTAATGGTGATCTAGGTGTGTGACTGTCAAGGGTTTTTTTGCATAGGCCCATGAGTAAGAGGGGGTCTTCCATAATGTGTTAAAGACCTAGTTGACATTTCTTAAATCTCAATGCCTCTCCTTAAGATGATAATATTTGTAACACATGGCCCATACTTGATTTGTATAAGATCAATAGTATGGTGGTCTTGGAAAACCCTTTTGAAGTTTGGGCCTAGGTTGACCTTCTAAAATTGGTTATAGTTTCTAAATAGTATTCACTCTTGAATGGACCCTTTTCTCATAGTCTTAATGGATCTTCATGGTTTTATGCAACATTTGGCCTTACTTTCATACCTTAATCTTGGGAATAAGGTCTCAAACCTATAGGTGGTAGTCATAGGGGGTTTATGAAGTTATAAGTTTGGAAAACAAGGCCTATTAACAGGTGAAATGGCTTGATTAAACTATTACACAACATATACCCTTTAAAAGATGTCATTTGGATTGTTAACTCTTGTTCAAGATGACCTATGGGGACCCTAGACACTCCTATTCATACACTCAACATGGTGAGGTATTTTGAGTTCATTAATCATACACATGAATTGAGAGAATGAAACCTGTGATTCTACAAATACCTTAAATTCTACCAGTAAATCTTAAACTCTGTTAAATAGATCTATGAAGGCATTGGAAGGCCAATTTATGGTTTCTTGGCCTTGAGACCCATAATAAGGCCTATTTTTTATGAAAGAGGGACTCTTCCTCATGAATATAACTCCTTTTCTACCTCTATGATATTTTGATGATATTCAATAGCCATCACCATGAAACACTCAGTTCATATTTGCACTAAAGGTTAACTACATAGGCAATCTCACTTAAAGGCAAGATATTAAGGGAGTTGAATGTTCATTTGATCACTTAACTTGTGTTAAGGAGGTAATAAGACTTTAATGATTCCAAGAAACCATAATTTAACCTCAAACCACTACTCATCTTCATATATACGCATTGAAGGCCCTTCATTATAAAGGAAACATTGCCTATAATTTGCAACTTATGATAAATTGGAGGTTGCTTGCTCCCATGGACTCACCATATGAACTAGGGGTGGAGAATGCAATGGCATTATCTTGAGGACTTTTAAAAGGCATATAAAACTACCATTTTATTTAACTAGGCTAAAAACACACTAAACCCATTCTAATCTTGACCCTCTGTGGATGCAAAAGACTAGTTTGACTACCTTAGATTCTTAACCATAGTTCATAAAGCATGGTCCATAATTATGTAAACCAATGTAAAGGATCTAAATTAAATTAGACCCCTTTCCTCTAGATAAGATATCTAGTCACCATCTTTTCTCTCCTATCCATATTGAATAAGAACTTGAGATGTTATCCAAGGCTACCAAGGAGGATGATGGAAAAGAGGGGTCAATTTTTGACCTCTATTGACTTGAAACTCTTAGATTATATTACATGATGTTTGTATTGAGTCCCATTTACATATCCCTAACATTTTTTGACCATGACCATAATGTATAGATATGTACACACTTGAAAACACCTGCCAAACACTAGTTTCCTACATTTTCTCTAGTTTGTAGATATTGAAACATTATTGGTGGGAAGGAGGAGGGAAAATAGGGGTCAAAATGCATTCAAAATAGGGAGTACAGGTGGAAGGAAGGTGAAAATCCCTTCTTTCCCATGTGTGGGCCCCTTTAGTGGAAAATAAAAACATTTGACTTATGAAAGGACACCCCTTTGCATATAAAATGTGGTTTCATGGGATTATGGTGATAATGCAAAACTTTGAGGGCATAATTTATAGTATTAGTGGTGTTTTGAGGTCAACAGAGAATCATTACATGGTCAAACACTCCTTTTTAAGGTAATGCATATGATCTCACGTGAAAGTTCAAATAAAGGCTATCTTAATATCTGCTAAAGGACCTTAAAACATGCCAAAAAACCTAGATAAGTTTACCACATATTCATTATAACATCATTAACCCTTTGATCTTACCATACCTTACAGGCTCTCAACATATTTAGGTGGATTCATAATAGGCCATGAGCTGGAACATTGGGTCATATTCAATATGAGTAAGTTTAGACCATTAGGATCACTCCAATGATTATTGTGAATCATTATACATATATAACACCAAGAGAAAACTTGACATAAACTCAAAAATGGGTAAAATACAACCACCATGGCATAACTTGACATAACACCTCACTTAAACCTACTGCCTTGACATGATGACAAGTTGATTTCCCTTTTGAACCACCTTGACACTTTAAATGACATAAGAGCGTGGCCAAGGTTGAGCTTAGGCACTCATGGGCATAGGTTGACCCCTTTCTGAGCTCAAGGTTAGAAAGAATTCAACATTACTAGTGACTCTAAAGGCTTGACCTATCTACTGGTCAAGAGGACCTAGGATCTCTTGTATATTAGTCATGCTTAAATGAAAGACTCTTTGACTAAACTAATTCCTCATGATCAATATATTTTAGACCTCAAGGATTATAAAAATATATACAAGACACAAAAAAATACATAAGAAACATAACAAGGACACATAATAAGAAAGTGACAAGAACATAAATAAGACAAGCTACTAACAAATCATGTGCCATAATACTTGGAATAAGAAAACTTAAACTATTATGTACATGATAGTTTTGTGCTTTATAATATAAAAAATTAAGGAACACCCCATAGATAAGGGTATAGAGTTCCTAATCATTCAACTTGGATAATTGGAAAGCATTGTGTTCTTTTCAACTGGTAATAATATATGGTGCACTCTAAAGACTATCAAATTTTGAGTGCTTACCTAGTTTAGCACGATCTTCATCCCACTTGAGCACAATATCATCTTTTTGGAAGGTATTTGAATAAGATATATTTTCAAATGACCTTTTGACCTAATATTGATGAGACCACATGGCATGAATAACATCATCTCTTATCTCTTCTAACTTCCTTAATTCATTCATCCTTACCTCCATTGCATCAATCTCCATGAGTTCAGGTTGGTGTTTAAGTTCCAAGGCTGGTAGTTCAAGTGAGATTGGAAGCCTTACCTATTTTACATAGATAAGTATTTATTGTGAATGACTAGTATCTCTCTTAGGATAAATTCTATCTACCTATAAGGCTATCCTTAGTTTGGTATGCCACTCCCTTTGATTTTCCTCCATAGTTCTCACTATGATCCTAATTAGATTCTTATTGGTGGACTCTAAAAGTCCATTACCCTATGGATAGTAGTTGGAGGAAGTGATAAGGTATATGCCATGGTTGAGATCCCATTCACTCACCCTTACACTACAAAAATCTATAGCATTGTCTGATGTGATGGTAGAGGGGATCCTAAATCTGATCACTAGACTGTCATAAAACTCCAAAGCTCAGTTCTCATTTACCTCTTTAAGTAAAACTACCTTCACACATATATTAAATTAATCCATAGAATTCAAGACCCACTTATTTCCTACACTATATGGAGGATGAATCATACCTACAAAGTCTAGGCCCCACTACATAAAGGGTTGCTCTACTTGAATAGGCTTGAGGGGTAAAGTAGCTAGTCTTTGCTTTCTTGTGAACATAAGACATTTTTGGCACCTCCTAACCTGAATATGAGAGTCCTTGAAAAAACTTATCCAAAATTAGCCTACTCTTATGATCCTTGCTGCTGTAGTCTTGGCTACAAAGTGCCCTCCTGTAGGTCCATTATGAAATTGGTCTAAGAGTTTGTCAATTTGGTCAATTTATACATACTTTAAGATCATGCCATCAAGTTCATTTTGGAAAATCACTCAATCAATCAAGAATAAAGGAGGTATTGGAGTATGTATTACCTCCTTCTTTTCCTATTTAGGCCTATAGGACATTAACCTATTTGAAGGAATCTCACCATGTCTTGCGTCCAACTGGAAGGAGATGCAGGTGCAAGTTATTAGGGTTACCTTGAATTGATTAAACCACTTATTTTTCCTCTTTCACATCTTCTGCCAAATTTTCACATAATCCCCTACTGCTTACCAACTTGGAAACCTTCAATTCTATGTTATATTCCATGCATTTGGTCACCTAAACAAGTCTCTTTTCACTCATGTCTCTATTAAGGATGAAGTCTTTGATGATAGGGTAAACCACCATGACATAGATTTTGTTATTAGACACCATGTGTATAAAATTTTTGTGGCTTCTCATGACTACACATACATGTTTTTCCACAAATTTATATCTCTATTCATATACCTCTAATGCTTGACTAAAGAAGGTTATGGGATGCTCAAGACCCTCACTATTTTGTTGTATAAGCATGGCAAAAATATAATCATTGGTTGAGATGTATACAAGAATAAGTCCCTTGAGAAATCAAGGTTAAGGAGGGTGGGTGATTGGGCACTGGCCTATTTGATGGGTTCAAATCTTCTTTTCCCTTAGTCCATGAAAAATCCTTATGTTTATTAAGCATGAGGGTTAGATGCCTTACCAATTATGCAAACCTGGGGATAAACCTCTTTATAAAATTAATTTTACCTAAGAAACCATGCAATCCATTCTTTTACTTGGGCATTGATAGATTGAAGATTGCACTTATCGTCTCAGGGTCTATGGAAAGGCCTTATTTAGACACAACATGGCCTAGAAGATTACCTCATGGAATGTAAAAATACACTTTTTGGGATTCAAAGAGACCCCATACTACCTACACCTATCAAATATCAACCTTAAGGGTGTTAAGTGATCTTTGGGATACTTGAAAAATATTGTGATGTCATCAAGGTAGATGAGCACCACCTCATTGATTATTCCTTGGAAGGCTACATCCATTTACCTTTGGAAGGTGGCCCTTGTAGTGGATAACCCAAAGGGTATCTTTTTGTAAGAATAAATACACCATTTGGTTATGAAGGTAGTTTTTTGTTGGTCATCATCCTTCACTAACACTTGATTATACCCTAAGTATTCATCAAAAAAGGAGAAATGCTATGAACTTACAAAATTTTGGAGAATTTGATCCATGGATGGCAAGGGGTAGTGGTCTCTCACTGACACCTTATTGAGATCCTTGAAGTATACACATAATCTTATCTTCCCATTCTTCTTCCTTATAGGCACAAGATTATCCACCCATGAAGAGTGTTTGATGGTGAAGATGACATTTGATTCAATGAGCATGTTTAACTCTTTCTTCATGAGGATCTCAATCTTAGGGTTGACCAATCTTTGTTTTTATCTCATAGGCTTAGAACTTACCTCCAAATCTATGGTATGATAGGACAAACTAGGGTCAAACCCATTTAAATAATTATATTCTGAAGAAAAGATGTCTTCAAACTCTTGACATAACTCTATGAAGGTTCCTTTTCCTCCTTTGTGTTCACTTTTCCTAGTTTGAGTAGCCTATCTTTGAAAATAGTAGCCTTATCATAGTGTTACTCCTTTTTTGATATAATAACTTTAACTTACCTTAGTTGATCATCTTCGTTGAATATGTTTCCAAGGTCACCAATCCCTTAAGTAACTTTTTTGTCCTTAATTAGATAATCTGGTCACCATACTACTATAGTAATCTACCTTGGTTTCTTGAGTAGAATTCTACCTCCTGATGCAAGAAACATGCTATCTACTTGTCATTTTCAAATATCTTCTAGTTAAATTCATTATCAAGGATTTAAGGTTGCGTACTACCTATTTGTGTCCTATATTACACCCTATATGAGCAAGGGGATTGTTCAGGTCCTCCTACTCAAATCTAGTCCAACATGGGAATGACCCTAGGCTGTGGGTCACCTAATCTTGGGTTAGACATCTAGAGAAGGCCAACTTCTTTATGGATCTATCACCTAAAGTAGACCTAAATTAACACCTTCTTGGAAAAGGGGAGAGAGATTAATAATAATCTATTAAGTCATGTAAAATGAGGTGATGCACCAGTAATTTGAACACTTACACTTTGCACAAGACACACTATAAGACACATTCAAGATTAAAGAAGACCAATACTCACATAATTATTTCACAAAAAGGCATTGGTTAGGTATCAACTTAGCATGGGAGGGTAGTTTTCCACTTATAAACAAATCAACAAATTATATGTTGCACTTACAATACCCTATGAGAATTACAAATCACTTCATGAAGGTGAGAGAAATTAGATAGAGGCAAGGAAACATACATTCACTTAACCAAAACACATAGACCTATAGAACACACTTTAATTTAGCTTGTAAAAATGAAGGAATTTAGTATTTATTGCATCAAAACAGTGTGTTACAATATAAATCTTAGCATAGCTTGAGCAAGCCAAAGGCATAAGAGTCTTCTCTCTAAAAATATTAGAGATTTTATCTAAAAATTTCCAAAGTGAACTATAATGTGGAATAAAATGGGACATATATAGAAAAGGGGAAGAGAGAGAGGGAGTTGTGATGGATTAGAATTAATTTGAGGATGCTGAGTCATGATTTTATCAAGAAAGAACCAACTTTTAAAAGCTCTATAAAAGAATTAAATGCTTAGTTGTCCTTATCTAACCACCAGGTCTCCTTGAGACTATATGCCATTTTCAACCTGATCTACTAATCAGGACAAAATTATTATATCTTGGAACTAATAGAACCATGCCATCTCAATTTTGGATGGCCATAGGTACCTGTTTGTAAAAAATGTGACCATATCGAAAGATGAGACATTTCTCCATAATAATCACATAGTCTGCCCCTACTTTGAAACATGATCATAGGTCCATGATAGATGAAAACCAATTCATTTATTGTTTTCTTATAACAAGAATATTGATGCAAACCTATAGACTGTTTGATCTTATTTCAACCACTAGCTGCCCATCTTTGATCCCTATTAAGCCTAGAAATACTTATTTTGCCTCTAGGCATTTATAAAAACCAAGAACCTATAATATGATAGAGCTTATTCAACAGATGGTGAAAATAATCAAGAAACCATACTACAACTCAAAATAATAGACCCTATATGTTCTAAAACTTTAAACTAGAGCTTCATATTGAGCTTTAATGGTGATGGAGCTTCATCCTGACTATATGACTACATCTCATTGCTTAACAGTGCTTGTCTAAACTCTAATGGTGACATATCTCTTTCAAACACCTAATTTGGTTTGACCTTGACCATATGTTTGACCTATATATTAAATCCCCTTAGATTTTGAATTTCAATCTTACTCATTTATTTGCTTTTAAGGAATGCACATGAGCCATTGATTTACATGGAAGCTTAATGAGCTCATGAAACTTGGTAATCTCTCACTCTTCTTTATGATCTTTTTAATTATTAAACTTGATCACACTGTCAATCTTGATTTTTATGAATGAATGCATACCATTGATCTTATACCAATTTAACATGCTTTTGACACTTGGTAGCTTCTTATTAGCCTTTAAGATTTATTGACTTTTTGACTCTTACCTTCGATCTAATTGGTATGATTAAATATGCATTATTAGATTTGCTTGGTTGCACTAGCTTATAATTCACCATATACCATTGATCCATATAATAGGTATGTGAGATATTGACACTTGGTAGGAGCTCATTCATGATAACCTTTTGACTCAATGTTCATCGTCGATCTGCTTTGCATGATCAAAAACTCACCATTAGATCTTTAGGACCCACTAACACTATAAATCACCACTCATCATTGGATATTTGGTAAGATTGAACACTAGCCATTGATATTGATCTTTCAAATTCTAATGGCTATGTTATGCGGCTTAAACTTGATGTCTGTGTGAATGTCCAACTCTTCTTGTTTAACTTTGAAGCTTTATAACTTAAGACAACAAGCTCATCAAGATAATAATTTTATAAATAATTTTCAAGTAATGAATAAATTCATGTCCATGCTTTTCCTTTGATTTGAGAGTCTTTTTAAGAAAATATATTAAATGCATAACCAACTTGCTCTATTCATTTATGCATGACGTCTGATGATGGTCGGTTGTCTAAGATCACCAAATTCACACTTTAATCTTGATTAAAGTGTTTTAAAAGGTTGTAAATGCTATGTGATCTCCTATTAAAGTTCATATACTCCTTATGACATTGAATCACTCTTGAATTAGGACCTTTCTCAACTTCTTATTCCAGATTAGGCACATGTAGGCCAAAATTGGCCAACACTACCTTGATTTGGGAATACTCTTTCATGTTCCTATAGCTACCAACTAGTTTGCATGTTGATTTGCATCTATTGGGATTGAGTTAATGTTAAAGGCCTCAAAATATTATAAGAGGTCCCAAACCCTATGTTTGTATGCCTTCAAGATTGGATTATTGATTGAATTCTACCCTCTCAGCTGATGCACTACTAGCTAACTATCTCTCATGGCTTTTACGAGCTTAATGCATCTCTTCCTTACCCATATATCCCATGAATTATGGCCTCATACTCTACTATGTTGCATGTGTAGCTAAATTGAAACTTTAAGGAAGAAAAGTATCTTTTTTTGGAAGGAGAGACAAGCATGACACCTACCACAATTCCATTCTTGGACCTAGAGCCATCAAAGAATAAAATACACACTCCATCATGGTCTTAGATTAGGATAATAAGAGCTTATATGACATAATCTTCCTCATGCATATAATATATCCCTAAAATTGCCTCTTCAATACTCTTGTCTGGATCATAGCCATGGCTATCTACCCCCCATTCATCAAGAAGTAAGTCTGATATACCTTCAAGTGGCTCAATTAGCTCTTGATAATTGGGATTTTCATCTTCATCTATGATAGTGAAATTGACATTAGATAAATTAGGCATTTAGGGCTGTAAATGGAACCTAGAGATAGGCTCAGACCTTATGATGACCTTTATTCCATACCTAGTCCTAAAAACCATAAAGATATTTTAGAAGAGAGATAGCCCCCTATATTGGTAGTAAAATCCCTAGACAAACATAAGGCAAAGTAATTAGGGAGGTCAACTACTAAAAAAACTTTGGATATAATATTGTTGGTACAAGTATCCAATATAATTTTTAGGTCCTTAAGTACACCAACAGTCTTAGTAGGAGACCCATATAGTTGTAAGACTCCATTGGAATTAGGTTTATACTTTATCCCCATCTTGTCTGCTATAAACTTAAGCATGAAAGAATTACTAGCCCCATTATCTATCATAAAATTATGTACTAGGGAATCTATTATGATTATAGAAAGATAGAAAGGATGGGGATTGCTTACCTTGGGTGCTTGAGACTCATGAGGCTGATTGGTATTGTTTAGTATTGCACCCACTTTTTTTGCCTACTTGTCCAAGATGTGGCATTTAGACAACTCTTCTTAGAGGATATATTTTTATCTTAAAATGAGAAAGGTGTCCCACATAGGTATGGTGACATGTGCCTTATTAATATGGTATATAATGCTAATATGAGAGATGTAGCCTTTGATTGTAACTTAGGAGTAGTAGTACCATTTGGATCCTAAATGACTTGGGGAATGAATGGGCCTTTGTAATTCTACCCTATTCCATCTTGAAGCTTCTAAATTAGTGGAGTATTAGGGGATAATTTTTTTACATTAACCTATTAAGGTGATTAAGATGATGGAGAATATACTCTCCTAATTTTAAAATCATCACCAATTTCTCTCCTTTTGACTCTTTATGGGCTGTAATAGGACTGTCCAACTTGGCTATACCCCTAAGTTGATTGGCTACATATTGTTCAAAATAATGTTCTCCTTCTTAGAAGTTGACAAAAGTGGTCTTTGATGGTGCCTTGATGCCACTCATTCCTTATTAGTTTGACATCTCAAATTGAGTCATGAAGGGAATCTCTTGATGTTACATAGAAGGACCTTCTTTATGTTGTGCAAGAGGCTAACTATCTTGCATTAGATGGGCCTGATTCTACTACATAAAAGAGGCTTGAAAAGCATCATGAATTGGAGTGATTGACATCTCATGAGGATAACCCCATTGTGTAAGCCATTAACCTTCTTGAGTATAGTTGTTTTGAGTTAGAACTAATACTCTAAAAGTGCTACTAGAATTAGGATTAACATTGTTGTAGGGCCTTGCCTAAGTGATATGCCCTTGACCTTGTGGATTAGGATGATATGGAGGCCTGTTAAATTGATAGGGATGATAGGGGTCTTGATAAGGTGTGTGGTATAGTTTATGAGGTTGAATTTATTTCTTCTCTAAGGCCACTATCTTGTTGCTTTGTGCCTTGAGCAGGCATTCAATCTTACCTAATCTATCTATCTAATTAACATCTATCTGATAATGATTATTTAGTGCTGGTAGGGAAAAAATGGTAGGCACATGGGATTGTACCTATGGGAACAAAGGCATGAGGGGTCTTGGGGTAAGCTTGCTTGCTTATATTAGCTAGTTTTCTTCCCTTATTACCACTTAATAATCATCTGGTAGTTGAAACCTCCCATGGACTATATCATGACTACCACATTAGAATTAAGGTCTCTCAAATAGTATAAAAAATCCTAGTTAAGGGTGGAATTAACTACTGTGGGAATCCTATCCCAAGTTTTATAAACCCTATAATTGAAGTCTACCTTAAACTTTTGGGGAACCCTTTTGATTGAGGTGAGTTATTATACTAAAGACAAATGGTCACTCTTATCCTTAAAATGCTTGCATAGGTTTTCCCCAAATTCATCCCATGTGTTGATAGAAGCAAGTGTTAGACCCCTATAGCATTCAAGTACCTTACCCCTCAAGGAAGTAGCTAATAAATTCATTACCACATTTTTTTGGGTCACATTATGAACTGAGTAGAGGTTGGCTATGTTTAAAATATGTTTAATAAGAGTGGTATAATTTTCCCTTGTGAAACATGGGAGGATATTAAGTGAAAAAACATTTATATCATCAAATTGGTTTAGTTTTAGGGGTTGCCACCATTGAAGGTCACCAAATCTTTATGTTTGGGCCTAGCCATTAGAGGTGTATGGGTTACAACATATTTTTTTTGAGAAGGATTAAGAGAATTAGGGGGTTTAGGATTAGGATTAGACCTAGGGTATGTCTTTGTCCTAGGAAAGCCCAAAGATAACTCAAAAAACTCAAATTCATGACCTTTTGATGAAGATCTTGTGACTAATTTTGGCATGAAAATTGATTGTAGATCTACCACTAGAGTACTTGAAACTTGTTGATATTATCCAATATTGCAAGTGTATGCTCCAACTTTATTGAATCCTAGTCCCATTAGGCATGCCATAACTATTAACCACCAAATTTCACCCTTAGGAGAAGCTTATTTAGACTTTTCCAAGTTTGGGGTAACATGGGATTGGGCCAAGGCTGTGGGTGGCTTGTAGATGGACCAAACCACTAGTTTTGGAGCTAGCTTCCCTAATACATCAATTCTAACTCAATTCCTAAGAACACTAACTTGGTGATGAAAAGAGATAGTAGGGAAAACATTAAATGAAATAAAACCTAAGCTAAATGGAGGTGATGCACTAACATATTCTTATCCACTCTAATTGATCCTTCAATAACACTTTGTGAATCCAAAAAGGATTAGTGACTGAAACATGTTTCTAAGGAGTTACTAAGCAATAGTAATTCACATGAAGGTTATGTAGATTACTAAAACATGAAGGTGATGGAAGAGAGGTCTATTTTAAGGCAGTATCAACCAATTTATGCTTCAAACAGAGTCACCAACACTTTGACATAGCATATGACTTAAATAGAAAAATATCTTAGCAACTAGGTGAAGACAAGGACCTATAAAGGGGAATGAAAATTCACCACTTCCATACATCAATAAGCATAGAACACACTAAGCTAGTAAGAAAATATGAAAATAGTCCTTCTTATTGATTTAGAAGGTTTTCAAGATATAATTTGGGTAGAGTTTCACCATACCCAGTTGAGGGATAAGTACAATGGCCTTAGAGGCTCAATTTATAGATCATCAGCAAGAGAGAGAAGAAAAATTTACATGGAAAAGGCATGAATAGGTCATGAATGATCATAACCCACTTAATGAGTAGTTATAAGCAACCCTACAACTCCTCCCATGTATTGCCTTAGTGGTGAGTGGTCTTCAATGAGCCTTTTTGGGTAATGGATGTTTATTTTTGGCCAAGGTTGACCCCATACATAGGATGAGAACACCAAAATATTCAATTAATTTTGATTTTGATAGTTAAAAATGCATCAAAGTGGTTCAATTATGCCTCCATGAAGTATTAAGTGGCTTCCCCTTCCCCTTGTGCATGTTGATTATGCCTAAAAGACTACCCCATCTACCATTATGCATGTGAATTATGGTTTCTTTCCTCCATGAAGAAGTAAAATATGTGTTATGACCCTATATTGATTCCCTTATCATCCCTCTATGCTAATATGCATATTCTCTTGTTGACCAAATAGGCCTACTAGGCATCTAGGCTTAGTCACTTGGTGCTTGTTGCTTAGGTAGCCTTAAGACATGTATACAACATTAGGAATGATAAAATTAACATTTTTTAAGTATTAACCATCATACTATACCATGACCTATGCCTTATAAGCATTGCACACCTATAACTCTTCCTCATTTAGGTAACTAGGTCACCCCCACTAACACATCTAGATTGGCCTTTTAGTGCAGACTTGTAAAATCCTTTCCAAGATGAAATGAGAGTGTTATATGATTTAAAAAGGTAAAATATGTTTCACACTATCCTCCTTCATGATATTCAACTCTTAATATAACTTTGCACCTTGAATTTATCACAAAATATTTCTAAGATAGTGTTTCTAATGGGTTTGTACAACTATCCATATAGACAATGCCATGGATGGGACCTCATTAGAGTAAACTAGGTGTTATAGGTGTCTCCAAATATTTTTAAATGCATTTGGATGAAAATTATTTAATATTTCCTTCATTGGGTCTATATTAGGGCTTTAGGGAGGTTTATGGAGGTTTAAACTCCAAGTGATTGTTCATATCCCTAAGGGCTTGAACTACAGGAACCAATGCTAAGAGATTCAAGTATACATCCCCCCAAAAATTTCCCTAGTAGTTAGGGTCCCCATGCAAATCCTTCATATAGTTTTGAGCATAAGAAGGTGTTCCTTAGGTGACTGTCTTCTATTTTGTGCACTATCAAGGAAGTTTTAGGCCAGAAATGATCAATTCTGGGATTCCTTCTACAAACTAACACCCCTTGCACATATGAAACCCCTTAAAATACATATCTATGATGGTCTAAGGTCTTATCTAACCCTTCTTATCCTCTAATTTTAGTCTTCAAGTAGTCATGCCTTGAGAATTGTATTAGGCCAATAGGCCTAACGATAGGGTTCTTGACTTTTGCCTTAAAAATGGAGTTGTAAGGGTACTTAGCCACCTTTGAGAGTATGCATCCTACCTATTAGAGCCTTTATATCATATGTGTTGTCTTGGTTAAGCCACATATCTCTTCTTCATGTGCACATAATTTTCTAACTAGGTACTTAAGCATGTCTATAGGTGGCCATTGGTTGTGCTGATCCATATAGGTGGTCATTATGTAACCCTTGTGACCTCTTAATACCTCTTCTTCCTCATAAACATGTAAAACATGCATAATTTCTTTAATTATGTGAACATAAACTTGGATTGGTTCTATTCAATCTTAATTTATACAATATATAGTTTGCATTTGCCAACCAGTAGACCATTTAGGTTCCCATGTGACCTGGGGATATGATTAAGACTATTTCAAAGAAAAATTACCTCATTTGAAAGCATTTGAGGGTATAATTCCTTCATTTGGTCCTTATCAAATTTTAGAGAGGGTTTTAGTGGCCTACCATCTTAATGATGGTTCATAGAGTACATGTATCAAATCCAAAACTTATTACCATTTATGTTTAGCCCATATACCACCTCAAAACTCCTAAATAGTTCTTGGTCCCATGTAACTTGTACATTGAGTTCTCAATGAAAGTTTTTAGCCTTCGAGTTCTTTGTTAAGCATTATGTGTGGGTTACAGTGTTAAGGATTGTTCATAAATTTGAGCTCCTAAATGTAACTCTTTCCTCCATGGATACTAAGTGTATAAGGGTCCCCAACTCCCCATAATAACACTGAACTTGAGTCATCTTGCCATTTGAGATATAAACACTGGAGTTGGCAGTTCAAGGTGACTAAATAGGGTTATGTAGCTCAAGAGATGTAATGAGACCAAGTTGACCACTTATTTGTATTCTTATATCTAAAACATTATCCTTAGGGTCTGTATCATCAACACACACCTTATCATGACTTTAAGTCTACTTGGGGGCATGGATATGCCTCAAGGAAGAGGTGGTTTTGAGGCCTAAGGGTGGTTTTAGGCCTTATAGTTCTAAACTAAGTCTCAAGACTCTGAGCCACCTATAGAGGAATTGGTGACTTTAATGTAACCATAACACCATTTTGAATTTGTTTTAACTCTTTGCACTTGTCTTCAACTGCCTAGACCACCATCTCTACCCTTCTCTATTGTAGGTCTACCCTGAGTGCTATTGCCCAACTTGAGTATTTGGTTTAGTTGGTGCTAGAAGTTTGAGTAGGACATGTGTCTTACCTTATTCATTGTTGGTATATTTTGGGTCTTAGGTAACATGTTCTCAATAGGAAGCTCTCAAACTTGATCATACCCATAAGAACCCTGAAGAGGATGAATGACATCAAAATGGGATGATATAAACTTTTATTTCCTTGTCATTTACACCAATTGGACATCCTAATTAGTTAGGCAGGCATGGGTGTATATAGGCCATTGTTCATGCCTAAGTCACTTTGCTTGATCATGCTTTCAAAAATATTTATTATTAGATAACATGAGCTCTATTCTCGACCTCTCTATCTGAATTATCTCTTCCATGTGCATATAACATCTCATGTTCAATGTTGGAGGCAATGTGTTTGTAGTTTTGTAGTGGTGATCTAGGTGTGTGACTATTAAGGTGTTTCTTGTATAGGCCCATGAGTAAGAGGGAGTCTTCCAAAATGTGTTAAAGACAAGTTAACATTTATTAAATTTAAATGACTTTCCTTAAGATGATCATATTTGTATCACTTGGCCCATATTTGTATTGTATAGGTTCAACAATATGGTGATCCTGAAAAACCTTTTTAAAGTCTAGGACTAGGTTGACCTTCTAAACTTGATTATAGATTCTCAATAGTATTTACACTTAAATAGACCATTTTCTCACAATATCAATGGATCTTCATGGTTTTATGAAACATTTGGCCTTAATTTCATACCTTAAGCTTGTGTATAAGATCTCAAACCTGTATGTGGTAGTCGTAGGGCTTCTATGGAGTTATGACTTCAGAAACCAAGGTCTATTGATAAGTGAAATGGTTTGATGGAACTATTACACAATAAATACCCTTTGAGAGATGTCATATGTAATGTTGACTCTTGATCAATATGACTTATGGGGACCCTAGACACCCCTTTTAATACTCTTAATAAGTCAAGGCAATTGGAATTTGTTAATCATACACATGAAGGGATAAAATGAAACTTAGGATTGTACAAATACCTTAACTTCTACTAATAAACCCTAAACTTTGTTAAACTGGTCTATGAAGGTGTTAGGAGGCTAGTTTATGGTTTTTTAGCCTTGAGAGCCATAATAAAGCCTATTAATTTTGAAGGAAGAACTCTTCCTCATGAATATAACACCTCTACTACCTCTATGGTGTTTTGATGAAATACAATATCCATCACCATGAAACACTTAGTTCACATTTGCACTAAAGGTTAACTACATAGGCAATCCCATTTGAAGGCAAGATCTTTAGGGAGTTGAAGGTTCATTTGATTACTTAACTTGTGTTAAGGAGGCAAGAAGAACTGAATGATTTTATGAAACCATCATTCAACCTCAAACCACTGCTCATCTTCAGATATATGCATTAAAGTCCCTTCATCATAAAGGAAACATTGCCTGTAGTCTATAATTTAAGACAACCTTGAGGTTTCTTCCTCCTATAGACTCACACATGTGAACCAGGGGTGGATAATGCAATGGTAAAACCTTGAGGACTTTTAAAAGGCATATACAACTACCATTTTATTTAACCAAGCCAAAAACACATTGAACCCATTCCAATCTTGACCCTATGTCGATGCATAAGACAAGTTTGATTGACTTAGATTATTAACCATTATTCATAAATCATAGTCCATCATTCTAAAAACCAATGTTGAGGATTAGAAGGCCATTATACCCCTTTCTTTTGGCCAATAGATTAGGTCACCGTCTTCTCTCTCCTATCTATATTGAACAATAATTTGAGATGCTATGCAAGGCTGCCAAGGAGGATGATGGAAAAGAGGGGTCAAATTTTAACCTATTTTGACTTAAAACTCTAAGATTCTATTAAATGATGTTTTATTTGAGTCCCCTCTATATATTCCTAACCTTTTTTGACCATGATCATACTATACAAATCCAAACATGCTTGAAAATACTTGTAAAACTCTAGTTTCTTTTATTTTCTAAGGTTTTCAAATCTTGAAACATTATTTATGGGTAGGATTAGGTAAAATATGGGTCAAAATGCATTAAAAATAGGGATTACAGGTAAAGGTAAGGTGAAAATCCATTCTTTCCCATGTGTGGGCCCCTTTAGTGGAAAATAAAAGCATTTGACTTATGAAAGAACACCCTTTTTCATACAAAACATTGTATCATGGAATGGATACCTTTGAGGGCATAATTGATAGTCTTAGTGGTGTTTTGAGGTTAAAATATCATCATTCCATGGTCAAACACCCTTTTTGAAGGAAATGCATATGATCTCACGTGAAAGTTCAAATATAGGCTACTTTAATATCTACTAAAAGACCTTAAAACATGCCAAAAAACATAAATAAGGTTATTAAATATTACTTATAACATCCTTAACCCTTTTATCTTTCCGTACCTTGCAGGATCTCAACATATTTAGGTGGATTCATAATAGGCCATGAGCTCCAACATTGGGTCATCTTCAATATGAGTAAGTTTAGACCATTAGGATCACTCTAAGACTTGTTATGAATCATTATAAATAACTAAAACAAATAGAAAACTTGACATAAATGCAAAAATGGGTAAAGTCAACCACCGTGGCATATCTTGACATAACACCTCACTTGAACTTAATGCCTTGATATGATGACAAGTGATCTCCCTTTTGAACTGCCTTGACACTTCAAGGGACATAAGAGGGTGACCAAGGTTGAGATCAAGAAATCATGGGCATAGGTTGACCCCTTTCTGATCTAAAGGAAAAAAAGAAGTCAATACTACTCTCAGGCTCAAACAATAAAAAAATTTGGTGGTCCTATCGAGAGTACATTTAGAAGTCTTTAGCCTTGCCACAACCAAAATAATGTCAAATCCAGAATGAACAACATATGCCTAAACATAATAATCTTCATTTGTTTCCTAACCATTATAAACTCCATTTCCCCATTTCCAAATCAAACATTTTATCTAGTATTTATCCATATTTACTATCCTTGATTGCACTTTCCTTAATAGAGGCTACAAAGACATCTTGTCTCGATGTTTGGAGGAAATAAAATAAATAACAAATGAATATCATAATAACATTATTAGAGTCAAAATTAGTAGTAGGTTTTTTATAGAGTATCTATTCAGAAGGGGTGTTGGGCTAACAATTTACATGATTGACTATTCTGGGTACTGATCAGGACATTCATCTCCACATCAACAATAATAACAAAACCATTTGCCTTAGCTTTTCATTTACCTTGAATTTTTCCATTTTCCTTTTTCCTTGTCATTATTTCATACCTTTCCATGTGCTTTTCCTTTCCCTTTGCCTTGCCTTATCATCCTTTCATAGCTTTCCATAATTTTGAAGTACAGTGACTTGAGGTCCTTTGGGACTATACAGGCAACACTCAATTTATATTGAGGTAAGTTCGGTCACCCCTTTTGCCATAATATACCATTATTTTCATCATATCATACCTTATATCATTTACACCATTTTGTTAACCATTTTCCTTCAAGTTCATTTTACGTAACCCCACCAATCACATTTGACATAGGTTCTGATTCATTTGTACTTTAGGCATGTTCAATGTTTGAGGATATCTTTAGTTCCAGTAGTTTTTTTAGAATGATATGTTTGAATGGAAATATATGAAAGCAATATTATAATTGTCCTAGCAATTACATCCTTCTTTTGTTATTCCATTTCATTATAGGTGCCATAAATTATAACTACCTTTGGGCAAATCAATGTCCCACTTCGTGCTATTAATTATAACCACTTATGGGGAAATTAGTAACATTGACCCTTTGCCATTGTCTCCTAATGATAACTGCCTATGGTCAAATCAGTACCACTGACGTCCTATTATAAGGAAGAACTATAGTGACTTGAGGTCTATTTGGACTATGTAGGCAATGCTTAATTCATGTTGAGGGAAGCTCAATCACCCTTTTACCATGCTCTCATAATTTTATAAACAACCTAAGCCAAAAATATTTCCATTTTGTGAGTATTATATTGTTAATCTCTATTGAGTTAAGATACCCCAAAAATTCTAAAAACATTCAAAATAGGTCAAAATCCTAAAAATTAAAAAATTGGCTTACATTCTCTTAGAGAGATATTAAGCCTCAAAATCTAAAAACATTTGTCCTATCTAGACCTAGTCAACCATCCTCAATCTGCCTTCTTGGTGAAAATACATTTTTGGTTTCAATCCATTCTACTACCATTGGAGGTGTGACCTTCATTTTGCATATATCCTTATTTAAGGGAACCATCTAATTCACACTTTTAGGCCAAGCTCACAACTTTTACCATTGAGGCAACACCAAAGTGTAAAACTTATACCAAGATATCTTATACTTGCATTTTTTTCCCCTGAAAATAACCTTACTTGGGAGAACCACCTATTTATCATTTCATTAAGCAATCACACATAGATGTTAACTTGGTTAATGCCATGATGTTTTCTATTGCTTTTAATTTCAATATTTTTATGTGTGTTTGCTTAGTTGTTTGTTTGTTTGTTTGCCTATTTTTTTTCTTTTATTGTTTCACCTTGACTCAGTTTATATATGTTCATTAGGTTATTACTTGTTCATTGAATTTGAGTACATACATATTCATACATCAACATTATCATTGTGGTTTTTATCATTGGTACATTATTTTCAATTATTTATTTGATCAAGATTCAGTCCTTATACACATTACAACCCAGTCACCATGATGTTTTATATCATAAGGTATACCATCACATCCTATAACAAAAATCAAGTTAGGTTATATTACAAGTAATGGTACCATAAAAACTTCTCCTTGTTCACTTTAGAAAATCCTGCCACCTTCCTTTATCAAATCAACTCATTGACCATTCTAGTTGTATCAATGATAATAAGGATGAACATCTCTATATTAGTAGGTACAACTAAATTATTCACATTGATCAATTCTTACTATCCTATTATATTCCTCATTCCATTTTCTCCTAGTTTTGGGTGAACTACATTGACTTGAGGTCTATTCAGACTATTTAGGTAGTGCTTAGATGCATGACGTATCTTAGGTCAGCTTGGCCATGATTATTCTTCCAATCATATATTTTATCACTTTGCACATCCTCATGTTCCTGATTGTTTGTAGCTTCTTTAGTCATTAGACCATTGCATTTATGTTTGTACACACTCATTTTTAATCTATGTAACATGTTATATCCTTGAGTTATGGTTGTCAATCTACCTTATAGGGGAACAACCAATTTATCATGTTCAAATCTACCCTACTAGGGCAAATTCATTATTTAATCATAGTCATAAAAATGATTATAAATGTCTTTAGGAAAATAAGTGATAAACTAATTAGATTATAACCACCTTTGGGCAAATCAGTATTTTCATCAACACATGTAAGCATTAGCTAATTTGGATTAATCTCATCCATGGGTTAATTTATTATTATTATTTTTTTGAGGGACAGTTGATCATTTGTATGCATCAGCCACTCCCTCAATGGGGCATCATCATAGGCTTCCCAAAATCTATTTAGATCATCATTCCTCAATCATTATATTTTTTTCTTCTTAATAGATTTTTCATTCTTTAAAAAGATGTTACTATTCTTGGGTCTTGTAACACCTTCTCAAATAGGGGAAAATTATAGACAATCATTTTTGGTCACTTCCATGTTTAAATGAACACCAGATTGATTTCTTGTAAATAACACAAATTAATCTTCTAAATCATTGTTCATCCCAAATTCATCTACACATTGGAAATAAGTGCTCTAAATCATGTCAATGCATCCATATTTGGGGAAATTAACTATACACAATACTAACCTCTCTTTGATTCATCCCCAGTTAGATTATAACCTAGAAAATTGATGTTTTCAATCAAGGGTGAGGGTAAACTTACATAAATTTAGAAAATACAATTAACCTAATCAAAATTGCTTAATTGATTAAACCCAATTAAATACATAGTTGAAAAGTCCCTGGCTAATTAGTGATTTATATATTTAAAAATCCATAAATCCAAATTTGATGACATCATCATGACATCACACAAATATATAAAATCCATAGCTTCTATATTTTCTATTTTCTAAATTCACTAATTAAATTTATTCCTCAATTCTCATGACAAGTGGCCAAATGAATCATAGAGAGTTAATGAATTTCTAATTTTAGAAATTTATAAATTTAACCAAAATATCTTCTATGAGTTATCAATATAGTTGTAAAATATCAAGAATTGGGTGGGAGACATAATAATTCTTGACCCATGTCTCTCACATGGCCTTCATGATTATCATTGACCCAACCCAGAGATAGCCTAAATCAACTTAGAGTTAGATTGACTCAACCAAGGTTAGTTCTAAACCTAGCCTCCTTGGGGTTAGAGTTAGTTTTGAGACCTATAAATATAAGTTCCATGACCATTCCTAAAAAATATTTGAAGCTAAATTTATAATTTTCATTTATTGAGAGATAAATCTTATTTTGTGTAATGTTATGATGTTAAATTATTAAGCCAAGCTAAGCCAAGCCAAAGCCAAACTCAACATTACCAAGGTGATAAGGAGAAGTGGAGAAATGGAGCTTCATTAACAAATATTTCTTAATCACAAACTGAGCACATCATTACATGGCCAACTCACAACACTTGCTCTCATGGAAGATAAGATATCTTGTTTTACTTTAATTTTGTTAGTTAATTATGTAGGTCTCTAGCTCCTTGGGCATCAAAGATAGAGGTGTTATTTTTTAGTGTGTCTATTTTGATTTAATTTATTGACTAACATCATACTAATCTCCCCTCTATGTCAAATTCCTAGAGTAAATTAACATAGTCACCTTTTATTTCTTCAAAAAACCCATCGCCTTAAGATTTTGAGGATTACTAATGCTTGAAAGTGTATGAAAAGAAATAATAGGTTCAAAACCTTCAAATTTATCCTCAGGTTCTTCCAAACCTACCCTTGAATCTTCATCAGCTTCCTCCTCATTGGCACATTCAAAGTAAAATAAATTATTTTTAACACATCTATGTCCTTTGCTCCATTTTCTATCACAACTAAAACAAAAACCTTTTGCATGCTTTTCTTCAACTTGTTGATGTGTTAATTGGGTAGGATATGAAAATGATGGTACTGGGAAGGTGTGTTCATGAACATTAGTGAAAGGTCATTCTTTGATCAACTTTTTCTTCAACTAGCCATGCCCTTGGTATGGATTTAGATACATTACTGGGATGAACCATGCAAACCTATAATTGGATGTTATCTTCAAGACCAATTTAAAATAGGTCAATTAGATTTTCCTTAGTGATGTCTGTCACATGTAAAGGGAGATTCTAAAATTGATGAATGTAATAATTTACATTTACATTTTGGCACAACTTATCTAGTTAGTTGAATTAGTTTTCAAATATATTATTGTGATAGTGGAGCTATAAATCTTCAAAAAATATTGACCATGAAACTAGGATATCCTTATTTTTATTTTGAGCACACAACCATCAATACCAAATGAACTACTTAGGTTCTAGATAAGAGAGGCCATGACCGCCTTTTTTGAATATGGAGTATGATGTAGATCAAATAAAATTTCAATCTGAGTAGCCCATGTGAGTGGATCATTACCATCAAACTTGTGCAAGTCCACTTTTGGAAACAACAGCTTCATACCATGGTTGATGTTATGACTGTTTAGAGGAGGAGAACCAAACTAGAGTGGTGGAAGGTTATTTTGTAATTATTGAGCTAAAAATTTGGCCAATTGCCTAGTGAGTTATTGTAAGTGATCCCTCAAGACATTTAGGTCCCCTCTTATCCCTATGAGGTCCCCTTTAACAACATGAAGATCATCTTTCTGCACCAATCCATGTAACTCTAACTTAAGTTATTGAACTATCTCTAAAATACTCAAATCACAAGTTTCTGAATCCATATCATCTTTATGAAGAGTTTTAGGAATTTATTACCCTTTCCCATAACCATGAGTGTTAGGCCCCACCATTGAAAAAACCTAGAGCTATTATGATGTTGATTTTTTTTTTAAAAATTTATAGATGATACCATCATGATCACCTCACCAAGATGAATCCAATGACTACTAATATGCACAAGGGTGAAAATTTTCAACCTAAAAAAATATACTAGTAGAATATACCGTTTCAAACATCTCATAGAGATGAATCTAATGACTTCTAATTTGCACAAGTTAAAAAATTTATATATATATTTTTTACTTTTAATTTAAAAAAAAAAATCCTTACGAACAAAAATAGTGACAAAAAAATTCAATTCATCCTAAATCAAAAGTTATACTTTTTTGTCCTTCTAGTGCTCATGACACCATACATGTAAAAAACTATACCATAAAAACTTTTCCAAATAAAATATATGATACCATTTTTAATGAAATTACTTAGATGATTCACAAAAATAGAATTATATGTCATAGAATTAAGAATAGAATAAGCATATCCAAAAAACAATTAGTGAAAGAATATAATAATTGAATATTATGACTGAGCCAATTCCAGGGGAAAACATCTATAATAATGCAATAAAAATATAATTCACAATATGATGATAAAATACTAACCACTACCTCCTATATATACTCTACTTAGACATGGTTATTTCATAGGTTCACCATACTAATAGCATTGAGAAATATAATAAGATAATATGAAGGTATGTAAGCCACAAGTTAGCCACACATATCTCTAAACACACTTTAGTTAAGGGTGTAACTTAATCCTCTTGAAAACATTCTTGTACCATCATTTTATGTCTCTTTTGTCTCCATTTTCTAAAGACACTCCACATTGGTTAGAATAACAACATCAACTAGCTCTCCAATCACTACTACCATATTCATCACTTGGTCAGTTTATTCACTCTGGCTCTCATACTAATGAACTTGCTAAACTAATCCACACTTAGTCCTCTTATTATACATTTTATCTATATATATAACTATATAATACACAAATGTATTAGGGAAAATAAGATTTCCCTCATTCACCTCAACAACCATTTCATCACGATCCAAAGTCATGTTGTCCAAATCCTATCCAATATTATCATGCTTTTCATGATCTTCACCTTCACAATGAGATCTTAAAAGATTCATATCATCCACCTCCAAGGCTATATTCATTTCAATAAAACCTTTGATTTCAGCTCCTTTTCATAGTTAAACCTTCTCAATTATCTCTTTATGTGCACTTGCTTGCATAACCTCTACATCTAATGCTTCCACCATAGAAACATGAAACTTTACTTGGCTACTCTCTCCCTCTATTTAAAAAAATACATATCTTCCATCTTAATTTTCAAAATATATCACATATATCTTTCCTTCATGAAGACTCCTTCCTTTATGGGTTACTCACAACTTTCTTTTTCCTTGTTATTTTTTAAAATCAACTTTGGGTTCTTCACAACCAACCTCTTTTTCTTTTATCAACTATAAAAAATATTTTCCATTCACTAAAAACACCTTAGTACTATTTTAAACTTCATTACCATCTTTCAATGGTGTTAAAGTACGCTTCATACAATCCTTCTCCAATGTATAGGTGTTATTCCTTCCATTGTGTATAGTCTTCCTATCAAATTGGCAAGGTCTAAGTAATAACATGTGACAAATATCCATAGGCATAATGTCATAAAGTAATTTATCCTTATAGCTACCAATATATAAATAAACCTTACATTACTCATTGAGTAATAATTATGCCCCTTTTGTAGCCAAGATACTTTATATGGTTTAGGATATGTTAATCTTCTCACTCCTAATTTTTCAATAATTTTTGAAGAAACCTAGTTTATCTATACTACCACTATCAATTATAAATTTACAACACTTACCTTTGGATTTTCATGTAGTCCTAAATAAAGTATTCTTTTGGGATGGTTCCTTCACTTTTTTGTTTAGATTTATCAACACTCTGTTCATCAATAATGACTCTCCCATTTTAGGTTCTTCCACATGTGATGGTGATCCTAAACTTTATTCCTCAGCTTGAACTACCTAATTATTGCCTTTAGTTATTATATGGCTTATTTTTGGATTATCAAGACATTCATATGCCCTATGGCCAACATACCTGTTACATTTGAAACATTTTCCCTAAAATCCTTCTCTTTTGCCTCTTGTATATGGTCTTATTCCTTTGTATGAATATCCTCCTCTTGTACTATTGTCTTGACCTTGAGAGCTACTTACTTCTTCATTATGAACCTATAATTTACTTTTAACACCTTGTTATCCTCTAACTCTAAATTTTTTTCCTCCTCCACTAGATTGTTGAGTTTGTCTTCTAGCCAACTTCTCTTCTGCTTTGAGAGCAAACTAATAAGCTTATTAAACTAATTTTGGTGACAAAAAACTGATCTCATATTGAATATTAAACCTCTTACCATTGATTTACCTTGCTATTTTCTCAATATCTTCTTTTATATGACCAATTCTGATTGTAAATTTGTAGAACTCTTCATTATAGTCCTTTACACTCATGTCTTTCTTCTTCAAGTTTTGGAGTTTTTTAAACAAATTTGTTTGGTAGTATACATTTATGTATTTGCATTTGATATTTTCTACCATTTTTTCCTATGACTTGATCTTCTCTTTACCTCTTTAAATTTCCTCTTGGACACTATCCCACCAAAGAGATGCGTGGCCTTTCAATCTTGTACAATAAAACTTGAGCTTCTTATCTTTAACTATTCCATTAAAGTCAAAATACTTTTCCATTTTAGCTATCCAATATACCAATTTTTTAATATTTAAACTATCTCCATATATTAGAACCTCTAATTTGGGCTTGGATATTATTTCTCTAACTACTTTTAAGGGTCTTTCTTCCATTATCTTTTCCTCTTCTTTTGTAGACTCTTCTTTTGGTTCTTCTTCTCCTTCACTCATATATCTTATCACAACACCTCTTATTTGATTATTTTATATTTCCTCAAAATGTGCCTACAATTTTATTATTTCCTATAGTAATACATCTCTTTGTTGTCTTCTTGGACTTACTCTAGAACCACTTCTAGCTGCTCCTCTAAGTGTCATTCTTACACTTTATTGCAAGTTTATTTTTCAAAACATACTCTTCACTCTTATCAATGAAATATTTCTCCTTAGGTTACCTTTAACTCCAACCAAAACCTTGCTCTAATACTAAAAATTAATGGAGAGGTTAAGGAAAATTCGGCTTACAATTTGCTTAAAAGAGAGATGATTAGGCCTAAAAGCCTTCTTGACTACTAATATTTAAAAAACAAGGAGTATTTTTAATAAAATATCATTTTACATATTCACTTTATGTTTTATCAATTCAACATGTTTATTTTTACCTTCTTCTAAACTTTAATATGCAAGAAAACACTAAAACATGGTTTTTAGGTCTAGGAATTAGGCCTACAAACTAAAAATATTCAATATATCTATATATATATGACTAAAAATATCAATTTTTTTTTTTAAATTTCAAAAATATACTATTTCACCTTTATAAAATTTTTTAATAATTTTTAAGGGTTAGTTTTTGCTTTATAAGTATTTAATCTTCAAAGCCCTAGTTTAGGGTATGTAGACCTATACACAGGCTGAGAGTTTTAAAAAAAGGTTAATTTGAGTTTGGAGACCTATTTTTGAATATTTTAAATTGTAAAATGTCTTCCCCAAAATCCTCCTTATTTATCATCCAACTATACACCTTGATCAATCACAAAACATAATGAATACAACTTTCTCTTGGTTGTTAAATCACTTTTTTGGACTAAACACAGGAAGTGAGCTAGTAATCACTAGGAATTTGAGTTTTAAGATTGGTTTTTGAATATTTTTGGTTTATAGATAATCTTAACATTTTAATCCAACTTTTTCACTTGGAATTTGCATCAAAATAATCTTAAAAGGTGATAAAAATGACTTTTCCTTACTGTCAAAAACATATTTTTGACTCTTAATAACTTGTACTGCGTATTTAGACTTGTATTAAGTTTGAAAACTATTTTAAAAAAATAAATATGATTAGAAAAAATTAATACAATCAATTACATATAATTAAATAATTATATTTAATCATATAATTCAAATAAGATATTATTTCACTGTTCTTGATGCAAAATGTGTACAACACTGTATACAACCCTATTTTTTAGAAATTCTCCTTTTTCTCTTCAAATATTAGATTTTTTTTTAAATTTATTTCTTTTATTATCTCCTTATCCTATGTACCTATATATTTTATCACTCTTATTTCTACCTTATTCACTCCAAAAATTCTTAAACTTTATCAAATTGTTTAACTAAGAAGACTCAACCCATGTCTTAACCTTAGTTGAGTTTGACAAAATCAGTTATAAAAAAAGACATTAGAACTATGAAAAATATATTTAAGACATTAATTGACCCATATAAGAAGGATCATTACCTTTGGTTTCACTAGAGATGATAAATACCCTTCAAATGTCTTTTATAATTTTAAAATTTTAAATAGCAATTTTGGTAAGAAAATGGAAAACAAGCTAGAAAGACAAAAAAAAAACAAGGTGAAGCATGGAAAAGCTTCACAAAGACAAAATATGACTCCTAAAACCTATTAAAGTTAAAATTTGTAAAAATAATCAACTAATCCTAATGATTGTGAATCATGAGGTATGAATGAGGGTTGATCTTGTATTTATATCAATCCCTTTAGAGAAGTAACTCAAATTAAAATACTTAAGTCTACTATTAGGATTATTTAATTTACAAATTAGATGAATTTACAGTAATAGACACTTGCATCAGGTCAAGACACTAACATCAACATAGGTGTCTATCCTGAACATTAGTGTCCAAGGAGTAAGAGAGTGGATATAGACTCAAAACGTTTTAGAGGTAGAAGATAAGTAGGTTTTAAGCATTCTAGGAAAGATGAAAAAGTCTAGGTCATCAACATAAGACTGATCAAACTAAGAGATAGGCCAAGGGGCACAAGGTTGAGCAAATGTGAGAGTTAAAAAGTGGGAAAGGTCCAAAATTGAGAGGATCAACCAAGGTCTAAGTTTGCCATATGTACAAGACTAAGGTGATATATATTTTAGAAATAGTGTCTACACTCTCTAACAATATTATGAATACATATTGCATATATTAATTTTTTGAAATAAATCCTTGTAACTATATTTAATCTATGTCATCAAATTTATTAACTGGTTCTACCATTATGGTATTATCAATTGAATTATGAAAATATTTAATTTGAGGAAAACTTAATGAATAAATATGTCTAAGATAGGTAGAAAAAATTCTTAAATTGAATAAAATATGAAAGAAAAAATTTGGAATATTGTTTCTATTAAAAAATTTATCAAATCTGAAAACTCTATGATAATAATTGGAAACAAAAAATAAGAGTGAAATCCTAACAACATCTATGCTTAGGATTTGTAACATCCAATCAATAGATTGGCTCACCAATATGTTTTATCAAATTTGGGATTAATAGATATTATATCCTCAATAGACAACCATATGCATAAAATTGCAATGCTACAGATATTTAATAAATGACATAAATTGATTTATAGCTTGTTAAATTTAGAAACATTCTAAAAGGGGAGAGTGACAAAAAAATACAACTTAGTTAGAAATCAACTATGTAGGATTGTTAATGAAACTATGTGACACTATAGTGACAATGTGGATTAGGAAAAATATTTTGCTTAGATCTAGGATAACACTACTGGAATTAGACAATGGAAACTTGCATTGTTGTCCTTAGGGCACATCAACATCATGTGAGGATTTGATCTTTGTGATAGATATGATAAATTTACTTCACCTGTATGACCTATTTGACTATGTGGGAGGTCTAAATTTATTGTATAAATATTGTGTAACTTATTTTTAACTTGTAATCCTAGCTGAATATATTACAAATGATAAATAAAATAAAATATAAAAAGGGGTTAGTGGTTGAAATTGTGCTATACCTCAAGACATCATGTGTTGAGTGTTGCCTACATGCCAATACTCTGAAGAGGGATCAAACTACATGTAGTTCTCTCATGTTATGGTGGTGTGAGTGAAATATTGGTGAAAAATGTTAAATATTAGTGTAATCATAGTGTGATTAAGTGATTCAAAAATTACAAGTGACCTTGGAAGTGTATGAAAACTTAACTCTAGGATACTAGGCCTATGTGGACTATAAATTTTGTGAAATAGGTGCTTTTGTCTCAATGTGTAGTTAGATATTCTAGTATTTTAAAATCATATGAGCCTCTAGTTGATAATGGTTATAAAATTTGGCATTATATTGATAATTTTGTAATCCATTTGGATGGGACTCATGAAACACGTAGGATAAACTATTGGGTGATATTGAATTTGAGGAAAGAGTTATTATTTTGGAAAGAGGATATGGTTTACGTAATTGGATAGAGGATATTAATTATAGATATTATTGAGAAGTGTTGTCATTGATGTCAAGATGTATTTGGTGAAGATGCATGGTGAATGGAATGTGAGGTATGAACTTGTGTGGCTGATGTGACAAGATAGAATTTCAAGGAAACTTAATGATTATTTTAAAGTTGATGTCAAATTTCAAGTCAAGGTAAACATGTTTGAGTACCAATATTTGAGTACAAGGTGTTTTGAGAAGATTAGTCATAACAAGCATGATCATATCATGATCATGTACATAATGAGCATGAAGATGTTTGTGAAAATGGATGTCATTAATTGAGGAACATGTAAGGCATGTGAGAAATGTGTAGAAGCATCAAATAGTGTTTCAAGATCAATTTTTAAAGTTGTCAAGTGTTTGAAATAAATAAGAGACTTGAGAAGGTTTGTGCATAAGATGCTTAGTCTTGTACATAAAAGAGCATGGCAGGCTGGTGAGATGGATGAAAATAGGTATAAATGGATATGTAAGGTTGATTGAACATGAATATAAATCATTGGATAACTCAGGTGAGTTTTAAGGTGATCTTATAGGTATAAGACCTTAAATTCTAAATCTACAACTAGACTGATTCTAGACCCTGCCTAACCTAATGAGGTGTCATAAGGTATTATCAAGGCATATTAAGAATGTATGGTAGTGTTTTATCATGGTAAAAGGTTTTATGACATATATATGAGGTTTTGAAAACTTAGACAGTGGATATAAGGTTAGTTTTAAGGCCTACTATGATTTGTAGGTCAAGACATAAAGAATAAAGAGAGAGATGGTGGCTAGATGGGGTATCAAGATCAATTTTTAAGGTAAGAATGAGAATGTGAGAATTTTAAGTGGTGTGATAAGTTTTCTTAGGTGTGTTGAAAAATTTTACGGTTAAATTTTTCAATAAAAGGCATGAAAATAATATTAAGGTTTCACGAGTGCACAAAATGAAGGGTTCTCATCTTGAAGACTTTTAAGTGTTCATTAGAATGTGTAACCTATACATGAGAACCTAATCCATTCATGATAGATATGGAAGGGTCCTAAATTAAATTTATAAGCATTGGTTTTTGGAATGAGGGGCTAAGATTTATGAATGATTGTTATGACTAGAAGATGGTTTAAACCCTCAAAGAACCCTAATAGTGACCTGATATGAAAGAAGTTGTTCTAAAGTTCTCAAAATGGATTGGTATGTGTAGTTAAGTGATTTAAGGTTGTATTAAAATATCACAAGTACCTCCAAGTGTGATTGATTTATCAGGTGAGTGAGTGGCCCCTATAAGAAAGACCTTGTTTCTCAGAGAATTATTGTAAAAGTTAGATTTGACCAAGTCAAAGTTACTAAATGGATGGAGGAAAAAGCTTAAGACTTGTGTTTGATGTACATGGTGGTTTATTAGTATTTTATATTCCTAAGGGATACTAAACTGGTCTTACAAGTTGAGTAGTTACTAACATGCTTAATGGTGCAGTCAATGAAAAAACCAAGCAAAAGTGAGAAGTTGATTAGGGATGTGTTATCATGGATTAGGGATGAATCCAAGTGCATGGATAAGTTGTGAAATATTTTAATACATGTTCATGTTGGATAGATATTTTTTAGGTTAGTGGATATGATGAAAATGTTGCTCATAAGTTGACCAGTCTAGTGCAGATGAAATAATGAAGGTGTAAGTTCATGAGATTGGTCTGCAAGACTAATATTGTCATTTAAATATATTATATATCTATATAATAATGGTATAATGATCACATAGGTTCATACACATGAATAAATATTATTTTAAATTAGTCATATAGGTATTGAAGCTCAAAATCACCATGACTGGTCTTCAAGGTAAATTGGCAATTTGAGGTAAGTAAGTTGGAATGATGAGTTTGAGGCTCTATACCCTGAGTTGAAACATCCAATGTATATTATGTTTTTTTAATATATTTATGTCCTATACATGATTTTAATAAGGTTTTTTAAAATTTATATAAATGATAAAGCAAAATGGGTTAACTGGTTTAGGTTTGACTGTGTGTATTGAAGATAAAAGATTGGTCTACAAGACCAATATTTGGCATTAGATATTATAATATTTGTACTTGAGAGTGATATAAATATTTAAAATAATATATTTAATTTGTCATATGTCATTGGAAGTATTTTTTCAAGTGTTGAAGATCAAGTTTCCATGACTATGTTTTGAGGCTAGTTGATAGTTTTGAGTGGGCTAATTGCAAAGAAAGGTTTGAGTACTTTTGACCTAAGTTGTGAAGTAAAAAAAATATGGTGATGAAAAAAAGGTCATGTATATTCTATATGTGTGATTTTTTTCCATGGTTTTTTAGAACAATTATGTTTTTGCTTCAGTTTTTCAAGACAAACTTTTTGAGTATGTAAAGGCCTACTATGAACAATACTAATGATGTTCTCCAAGTAGTGGTTTGAGCTAAAAAGTGTTATGAAGACTAGATGAGATTATCATGGGTATATGTAAGTGGATTATTATATGTTCCTTCCATATGATGTGTTTTAAATTTATCTAAGGAAGGCAATGTGTAACGTGCCTTAAATAGACCTAATAGGATTATGTCTCCATGAGACCTAAAACTGAGATAAGACCTAATTGAGGAAGGTCAGACCTAAAGGGAATAAAAAAACATTTGATCCATGTATATGAGATTTAATAAGATCCATTTCATGGCTGACCTAATAGGGTAAGGATGTTTGGATGAATACAAAGGATATGAACAAGTGACTTATATAAATACTAGGCAAATTAGACCTATTTGTGTATGTATGAGTACAAACGAATATAATAACATATTGTAGAGTAGAAGAAGGTATTTTAGAACATAAAATAAATGTAGTGGATTAGTGATGAACATTTGACATAGGTTATTTATATTATAAAGGTCATATGACCTAATCAAGTCAATAAGAGGACTAGTTGAGCGAAGAAGCCTAAAATGTAGTTTGAGAGGGTTTTGGAGAGAGAGACGAGTTGAAGGAGATAATCATATATTGTATGAGAAATAAAGTGTTCTATATGTGATAAAGGGTTTTAGGTGGCTGAGTTGGTGTTGAGTCATCTAAGGGTTGGTTCCTCCTTGCAAGTGGGTGCTTGCTAAAGCCTAGCTGAGTTGGTGCTTAACTAGTTTGGGTTGGTACTCCATGTGAATTTGGTGCTTCAATAAAGTTGATGTTTGTATTATAAGAATATATTCCATTTGAAAATATCAACAGGTTTTCATACCCTTGAGGGTTTCCCATATATAAGTTATGTTATCTTGTATTCTTATGTTTCATACATATGTGGATGGTTACTTAGTCATTGTTTGATCAACATGCTTGAAAGAATGTTCATGAATGCTTAAGTAAGAATTGAAATAAATGTTTTAGATGACTGATTCATTTCCCCTCTCAGTCATCTTGCTTCCAACAAAGATAAATAAACTATAAGTGTGGATCAGTATGAAAGTGAGTTTAGAACATTGTATAAGGATGTTTAGAATCATAAATTTCTTAATAGGTAAGGGTCATTTGCATAAGAAGTGAAGGAAGGTTGGTCAAGGACCATATAATCAACATGAGATAAGTGTGTCTAAATAGTTTCCAGAAGTTTAACTTTGTTTTATGGATGATTCCCATCTCTGTAAATCATCTCCTCTTCAATTAGTGAAGGTTTAAAAATAGGTTAATCAGGGTTTTTTACAAATTTTCTACTTTATTTAGTTTTTTTGCAAATTCAAAATTTTTAATAAAAAATACAAATTTATTTTTATTTTTTGGAAAATAAAAAAGTAAAATCTAACAATAAAATAATGCAAAATAGAAAATTATTTCTTTACTTTGGAAAATTTCTTATGGAAAAATAAAAAACTATTTTTTTGATTTTTGAGTTGACCAAATTTATTATAGGTTTGGAATTTTTTTAGCAATTTTGGATAGTTTTTTATAGATGACCTATTTAAATGTTACTCCATTTCTAGTCATATCTTAGTTATATGATGGTATTTTTAAGTGAAATTATTTTCACCATCCCTACATTTTTGAGAGATTCATAATTATAAATCTTGTAATTGGTTGATTATCTTATTATTTTTGTTATTCACATTTTTTAGATGCTAGCTAGATTGTTCATTATTCAATCTGTAATAAATTTTGTATGCAAAATAATTTATTTGTGATTTATTTTAAACTACATATTTTTCTAAGATGAATGCATTGGTGTAGTCATATTTCTAATTTTGTTTTAACTACAATAGGTTTCACTACAAGATTTCAATTTTTGCACTTAGTAAGACTTTGTAAATCATTATGTGATAGTTGACCTATAATAGGTACCCATTATGTCATTTTTCAAGACCTATATTGAGGTTAGGTTGTACTTGATCATAATTTATGATGTTTTAGGCATATATTCTTCTTGTAAAAACTTGGTAGGTGATTACTTGGTGTATGCAATCAAAAATGCATCATGTCTATAAATCAATCCTAACTTGGAGAAGATAGATCATACCATACACTTATGATTGGGGATACATTTGTTAAGTGGGAGCATGGAAAATATGGGGATCTGATAGACCCAATTAGGGGATCTCTTACTGCAACACATTGTGATAAGGAGGGTTCCAAAGCCTCCAGTCTAACACAATCATGCAATAACCCTAAGAGGGTCTTCAATTTTAATATTTCACCTATAATAATAATAAGTAAAGTATATATAATATAGTTCTCACCAAATCTTGTGGTAGAACATGAGAGGTTAGTAAACAATCAAAACACGTATAAGAAAATATCAATTAAGCTAAGTATGAGTAAGACCCTAATACATGGAATATGAAGACTAATATTATTTGAAGCCAATAATTATGATACTTCTATCTACTAAAGAGAGGGGCAAAGTTAGAGAATACTTACCTAAATATGAACCCATCAAGACTCAATCTCTCCTTTGGCCAATGAGGCTTCAAAAAAGGTTGTTTTGGTTTGTAAGAATCACTAAGAAATGCCAAAGTATCCAAGACTTATCTACAAGACTAGATTCTCCAAGTAGAAACCCTAAGTTAAGACTCCTCAAGTAGAATGGTGGAAGAGCAAATTATATAAAAGCATAAGTGAATAATAATAACTCCCTATTGTATATTGAAATAATGATGAAATGATCTTGTATTTATAGGTGGATTTGACTCTTGACCCTTCTGAAAATCCTAGATGATAGGTTTGACCCAATCAACCTAGCATAATTTTAGACAATTATTCACTAGGTCTTGAGCTAGGTCAGCCAAAGGCTAACCTAATTCCTAAGTGAAAATATCTTGAAACTATATAGGGTTAACCCAATCAACCTAGCATAGCTGACTAACAAAAGGGACTTAAGGTGAGGAAAAGAGGGATGAAAAGTGGGAAAAGATTAGAGGAGTGTGTAATAGCTTAGGGAATGGTTTTTAAGAGATGGTTAGATTGGTAATAAGTGGTAATAAGGGACACAAATCCTATGAATCACCAATGGTCTGCCCACCCCTTTCTCGATAGCAACCCTTAAGGTATGCATTTAGAGAGATTGAGTCTCGATGGGTTCCTACAAGATGTAAAGCATTCGTATTTGATAACATTTAAAAATATTATGTGTATACAAATGCCCCACTTGAAACTCATCATGTGTGACTTAGGTGCAATAGGGGATGGTGCTTTGAGAAATAACATACAGACACATAATGTTGATGTTAAAAAAAGTTATATTTTAAAGCATACAATAACTGAAAGGGAAATAACTAAAAAGTAAATGACTAAAAAGTAAATGTTGTGTGTACCTTGACTTACCTTTATTGATGGATGGTTGTTTGATTTTTTGTTAGTTTTTATTGTGTAGGGCATAGAAACTATTTTTGACAAACCTAAGAATATAAAACTAAAGAGTAAAAACAAACAAACATAGGTAAGCCAAGATAACTAGTGTTATGAGGATGAGATGTACCTATAAATTTAGCAAGTTAGGATAATAAGTGTGATGTTAGACCAAATGACCAAGTCAAAAATAAGAGTAAATTGGGTAACCAAAAATTCAATGCTACTAAAGACTGAAAAACTCAAACAAGTAAACCTCAAGTAAGAAAGGCAAACTCACCAATTCAAACCAAGAATGCATGTAAAAAAAAAAGGTAATCAAACATCAATATAAAAGACAAAAAAAATGGTAAAAAAAAATTGACGAGTGAGTAGTAACAATCCTTATCTCACTCAACAATGGAAAAAGGTGCATAAAAAGGGAAAATAACATTACCGAGTGAGAAGTAACAAACCAACCTCACTCAACAATAGAAAAAGGGTATGAACTTAGGTGCCCATGACAGAAGGGTGGTATAAAAAATGATAATGGTAAAATGAAAGCAAACGATGTCTAAAAATGTAGTTTTATGGTATAAAGAAAGGTAATCCATAGTTGCTCAAACATGTTTTGATCTAAGGATAGATAAAACTGAAACAAAGTAGTGGTAGCATGTTTTTAAGAGGTGAAGAAAAAGGGAATAAAGAAGAGGGAAAATAAATTTAGAATCAAAATTTGCTTGTCAAGGGGGGAAATGAAAATGCGTGGAGGGGAGAATGAAGGAAAAACTAAGGTAGAGGAACTCTTTATTGAAGTCAAGACACTCAAATTAGGTTTTTTCAAAACAAAAGGAATTTTAACCTTAAGGACTCTGAAGAACTACTCTTAGCTACACAAGTCTTATGTCAACAAATGTAGTATGTAGATCATCCCATGAAGGCTATACGTATGAAAATTAAAAATGGACCTACCTTCCCATAATGTGTTCTTCATTCCTTATGACCCCTTAAAGAGACATAAATATAGTTTGAAGATTAGGTAATTACATGAGAAACTTATCATCACCATAAATTTTGTTAAATTCTTCTATTCCAATCTATTTGTCTACTATACCCCAATGGACCTCAGCTCTATATGAGGCCAACTTGGGAGTTTTAGCTTCAATTAGAGATAGGAGATGTGCTTGGAATCATGTATTTTGGTATGATTTTGAATTTTGAGATTTGTATGTTACCTTTTGTATATCATTACCTTTTGTATTAAATGATTTGGCTTTTAACTTTCTTGATGGATTTTTCTATTCATCCTCCATATGGATTTGGAAAACCAAACATAAGTGCTAAAGATGACTTTCATTTGAATAGTTGGGAATTGGTTGCTAAGAGAGATAACTTGAAAGAGAATGGGGTTTAAGAGTCTCATAGATATAGGTGAAATAAAAGTGCTATCTTGACTTTGACCTTGTTTTATCCAATATGGAGTGAAAGGAAAGGAAATCAAGAGGAGAGACACGTGGAACAATTTGAATTACTTTAAATTGTAAAACAAATGTAACAAAGGGTGAAAAAGGGATAAAATGAAAATAAAGTGTGATTAATTATCATAATAATATGGAAAATTGATGTAGAGGCATCTTAGGAATGCTCAATAATGTGTCTTAGAGTCATGTGGGTAAGTCAAATTTGAATTAGAATTCAAAACTAGTTTTCTCACCTTTTGTCTAATTTGAATTTTCAAATTTATAATGAGGGATTAAGAATGTGTTTAGGTGGTCTAAGTGGGTGTTAATATTATTTCATGGTGAATAAAGTTGTAATAGACCTTTAAGGCCTTATGAAAGGTCTAAAGATGGTTTTGAATGCATATGACAAGTAAGGTGTGAGATGACAATCCACCACCCTACGTGGGTCTAGGAGTTGTTAGTGGTATCTTGAATTAAGAAATAATTACAAGTCATATTTTTAGAGTTTATATTATCTATATATATAATAATAATAATAATAATAATAATAATAATAATTATTATTATTATTATATATATATATATATATATATATATATATAGTGTGTGTGTGTGTGTGTGTGTGTGTGTGTGTGTGTGTGTGTGTGTGTGGGGTGATTGGAAGTAGAAGAGTAGGGCAGATAAGATTGAAGAAAGAATGAAGGTCTACCAAAACAAATATATGACTATAAGTCATTTACAATGAACTAAACTTCATATGAATACAATAGTGATGGAAATATTGAGTCTCGTTAGTGTTTGATAATATTTAAAAAGATAATAATTTGATTTCACAACTGGGATTAATAATATTCATGATTAAATATGCTTGCCCTGCATTATATATAAATTCTATGTTTGTGAACAATAAAAAGGTATAAGTTTATGGTAAAGGACTTGTTTAAGAATGTTGAGAAAAACACCGTATTTTGGTAAGTAAAGTTAATTTTTTTAAAAAATTTATTTCCATATTGATTTCAAGTGCTTTGGATTTCAAAATAAACAAAGAACCCCTATTTCCTATGTAGAAGTTGCATGATCTCTATGTTGTTTGAAGTTGCCTAAAGACTATGTGTTTCATTGTAATGCAAGAAGTAGCATTTAAAATCCATTAAAAATGTATTTGAGGATTTTTGGATTATATTTTAGACCATATTATATAAGAAATGTAAAAAGGATTCATTGATGTTAAGGTTCTTGAATGGATAGACTATGTTTTCCTATGGCAAGCTTACTATTTGAGACTGTGTATTCATTTTAAGGAAAATAAGGAACTTTTCATTGATTTACAAGAGTTTTTGGGTATCAAGGTAAGTGTGATGAATGTTTTTTAAGGTTTATTTATCCTATGGTTGGAATATTTTTTTGAGTTGTTCAATTTATTAGAACATAGCCTATAGAGTGTCACATTTTGAACACAATCAAGTTTATATTAAGTTGATTGATGTAAATAGTGGATAAATCAATAGTTTAAATGATTGGAGAAGTTGCATAGGGTTAAGATATACCTATCAAACTAATTTTAGATCTTTGAAACCCATGCAAATGTTAGCAAGTGAATTTTGTGTGCTCTTGACTAAGACAAAGCGTTAGATAACCCTAAACTAGGGTTTTGGAAGTTTAGTGAGATTCCACCATTCATTTTAGATAAAACATTATGAAAAGCTTAAGTGAAAGGTGTTTGAAGTGATTTTGAGGTTTTATTTGTGTGATTGTACCTTTATATATGGATTTTGAAGGTTGTATTTAAAAATAACCCTAACAAGCCTAGGGCTAAATAAAAAGAAAATTGAGTTTATAAGAGGGAATTAAGTGTTGAATAAAGGATTGAAACATAACTAAGAGGTGATATGGGATAAAGGGTTTCAAAAGATATCTCGAGTTTTTTAATATTCTTCTATACAATGTTTTACTAGCAGGGTTTCTACAAAAAAAGGCTACAAGGGTTATAGTGGAAGACAAGCAAAATTATTAAAAGAGTGATTTGTTGCTCTAAGAAAGTTATGAATGCATTGATTGGTATAATAAAAACTTATTAAGAAAGACCAAAGCATTTAAAGTTATAAGAGAACCAGGTGAATATCCTCACCATTACATAAAGGATTGATCTAATGAGCATTATTTAAGGAAGTGGATTTCAAAATAAGGAGAAGTGTGTCAAATTGGTGTATGATCTACATCATAAATGAAGGAAAACATACTAGCATAAATTGTTGTGCAAATTCCATTTACAAAAAAAATAAAAGCTTAAGTTGAGAATAAGTATCAATAAATTTTAACCATTGTTAAACATATTCTAGAAAGGAGTTAATAAGATGGTTATTTTATGAGGAGGGCCAGGTCCTATCCATGGTCTTACACTGCAACTCATAAAATAAAAAAACCCATAAGGATAACAAAAAGCACGTGAAAAATAAATGATAACAAGATGGTATTTGTGAGGAAGACTGGGTCCTATGCATGATTTTACAATGCAACTCACAAAATAAAAATCCAAAGGATGCCAAAAAGTGTGTAAAAATAATATGAAAATAAAGAAGACTATGGTACATCATGAAGAAGACTGGGTCCTATCCGTGGTTTTACAATGCAACTCATCAGATAAAAAGGAAACCAAAAGACAAAAAAAAGGACTAAATTTTTGTGAAAAGAGAGAATTGGTGTAGAGGGAGAGATCCATGTGAATAACTTGTAAAAAGTGTTAGATAGATGGAATTTAGAAAGTATGAAAAGAAGGAAATGTTTAGGCAAAGTAATTTTTAAGGAATTATGCATTGGTGGGCTCTTTGAAAACATGGCCTTCATTAGTTTGAAGGTGGTATGTACTTGGAAGAAGAATATCTTTGACTAAATAGAGGCCCCACCATTTTTGGGCACATTTAGCTTCTTTATCATGGGTGTAGTATAATTTAAGGACAATATCACCAACATTAAATGTGCAATTTTTAACACATTTATTATTTTGTTTGGAAATATGATCCTTGTATTGGTGATTATGTTTCAAGGCAGAAAGGTGGTGTTCATCAAGGAGATCAAGGCCATGAAAGTGAGCATTATGTAATTATTCATCTATAATGATACCATGAAGAGATATACAGAGAGAGGGAAGCTCAAATTCAAATGAGAGAACTGACTCAAAACCATATACTAGAGAGAATGGTGTTGCCCCAATGGCAGTATGTATGCTAGTCTAATAGGCCCAAAGAGTAGGATAGAGGTGAATGTGGAAATCCATATAGGTTTCATGAATTATATTTTTGATAATTTTATTGAGAATTTTGTTAGTGGCCTCATCTTGGCCATTGCATTTTAGATGATAAGGTGTAGAAAATTTGTGATTGATCTTGAATTTAGCACATAGCTATTTGGCATCCTTATTTTTAAAATTACCAAAATTATCAAAAATAATAGTATGGGGAACACCAAAGTAACAAATGATTTGATTAATAATAAATTTGGTAATGGTGTTACCAGTGACATTAACAAGGGGCATGGATTCAACCCATTTGGTAAAACATTCTATAACGGTGATGATAAAAACATGCCCATCTTGGGAGCAAGGTAATTTGCTAATGAGATATAATCCCCACATGGAGAATGGCTAAGGAAATTTGACAAATTTGAAGTTTGGATAGAGGTGAATGAATTAGATCATATGAAGTTTGTAAGGAGTACATTTTTATTGAATTCGATTGTATCCTTTTCAAGAGTAGGCCAAAAGTAACCAATGCATAGGCATTTTCATGCTATAACATGCAACCTATCCTAGCTCCTTGAAGGAATTTAGAACCATCAAAGTGAAGGGTCCAAGTATCCTCATGTAAATATACATTAATTTTAGGAATATCTTTGATAACTACTTTAGGTCTAGTAGTATTCGAGGGATTAGAGGATTCATCAAGATTATTTGCTTCAAGATCAGTAGTAAAGTTATGAAAAATCTCTTTGAGATAAATAGATTGATTAAGACCTTGAATATAGAGGATATTTTCATCTAGAAGACTATCTTGAAGGTGATTGGTAGCTAGTATGGGAGCTACAACTAGTTGATCAACTATGACTTACCCTTTAATAGTTTTTTGAGTCACAATACGGAGATCAAATTTCATAAGGAGAACCATCCATTTGCCAATTATATCTCTAGGAAAAAAATATTTGGAGAAGAAGTGATGAAGGGGGTCAGAATGAATGATGACATAAATAGTCTGGTAAAGCATGAAATAGCAAAGCTTTTTAGTTGCAAAATAGATAGTGAGGAAATCATGTTCAACTTTGGTATAACATGTTTCATAATTGATGAGGCCTTAGATAATGTAATAAATGACATACTCTCTTCTAGTTTCATCTTGTTGGGCAAGAATTGCACCAAATGATATAGGCATCGAATACGTATATAAAATCAAGGGTCAATCATTGGAAAGAGGGCAAAGTGTAGGTGGGTGAAGCAATGAATCTTTCATGTTATCAAAGGCTTTTGACAAGGGTCCATCCATTCTAAGGCATTACCTTTATTGAGAAGAGAATTGATGGAGTGGATGTGATAAGCCATTTTAGGGATGAATCATCTAATTGCCCCAAGTTTGCCTAAGTACATGCAAATGTTAGGAATGGGCATGTTGATGATAGCACTAATCTTAGCAGGGTCAACATCGATGCCATGGAGAAAGACTAAGAATCCTAAATTTTTTCCAAATGTGACACTACAGACACATTTATAAGGATTTAGTATAACTCAATATTTAAGAAGATGGTTAAAGATGATATCAAGATTTGAGAGATGAGTTATACGACTTTTGGATTTAGCAATGAGATCATCCACATAGGTTTCAACAATTTTATAGATAAGATCACAAAATATGTGAGTCATTTTTCATTAGTAAGTGGCTCTGGTATTTTTGAGGCCAAAGGGAATTTTGACATAGTAATAGGTGCCCCATTCCATGGTGAAAGTGGTCTTATGTTGGTCCTCGAGGGTAATGTGAATTTGATTGTAACTCAAAAATCCATCCATAAGAGATAACATTTCATAACCAGTTATGAAATCAACGATGGCATCTATTGAGGGTAAAGGGAAGTTTTCCTTGGGATAAGTGAGGTTAAGATTATAGAAATAAATACAAATGTGAATGACCATAGTGACCTTTTTTTGAATAGGCACTATGTTAGAAACCCATTCAGAATAGTCCACTAGTTTTTTAAATTTAGCATCGAGTAATTTAATGATTTCCTTATGACATAAAGTGAAAAACTCAAGTGGAAATTTCCTTTGCTTTTGATGCACAAGATTGACATCAAGATAAGTAATGATGCTATGCACTATAATGCTAGGGTCATTACCAGGCATGTCCTCATAGGACCAAGCAAAAACATCATGATACTTATCAAATAACAAGCTGAAATTAACATGTTTAGTAGGTAAGAGTTCATGAGAAATTATAATTGGTCAAGGATGGGATGGAATACCATATTCAATGTGAGTAGTTTCTTTGATTAGCATGGCATTTCTATCTTGAAAGTGGTATGGTGCATTAGGTAAGGTAGAAATTGGATTATCTTTAGGATCAATGCTAGCTACAAGGTTTTTGAAACAAGTGGTTTAGGTTTTAAAATTATAAGTGTATGATGTTGGAAAGGAATTTGAGGTTCTCAAGCATGAAGTATTTCAAGAATAGATTCATCACTAGGAAAGGTAGTAAGAGGACCACAATACTCAACATCTACTTTGAGATCTAGAATTTGATTACCATGGTGATCATACTTAGAATGTATCTGATGAACATTGGTTTCCTTGGCCTTGAGTGTAATCTTATAAGTAGGAAAGGTAGATGGATCAGAAAGGATTGAAGTGTCATTGGTTTTGGTGATAGGGGAAGGATCAGATGCAATGATTAGATCTATAGGTGATAAAAGAGATGTTTGAATTTTTAGAGATTTGGAAGGTATAATTTGCTCTACCACCCAAGGAGTATCAATAAGAGGATAATTGGTAGGAGGTATATAACCTTTGAGATCAAAGTCATGATCTATGGAAATGGTATGGACATCTCAATTAAAATCATGAATTTGAGCTAAGGTTTTTTGATAACATTAGACATCTAAGTCTCAAGATTGAGCTTGGGCCATTATGTAATTATCATCATATGTTGGATATATCATTTATGCTTGAGAGTCAAGGGGAGTTTCAGAAGGTGAAATCCCAATATTACTAAATGTATAAAGAGACATGATGATATGATCATGAAATAATTTGGAAACTCTAAAATCATTGCAAGTGAAAGCATCTTTAGGTAAATAAGGCTCCCAAGCATTGTATGGGGGTGGGGAATCAGTAATCTCATCAATAAGAGGAATAGTACAATCCATAGGTAATAAATAAGGAGGAAGCCATTGCAAAATGTATGGAAGTAGCTTGGTGGTATTAAAATTATGTTACAGATCATTAGGTTCATCATCATCAAAATCCACAAGAGTGACTTGTAAATTGGGATTCATGTTGATGAGCTCGGGTAAAGGAACATTATTGATCTTAGGAATGGTAGGAATATGATACTCAGATTTGGGATTAGGAAGCTAAATACTCCATGTATTGGTGTAACCTCATGCTTGTATCATTTCCCATTATGTAATAATTTAATGCATTGGATACCAGAAGAAGTGATGACACTCATTCTATGAGTCCAAGGGTGACTAAGGAGAATATTATAAGATAAAGGTAAGTCAAGGACCATAAGATTAGTTCGAATGGTATTATATCCAATAGTTAATGGAAGCTAAATGCAACCAAGTGGATTTTGATTTGTCTTATCAAAACCATGGTAGGTAAGATTGGTTTGATTAAGATGATCCTTGTTATAACTAAGTTGTTAGATTATCCACAAATATGTCACATTAATACTAGAGCCTTCATTAACTAGAACTTTATGGATAAGGGTAGCATTAATAGCTATTTTGATAAAAAGTGGCAAATCATCAACACAAATTTTTTTTTAATCATTGATCATGTCTTCTTCAAGAAATTCAAATAGAAGGCTTGGAATAGGGACATATAGTTTTAATGGTATTGACATTGGTAGGTTGAGATTCAATAGAAGATGGTTATTCATCTATAGAAGATGGATCTTAAATTTATTGGAGTTGTTGCATAAGGAACTTGTGATGATAGGGTGAAGTACAAACCAATTCCATAAGTGGAATCTTACAAGGCATAGAGTTGAGTTCTTCAAGAAAGTTCCTATGAGATTTAAAAGAACCAACATAAGGTTTAGGAGGTAAAGTAGTTTTTGGAGGAATAGATATGGTTGGAGGTTCAGAAGGAGGAAGTGGTTCCTCATCGGATTCTGAAGCTAGATTAGTAGTTGTAGTGTCTTTTATAAGGTGTTCTTCTAAATATGGTTTCTTAGGTTTGGTAATAAGATCTTTGTGAGGTGGCTTACAATGATAATTAACCTTAGTGGTGTTAACCTATTGAGAATTGTTATAAAATTGGTCATAATCAACATCAATGGCATAAATATCCTTTCTATTTAGTTTATTGTTGGTTGTATAAAGTGATTTTAGGTTATTTGAGGTAGAATCTTTAGAATATTATAATTTTTTAGAAGCAGTGGTGCACTCTTGATGATGAAGGTTGATCATAGCTTCATGATTAAATGAATCACCAATCATATAGGAGACAAAAAATTTAGTGAACCCTCTACAAGATTCATGGGATTGAACAATGTGGGCATGAAATGAAAATAAATTATTAGGGTCATACCACTTAGGAGGATTGTTAGGATAGGTGAAAGGTCTAGAGGGTGATAAGATTTATTTTATTTGCTACAAAAAAAGTGTTGTGTGAGAAGATGAAGGGATGTCAGTTTTGGTAACTCTTGGTTCGGTTTATGGAGTATTAATAGTGATAACATTGGTAGATGTTTAAAAATATCATTTTAAAAGTTTAGGAATAGGTTTTAATTGCTTCATGAGAAAGTCTTGACATTTAGCTTGGTTAAGAGATTCATTAAGTGTTTGGGGAGCAAAGGTTCAAACCATATATTGAAGAGGAGTTAAAGTAGTTATAAAGAGTTTGAATAAATTATAATCCATCATGTTATGGTTGAATTTATGGGCCAATGATTTCCATATTTTGATAGAGTTATGAGTTGATTTAATGGGAGATTACTTAGCAGTTATGAAGTTGCTAAGACAATTTTTGGGAAGATAATTGTGTTGAAAATATTTAACTAAAGGAATCACCAAATCTTCAAGTTTCCAAATGGAATGTTGGGGTAATTTGTTGTACCATTTTAATAAATTACCAGTGAAGGTTTTGACTAAGAGTTTAGTAGTGGTGAAGGTATTATTTTGGATCGACTCTTTGTAAAGGTTGCCAAAGGCTTTGAGAAATGAGATAGGGTCTTTAATCCCATCATATTTGATAGTTGGATATATGATACCAATATAATGGACACAATGAAGGGAGTTAAAGGCTTATGTTGAATAGTTTGAAGCATCTTGTTATTCATTATTGGTTGAGGAATAATATTTCTTGAGGCATCCCTAAGAGGTGGAAAAATGTAATTAGGATTGGCTTGAGGATGAATAGTTAGAGGTTGATTAGACATCTTAATTAAATGATGTTGGAGTTGCATCATTTTATTAGTGTTAGAGTTTTGCATTATGTTCATTTGTTGAATAACTTGGGCAAGAAGTTGAGTTGTATCTAGAGGTGGGTTGGTGTTGGTAGGAGTACTCCCCAGATTGGTGTTAGGGGGAGGGTTATTAGAAGATGGGTTATTAGTAAGATTATTGATTAAACTTGTGTCAATTTCCCCCACATTAGTTTGAAGGTTTTGAAGATGATAAGTATCTTGGTATGTATAGAAAGGATCAGACCCATCAACTTCATTTTGAGGTGTGATTTGCACCATGTTACAAGTGATGGATGAAGGAGGGGAAGAGGTTCCCCAAGAGTGATGGTGATCTTGGGAAGAAAAGAGAGGGAGAAATGAATATCCCATATAGTATCTAAATGGATTAAAACTATCCAAGAATATTCTAATAGGAGACTTCATGATGACTTAAGAGAAATGAACAAAATGCTAGGAAAGAGAAATAGAGAATTGGATCAACAAACATAGAAAGTAAAAAAAGGTACAAAGTTGATTGGGTTAACTAGTAGAGAAAATAGGGTCTAAAAACAATACAGAGTTGACTGGGTCAACCTCATATAGGTAACAGAGGTTGGAAATTATATAGAGTCGACATGGCCGACCTAGTTTAGGAAATAGGGAAAATAGATAGCCGATAACATATTATGTCGATAGAAATGACTATGTACTAAAACAAGAATAATTTTTCAAGTAATTTAGGAAAAAAAGAAATGAAAGGAAACACACAATCAATTGGGTCAATGAGCTTGATCTAATTGAGGCACACAACACAAAACCTTGCACCAATACTGGCTAATATAAATTTTTGCAATACAACATACAATTTAGCAAAGAGAAAGCAATCAACTTAGAAATTAAAAGCTAAATAAGTGGTCAACTTGAATGCTGTTATATTATTAGAGTATAATTTTAGATGTGATGGAAAGTTGGCTATAATCAAGGATCTAAAAATCAATCTAAAGATGGTTGAAAAGAATTTGTATTGGCAATAGTACAAGCTTGGTATTGGGGCCTACCCCCTCACTTCACACACCATAGTAATAAGGCATTAGGTGCTTATCCAAAATATACCATTAACCATGTGTTTATGCTTGGTCAAAAAACCAAGTTTGATTCCCCCTTGGTGATGAAATCCAAGTAGGTAGGCCTTGGGTAGACAATTGTTAAAATGTTTATTAAAATTTTATTATTTGGTCATGTGTGCATGAAATAAAAAATAATGTAACTACATAGTATAAGAAAAACCACCTAATTAGACTATGTGATCTATTCTAATCATGCAAACAATAAATGAAAGTGTGAGATAATTACTAGCATATAAGGGTTAATTCCAAGTTTGAAACATAATATAGTGTCAATTTAGTTAACAGTGTATGTAGAGAATATAGAACAAGGTTGATAGGATCACCTATGTACTACATAAGAAAAAAGTCTAAAAGTAAACTACATTGATAGAGCTGACCTAGATGTCTAGATAGAATATATAATACATAACTATGTCAATAGGGTTGATCTAGTTGACTTTACAGGGGTAGATATAAAGACTACAAACTATGAAAAATAGGACTATAAGGAAAGAGAGAGAAGGATAGAAAGGAACCTTGGTGGGTTGCAAGATGTAGAGAAGTGAGATTATTATTGAAGAACCTTGCTAAATGTTTGAAAATCTTATTAACTATGTCGATTGAGTCAACCAAGCTTTGTAAAAACCTATTAATGAGTGCCTAAATTGTACAGGGTCGATTGGGTAATCCTAGTAGTCTAAATATGATGTCTAAAAATGTATAAGGTTGACTAAGTCAACTTAGTAGTTTGAACTAAAATTATGGAAAACTTGCATAAATAGAACAAAGTCATTTTGATGCGACTGTGCGTCAAACCTATGTATACAAGTTAGTACTGTATCGATATAGTCAACCCAACATCACAAATATATGAAAAATAAAATGATAAAATAATGAAGTGAAACAAGTCCTATAAGGGTTAGATTCACATCAATTTCACCAAAATGTATGTAATAAAAAATGCATCATGTATATAAAACAATCCTAACTTATAGAAGATAGATCATACCATACACTTCTGATTGGGTATACATTTATTAAGTGGGAACATGACTAATATGGGGATCTACTAGAACCCATTAGAGGATCTCTTACCACAATACACCATGATAAGGAGGGTTCCAAAGCCTCCAGTCTAACACAACCATGCAATAACCCTAAGGGGGTCCTAAATTTTAATATTTCATCTAAACTAATCATAAGTAAAGTAAATCTAATCGAGTTCTCACCAAAGCTTGTGGCACAACATGAGAGGTTAGTAAATAATCAAAACATGTATAAGACAATCTCAATTAAGCTAAGTATGAGTAAGACCCTAATACATGGAATATGAAGAGTAATATTATTTGAATCTAATAATTATGCTACTTTTATCTACTAAAGAGAGGAGCAAAGTTAGAGAATACTTCCCTGAATATGAACCCATTTAGACTCAATCTCTCCCTTGGCCAATGGGGCTTTGCATTAGGTTGTTGTGGTTTGTAAGGATCACTAAGAAAGGCTAAAACACCCAAGACTTATCCACAAGACTAGATTATCCAAGTAGAAACCCTAAGCTAAGACTCTTCAAGTATAATGGTGGAAGAGTAGATTGTAAATAAGTGTGATCAAATAATAACTCTTTATTGCATATTGAAATAATGATGAAATAATGTTGTATTTATAGGTGGATTTGACCCTTCCAAAAATCTTAACCGATAGGTTTGACCCAGTTGACTTAGCACAATTTTAGAAAATGATTCACTAGGTCTTGAGCTAGGTTAGATAAAGGCTAACCTAATTCCTAAGTGAAAATATCCTGAAATTGTACAGGTTTAACCCAATTGACCTAGCGTAGTTGACTGACAAAAGGGACTTAAGGTGAGGAAAAGTAGGATGAAAAGTGGGAAATGATTGGAGGAGTGTGTAATAGAGGAGTAATAACTTAGGGAATGGTTTTTAGGAGTTGGTCGACTTGGTAATAAGTGGTAATAAGGGATAATAATCCTAAGAAGCACCAATGATATACCCACCTCTTTCTTAGTGCACCCCTTAAGGCATGCACTCAGAGAGATTGAGTCCTAACATGTTCCTACAAGATGTAAAACATCAATATTTGGTAAAATTTGAAAATATTATGTGTATACACTTGGTACCTTGTGTATTATATTTTCTCCATTCATGCTTTGATCATATAATATATATTGTTCAGTGCTTAAGTGTATCCCCTCTTATATATTTTTGATGTCCTTGATAGTGACACCTCTAATTTTATTTTATCTATAATAGGTCTCACTATAAAATTTAAATTTTTGCACTTAGTAAGGCTTTACAAATCATTATATGATACCCAACTTATAATAGGTACCCATTATGTCACTTTTCATTACCTATATTAAGGTTAGGTTGTACTTGAACATAATTAGTGATGCTTCTTGAAATAACTTGGTATGTGCTTACTTGGCACCTTGTATATTATATGTATTCCATTCATACCTTGATCATATGAGATATATTATTTAATGCTTAAGTGTATCCCCTTGATAATGACACCTTATAGTGGGATTTACCATTGACCTCCCAACATCATCAGGTTTATGGTATTTGAGAGGTGGTACAATCCTCTCCATGAAATTATTTATATGTTGGAGAGTTCTGACAAGCTAAAAATAAATTTTGTGTTTGATTCCTATAATTTCAAAGAGATCCAAATATTCAACACCATTTCCTTATTTAGTTGGTGGTTATAGTGTATCGAAACCCATGTATTCTAAAAATATGGAATGGCATACCTAAGGACTTTCATAGTGTTGGGTATTATTTACCATCTATTTTACTTATTTTGTGATTAATGTGATCTAAATGAAGTAAAACTATAAATATTTAGATTATTTAAAATATGGAAATAATCATATAAATCTACATATAAAAAGGTAGGTAACACTGTACCTAGATACTTAAAATTGACAAACCAAGAGAGTATGAGATACAATTAGTTGATTTATGATTTATAATTTTTATTACTCACTATTTTCATCACTATCCTTGAAATAGATTTATTTCGTATTAGATTAGGAAATAGGAGCTCAAATCTTAGATTTTGCTAGTGAGACTCATATCCCTAGGATGACTAGTACTATCTTTATTGATAGTATAAGTCTATGATACTTCAAACCACTACATCTACACATGTATATGTCTCTTATGTGTACACTTGCCTTCATCTTATGCATGTTTATTTATTTATCAATCATTACAAAAAAATTTAGAATTCTTATTTATAATTAGAGGATATAGTACTCTACCAAATCTAATTTTTTCTCATTATTTTTTAATTGGTGCTTTAGATATTTGACATCTACATTGTTTACTATATTATTTTATTTTACTTTTATATCCATGTGTATAAATTCCAACCATGATTTATACTTGTTTAAGATGTTGACCCTAGATTCTAAGCATACATGTAATTGATGATAATTAAATAAGTATGATCGCGTGCAGATGATATGCTCATGATCATACCTAGTATTCTAAAATGCCTAAAATAGAATAAAAAAATACATATGTGGGAAATTAGATTGTTAAAAGTGTGCTAAAAATAATAGGCATCAAGTGAAGAAGATATAAAATAATGCATACTAATAATAAATTGTCGAATGAAGAAAAAAATGATGATAAGGAAGATGAATCTTCTAGGAGGATCTAGAAAGATGTTAGGTGGAATGTAAGTTGTCAAAAATTAGAAAACATAGATAGGTGGAGGTTATTCATATACAACTAGTAAAGAGCGAGGGGAATTAGGAAAATTTAAACACATAGGATTTATAAACTATTTTTGTTTCACATTTTTTATGTAAATAATTTTCAAGGGTATTTGGAGTGCAATATTAGGTTTTGATAAGTGGATTGAGTCTTATGTAATGTTTTTTAGTATGAATGAAAACTATTATACATTCATGGAGTCATTATATTGTTTTATGTAAAGTGTATTATGTTGTATATGATGATGGAAATGATAATTGACATATGAGTTATGTGTTTTGATTAGTTATATATAAATTTCACTATAGAAGTACTAGGGTTTGGATTAAGGGTTGTATGTGTTTGATGATATTGTAGGCACTAAGATTTTGCACAATAATATTTGTGCTAGTCTAGGTCTTAGGTCCCTTTTATTATTCATCCCTATTTCACACCATATATTTACCCAATTATTATTTTATCCTTACTCTGGCTAATTAGTTTGATTAATTTATTTTTCACTTAGGTAATTTACTTTAAATAATTACCTACTGTAAAATATATCTAAATCAACCCAAAGCATAATAAAGGCTTAAGGCTTAGTTTTAACCTCTAACAACTTCCTCATTATCCTAAATTTGTTTAACCAAATTAAGGCTTAGTTTAACTTCACATTGAAACCATTCAAACATATTTGGTAAATATTGGCTCAAATCATTGGCAATCCCCATGGTTGACATTGATTTTGTTGAATCGACATCGATTTAACCATAGGTCCCCTAGGGCAAAGGACAAAATTTTTGTGCCCATAATTTTCATTGTAATGTTGAAAGATTTTATCTAGAATGTTAGCTAACTAATTTTTCATCTATTGAAAGTCATAATCCTGTGTTAGTCTACCAAAGCTCATCTATAGATTAGGAATCCTCTCACCAACTTTGTAGTTCACCATAGATTAGAAGCACTGTAAAGGTAAGTATGCTATTTGTTTTATGCAATTCTTTCTATTTTTTATTTTATTTTATAGTTTAGTTTACCTATTTAATTTTTATTAGACTATCTCAATCCATCCTAATCCATCTCAAATCCCATAAAACCGATATTTAGGCCCCTGTCCTCATAAATTTGTCTATACTTCCAAAATTGATGTTGATTCCATGAATTGACATCAATCTTGTAGATCGACATTGATCTCTACTCAAATCCTATTCTATCTGTAAATAAAATACTTTTTAATTAACAACCTAAATTAATATTTGACCCTTATTTCTTAAATCCATGAGTTTTTACTTGTAGATGACTCTACCTCGATTTATAAATGACGTGATTGTTATTCAAGATTTGCCCATAGTCCAACATCCTCTCTTCTTCGACCAAAGTGATATTTACTTTGAACTAGGAATTTTTGAAATTATATTCACCCCCACATTAGAATCCATTGTTGATCAAATAGAAGTAATACAAGCAAAAAAAGATGCAACTAAATATTATTAGAATGTTCAATTTACTAATCTCCATGCAATGAATGTAGATTAATCTAACTCATTTCATTTTCTTATTTGTATCATTACATTAATTATTGTATTTTCATTTACCATATTTATCTACTTGAGTGCTTATAAAGTGGGTTGACATCCTTATTAGGAAGTGTACCACTTCCTGGGACTAGTCTAGTACTAGGAAGCCCACTCATATATCCTATTAATCAATTTTTTTTCTAAGTTTTCTGTTGTGTGCAAGTAGTCCTTCCAAGACAAAAAGGAGCTTTCACATCACTGGATAAATGATGCATAATATTTCCAATAATAGGTAATCTTAAAACCTTATATCTTAATTTACATTTTTAGTAATTTGTTTTATATAAGAATAAACAAAAAATACTTTAAACATTATGGCATGCCTGGTGGGACCCTTTTTGGGCCTCATTATTTCTTGATTCTTATTTTTTTTGTTTTATCTCATTTAGTAAAACTATTTTCTTTCTATCTTCATTAAAATGGTTATATATATATATATATATATGTATATATATATATATATGTATATATATATATATGTATATATATATATATATGTATATATATATATATATGTATATATATATATATATATACATATATATATATATATATATATATATATATATATATATATATATATATATATATATATATATATATGTATATATATATATGTATGTATGTATGTATGTATATCCTTTGAAAGAAATTATCTTTGCCTATTTTAGAAGTGCATCTAGTATAAATAAGTAGATTAAATTATCATTTAGTCACACTATTTTCCACACACTATCAAGCCATGATAATCATAAAAATTACAATCAAAACAAATCCCACCTAGGTAGATCTAATTGGATTTCATCACCAAGGGGAAAGTTGACTCAATGTTTTGGCCAAGTATAAATAATTAATTGGAGGTATATAGGATAAGCACCCAACACCTTTTTTTTTGTGGTTGTGAAGTGAGGGGGTAGGCCCAAATAACAAGCCATGTACTACCACCAACACAAGATTAGAACTCACTATACCTTTGCATATATCAAGGTTCCTAGCTTTAAACAAACCTAAAACCAAACTTAAATTGCCACTTATTGGGACCTTCATTATCCCATCACCCAATCACATTCTAAAGTTTGTTTCTTAAAAATTAAAAATATTTAAGTTCATTCAAATAGTGTGTGTACTTTTCCTCACTAAAAATGAGATAAAAAAGAGTTGTGTGTTTTACATTTATGATTTATTTTTATTATTTTTTCTACTACATGGATCTAACATGATAAAAATCACTAAAAAAAATAGAATTACCACAGTCATTCTCTTCAATAGAACAGTCACCAAACCCTGTACCTCTCTCAATTCCATTGAGGACCCTATCCCTTAGTTTTATCTTCAGGGTGATCTTGATTTTGCTAGTATAGTAGACAATAATCTGATAGCCTTAAACTATTACCTTACCATGCAATTCATATTGATCCTTATTTCCCCTCATGGCCAAACCTCCCACTCTTTCTATGGCATGTTACTAGAAACATTTTAAGGATACACCATGGCCATCGTGTCCTCATCTATCAACCTACCACCACCCATAGGTTTAAATACTGACACAACAAAGCCTCTAGATACCCAACCACCCTTAGTATCTAGTAGCCCCATTACAATCATTATTCCTATGCAGAATATTACTACACCATAACCTACATCCAACCAACCAACCTCTCCCGTAGTTTAAAATTTAGTAGTCTCCATCCCGATGACCCTCCCTCCTATCCAAACCTATGTAACTTTGAATCCCCAACATACCACCCAACCTCTACCATCCACACAAAAAATCTCTATAAGTCAAAATATCCAATAACAAATCCCTTTAACTACCCAATACCAAATTCTTTCACAACCCATTTCAAGTACTTACTTTAACCCATCCCAACAACAAAGCTTACCCCTATTATTCCTATAGTATGTGGTTGCATCTCAATCGATTGTCACCATGTTTATCGACTATCCCCTTTCATAACCTCTCCCAACCTCACTTCTTCCCTATTAACATTTGAAATAAAATGTTTTAAGAGGTATCCCTCAACATAATGCTTATCTGGACCTCATGTGTATCCTCATGGATAGGATGATAAAATTAGAATATTCTACCTCCAGGAAAAATAACATGCTTACATATGAACAAATCTGTAATGACCCTATTAACCACTCCATACCAATTAGGCCATAACCAACCCAATGGGAACTTCTTAATGTTACAAAGTTTTAAAATAAGGAAGATCCCCAACATCATATTAGGGCATTTAAGCATGCATGTTACCTTATACCCCATGATGATGCCCTTCTTTTGAGGATGTTGCCTATGTCGCTCACAGGGACAACTCTAGATTGGTATAGTTTCATCCCCAAAACTTTCTATTCTCTTTTGGGAAGTTAACATAAACTTTTTTAGAACACTTTTCAATTAATATCACTAGAAAAGTAACCATTGCTGACCTCTATGCCATTAGGCAATTTGAATATGAGTCCATTGTGAAATTTGTTTCTAGTTGGCAAGGCCTTATAAATTAGTTAACATTTTCCCTTCCTCAACCTAAACTGATTGAATTATTTTTGATATCATGTGAAAAATGTATCTTGTCCACGCTACAAGTTCAATCTTTCAAAACCATTGACAAAGCCTTTACCATAGATTTTAAGTTAGAAATATGAGTTTTAGAAGAGGGAAAAATTAAGTTATGAAACAAAAATTTTAAACTAGACCCCTCTAAAGGAACCAACAATCTGAAGCCAAAAGGGTTAACTAGTGTTATTGTCCTAAAGTTAGCCTCCCCATTCATGATAAACCAACTAAGATCTTCCTAGACACAACCATGAAGAAATTTAATATGGTTCTCACCCAGGAAATACATGACTTTAAAGGAATATTATACTACTATTTTAGAAAAAATATTAAAGGCAATGGTTATTGAGCTCCTTACAATTAGACATGTAGATGACTCCTGACCAAAACTGGGTTGGTATAAATAAAGTGATTTTTTCACTTACCATCGTGTGCCTAATTATGAAATCAATAGATGTCATTATTTAAAAAGCCTAGTACAAAAAATCATTGATTAAGGGGAGTTGTATTTGGATAATCTAAATGTTCCTCAAAATCAATCTATCAACATCTTTAGGTATCCATTCCTAAACCATCCATCCTCATCTAATTCTGTACAAACAAATACAAGAGATACCCCAAATTAGGACACTCTTGTAATAAATACTATCCATGATCAACTTTTACCTAAAGAAGTTGGTAATAAACCTAAATCATCTTCTGTAATAATAAGAATACTAGATCTCATTATAGGATATGCTTTTGAACCATTTGAAGTAACTAAACCCATTTCTATCATCCACTCGAATCTTCATGATCTCATTACATGGGACCCTCTAGAAGAAGGTTCATCCAAACACACTGAAATTCATCCATGAAAAGTGAAGGATAAAAAAGTTATTCCAACCATGTGGGATAAGTGCTTGGGTATGCCAAAGGGTAAAGCTTTTCAACATCCACCTATAAGACTCAAGCTCCCCCAAAATAAGGATCTTTGTAAAAATACTCCCACAAAATTTATCTACATTCAAAAGGGAAAAATGGCCATACCCTAAGGACAAACTAAACCATCAATATTAAGTCCCCATCCTCCCTCTAAACTTAAGATCTTGGTCACAAAATCTTTTGTCAAGGGATCTAAGTTAACTCAAAAGCTTATGCCTATACTACTGACACTAAAACCTCATATTAACTCCACAGACTTTTATTATCCACAAAACTTATCTAAAACACCCTTACCACCCGTTAAAACTACATGTACCACCAACACAAAAAAGGAAAGTACATAAGTAAGCATGACTCAAAAATTGGTACCTTGAAAGATAAAAAAACCATACCAAGATTCTTTACAAGGATATTTTTCCACCATCCTTAACCAACTCCTACAAACCTCCCTTATCACGTTACCTATTATCAAACCAGTTAAACCTCATATCCAAAAACCATCATGTTATAGGTAAAACAAAGTGCGTGCTTATCATAGGATACCTATAAATGACAATGAAAGATGTAATGCTCTCAAAGACATGATTTAGAATATGTTGGATGAGAATGATCTTTTAATTGAATAACCTAATATACTCTTCAAACCAAACACTAAACCCACAATCATCTTTGAGACTAATATAGTAAATACCTTGAACCCTTTATAAATAAAATAAAAACAAGAATTGAAGAATACAATTAATAGTCTCATCCCCATCTCTGATCAACTTCCTTCCTACTTCCCTTCAAGACCTTCAAGTATGGATAATTCAAGAATTTTGATAATTCCCCCACTATTTTAAATCAATAAAATAAACATAGACACATGGTCTCAATCACAAGCCCTTAAAACCCAAAAACCAAATAAAGCCAAAGTTTTCATAGCCAAAGCCCCTGTCGTAACCCTAAAAACCTCTAGACCCTCCACTACAAAACTTAAAATCTCTATTTTAGGTAATCCACAAAATAATAACTCTTTGAAACTTATACAGATATTAGTTCTAAAGTAACTCCACCAAACCCCAGTTAATATGTCCATGTATGAACTAATTGAGAATTACCCACAACATCATCAAGCAATGATAGAAGTAGTTTAGGCCATATAAGTACAACCTTACGAACCCCAACATATGATGACATTCATTGGAGATTTGTAATGGGTTTCATCTATTAATTTTAATAATTCTGAAATAGTCTCATTACCATCTGAAGACCATGAACCTCCCCTATTTTTTACCACATAAATTAATCAAACCCAAATCAAAAGAGTTATGATTGACAATGAGGCGATCATTAACATTACTCCTTGCATGTGTTTAAAAAACTATAACTTTTGGAAATATTTATGGCCCAATCTCTAGGGGTATTATGAGATTTTAATGATACAGTGGCTCCTACTCTAGGAATCATTGTCTTCCCCATCTAAGTAGGTTCTTGTATCCTTCACAAGTTGTTTTATGTTATAGAATGTGAATTCTAATGTAATATCCTCCTAGGACATCATTGGATTTGTGCTATGCATTGTGTCCCATTCACCTTGCACTGATGCATCAAATATGAACACAAGGGCCAAGTCTATATCATCCCCACTAATCCACATCCATTTAAAACTTGAAATTTAACCTTTCAACCTAATGACATTTTACTCTCTCTAAAAAATGCAAACCCATCACCATAACTAATGAAGTGTCGACTAGTTTGAAAAAATCTTTATCACAAATCCTTGACTCTATATCCTAGAAAATATCGATAGGAATGTATCAATTATTAACACTTAATACCATTCCTACTCCTCAAAAGTATGGGTGCCCAGATAATCAGTGTGATTATCATCCCAATCTTGGGGATGTTATTCCCTTCGACCCTCCTTTCCTACATAGTCATTTGGTATATGGAGGGATCGATCAATCATCCTCATATCTTGATATCCCATCTTATGCCAAACTATTATCCTCAAACTTATCATTCTTGGATAAACCATGCTTTTCTTAAATGTACTTACAATGATGCACCTGAAAAGGCTTTGGTATGGGACATTATGAGCAAGAACCACATGATGTTACACGAAGATATTTTATGAAACCCCATGAAAAACATGGTCTTGGGTTTTAAAAAAACTCCTAAATTCATTATTGAAGTCACCCCTATATCCAATCTTGAAGAGAATGTTGTAGTGTCACCATCTAACATTCTCCCCAAAATAGATGATGTCATTTCCATCTCCCTAAACTTTTGTAGTCAATACTATCAACTTATGAACTCTTACCTATCGTAGCAATGAAGAAATTAAATCCATCTTCCTTAACTACCCCAATATGATAGAATAATATTATCCTACCATCCCCATTCTTTAGTGTTAAGATGATGAGTCTATCCTGACTTAGGCATAAAAACTTGCACTTACATAATTATCTATCAATTGAAATGTCTAGTTTTCTAAATGAATCCACCATAGACATTAACATAGGGTCTCAGAATGTCCCACACATTGTTAAGGTTAAAAAATCTCTAGACCATCAAGAGCATCAAGACTTCACCACATTATTAGTAGACCACAACGAGACTTTTGCTTGGTCGTATAGTGACATGTTATGTATAGATCATACTATTTTTGTTCACAATATTGTCACTATCAAGGAATCTAAACTAATAAAGCAAAAGTTATGAAAGGTTCATCCTCACATTTAACTCTTAGTCAAAGAAGAACTATAGTGCCTCTTTCTCGTTAATTTCATTCAGCTAATCGATTACCCTCAATGGATGTCTAATATTGTGCATGCCACAAAATCCATGGGGGTCTCCATATGTTTATTGATTTTTTATACTTCAACCTCACTTTTCTTAAAGATGACTTTCCTCTTCCTAACATTGATCAACTAGTGGACCTGACAACATGCCATAAAATGTTGTCACTTATGGATGTATTTTTTGGATACAATCAAATTCTTATCACCCTAGAGGACCAACATAAGACTTCATTTATTACCCCCTAAGGGACTTTTTGCTACACGGTTATGCTTTTTGGCCTAAAGAATGTAGGATCCACATATCAAAGAGATATGTCTTATATATTTCATGATATAATTTAAAAAATTGTTGAAGATTATATGGATGACCTTCTATGCAAGTCAAAGCTCTAAAAAGATCATATCTCTATTCTTAAGATAATATTTGACTACCTAATCTAGTTTCATGTCAGTTTCAACTCTAAAAAGTGTGTTGTTGGAGTCTTGACTAGTAAAATCCTACGTTTTGTAATCTCTATCTACAATATAGAAGTCAATCACACTAATATTATGGATATCATAGATATGCCACCCCATCCAACCTTAAGAAGCTCCATATCCTGTAAGGAAAATTGTAGTCTATTTGACATTTTATCTCCCAACTATCTGATCGATGTTAACCATTCCATCACCTCTTAAGGAAAGATACCTAGTTCATCTAGTCTTCTAAATATGAATAGGCATTTGAAGCTCTCAATAACTATCTCCTCTCCCTATTGATTCTTATTCCTTATGAGGAAGGGCAACCTTTCTTCCTGTATATTTCAGCCATAGATCATGTTCTGGGGGCTATGCTTACCCATTATGATGAACAATATAGAGAACAGACAGTTTATTACATAAGTCATACTCTTGTTGAATATGAGACATGCTATGCACATACATAAAAATAAATGACTAGCTTGGGTTTTTATGGATTCTAAGCTTTGGCACTATTTGTTTAATCATAAGACCTATGTAATTACAAACATCAATCCTTTTAAGTTTATGCATTCGGAGCCTTATCAAAATTAGCATATGGCCGGATGGATCATGCACTTAACAATATTTGATATGGAGATTCTCTATCAGAAGTTAGTTAAAGGCTAGATCATCACTGATCAGTTACTTGAGGCACCTCTTATAGGTGGTCAACCATCTAAATGTGAGCATGAAGGGGGTGAAAGAATTTTTTTTATACCTCTTGAAGGTGCTCCCATACCTTTATCCTTCAAGCTCAATTATGACTGCACTAATAACATGGCAAATTATGAATCCTTAATCACAGGTCTTCAAACTACTTTAATCCTAGGTGTTAAGTCAATTTTTATCTATATAGATTATCAGTTAGTTGTCAATCAGATCAATGACATGTATTAGTGTAAAAATGACATACTATAAAAATATAAAGCATTAGCATATACGCTATTATCCACCTTTGATTTCTATACCATCCAAGCCACTCCTCGGTCAACCAATAAATTTATGAATACCAAGGCCTCCCTAGATTCCTGTATCCCATCCTCCCCTTAGGAATCCAAGCTTTTTATGCCAATCCAAAAAATTAACCAACCCTCTTATACTAGAATTGATCTACCTTCTATCCACAATATGGAGGAAAATCACTTAGATCTTATTGAAAAAGGCCCATTATAGACAAGAGTCAAAGGCTCAAACACAGATTATCAATCAACTTCACTTGATTTATTAATCATAACATTATAAATAAAATTATATATATATATATATACTTCCTAATAATAGTTAGTTGTTCTAACAAATAACAACTAACAACTAACACAATCCTAAAATTTCTCCTCACAATATCGCTACGTGATTTTTTAAAAAAAATCACTTACATATTATTAAATTCACACTAATATAAGTTCATGCTATAGTTTACCTCAACATACCTTCTTGTAGTGTGAACTTACGGACATTAGTTTTAATCGATAATGCATCCATTACATTTAAATGAAACTTTTACATTTGGAAGGGAAATTCAGTTCAAAATTTATTTAAAAAAAATACCTCTCAAGACTTATTTGAAGACTCACGACTCAATTATAATGACACACATGACTTTTGACAAAAAAACAAGAAAATGACCAAAAACGTAAAACAATACAAAACACAAATAACTAAATACTAGACTATTAATGACAAATTCAAGACTTTAAAAAAAAACACACAAATAAAACTATTAAAAACATATCTTAAAACAACTATAAAATTTAAAAACACAAAACTATAAATAATATTATAAACTTCTAATAATCTAAAAACTACACACATATAAGTAAACCTTACAACTTTAATATATAAAAACAAATTAAAAAACTTTATTAAACAAATCTTAACGCAATAAATTTTATAAATTCTAAATAATAATAAAAAATCAAAACAATTAAAAAACATTAATAAAAAGTCTAAAACACAATAAAAACAAATACAACAATTCATAAAACTTAAAACAACTAAACAAAAATGAAAATACCATAAATAATAAACTAAAACTATAAACAAAATCTATTACTGCAGACTTCAAAACAAAACTTAAACAAAAAATTAAAAAAAAAAAAAAATCTAAACCACTATTACAAAACTTCTCGTAATACAAAGAAAACAAACTTAAAGATCGGAGAATATAAAAAAAGATAACAATAATCCTAAAATTATGATATTTTCCTTCGTCGATGGAGAACCTCGGTGGTCTCTGTATAAAAAACTATTGGATGGAATGTCAACCTGCATGAATCGATGATGTGGAGAGGTAATAGCAGGTGCATAGGCCATTTGGAGGCCAAAGTAGATGTACAAAGATGAATCGAATGCTCAAACATTGCATAATGAAAAAATATGTTAATAATTGAGTCAGATACGCATATGCTCTGATGTTTTCCCAAGCTGGGATGCAAGGCATTTGAGCTGTGGAGATCTATCCAAGGTCAATTTAAACACTATAACGAGGTCAAAATTGATTTAGATAGCTCACCAATGATGCAAAATGCCACTTTTTGACTATGAATAGCTCCTTGTATTTGAAGAATTTTCTCAAATAATTTGTGTGTTTTCTTCCCCTTTGAAAGAGATTTCAAAGGAACAATTTGAATCATCCATTTTTTTTGAAAAATGAAAAAGATGTGATGATTTTCCTTACGCTATTTTAAACTGAATTTTTTTGAATGCACACAAGAACAAAAATGGAAATGGTAGAACTATGAAAAGAATGGTCAATTATGAAAAGAGAATGGAAATGGATGGTGATTGGCAAACACTTGCACATGGTCTGCACTACAAAGGTTTGACAAAATGCAAGATAATTTACAAATAACTGCTACTGCACATGGTCTGCATTGCAACTTTAGTTAATACACTTTATGGGATGCAAAGACAATGGAGGTGAACACAAAGAGGTCTCATCAGGGTGCCCACTCTAATACCAGATATTGAAAAAGGCCCATTAGAGACAAGAGCCAAAGGCTTAAACATAGATTGTCGATCAACTTCACTTGATTTATTAATCGAAACATTACAAATATATATGAATATATATCTAACAATACTCCCTAATAATAGTTAGTTGTTCTAACAAATAACAACTAATAACTAACACAATCCTAAAATATCTCCTCACAATATTGCTACATGATTTGTTTTAACAATTCACTTGCATATTATTAAATTCACACTAATATAACTTCACACTATAGTTTACCTCAACACATATGTGGTACACACAAACATTCAATTATTTGTATAAAGGTATTATCCCTCTCGATCTATCTAACAATGCTAAACATGTTTTTCAATAGTGGACCAGTCGTTACATTATACTAGGGGTGTTCTCTATAAGCGAGGATTCGATGGTCTACTCCTTCGATGTCTCCACAACTATGAGGCTACCTTCACAGTCAAAGAAACACATGATGAGTTTTGTGGGGGACACTTTAGTGGTCTAGCTGTTGCCAATAAATGTTTTCAAATAGGTTATTATTGGCCTACTCTAAATCAAGATTATTGTGAATATGTCAATAAATGCATGAGATGTTAACCACATGCTAATGTCTCACATGTCCCTAGTCATGAATTATAGGTACCCCAGGGCTTTTGGCCATTTTCTCAATGTGGGATAGATCTTATAGGATAAATTAATCCCAAATCTTCTCAATGACATAGTTTTATCATTACCACCACCAAATACTTCATTAAGTGGGTAGAGGCTATTCCCCTTATTTCAACCAAAGTAGACACAATTGTTTATTTTATTAATCATCATATTATCTATCACTTAGATGTTCCTCACAAGATAATAATAGATAATGGAAAATCTTTTAAAAATAAATAAGTACAAAGACTCTATGACTCTTTTGGCATTAAGCTAAACTTTTATTCGCCTTATTATCTACATGCTAATGGAAAGACTAAATCATCCAACAAAATCCTAATTAAAATTCAAACAAAGATAGTCAATGCGGTTGGAAAGAAATGACATCTTCGCATTCCCTTCACCTTATAGGCTTATCGTTTGGGTGCTACCCCATTCTCTTTGATTTATGGCAGAAAAGTTGTCCTCCCTATAGAAACATAGATTCCTTCTCTACAAATTTTTCTTAGACATCATTTCCAAAGAGGACTATCATCAAAAGCATTTAACACAGCTTGAAATCTTATATGAGTGTCGATCCATGGCCCTCAAACATCTTGTGTATATCAAGAAAGAATAAAATGTGTATATAATCAACATCTAACATAATGAGAATTTAATATTGGTGACCTTGTCCTTAAATAAAACCAACATGTCACAAATATGGAAAGAAGTAAGCGAGAAAAATTTGATCCAAATTGGCTTGAACCATATATTATCAGTCATAAATATGGATCTGGGGCATATTGTTTGGTCTCTTTTGAAGGAAAACTAGAATGTGAGCCTCTTAATGCTTTACATCTCTATCCTTTCTATTTTTAATAAATTTAAAATAAACTATAGTCAGTATAGGTTCTCTTCTTTTAGTTTCAAATATAACCTAAAACTACATCTCCTATCACTTGAAAAATATCCAATAATGATAAAGAAACATGTGGATATCTAAAAACATGCCTATCCTCACCTTAAATATGAACACCTAGGCTCTATTCATAGCATGTTATAAATGGTTAAGCTCTGCCTATCATAGTAAGGAGCCCCAAATCATTATTTTCTAAAAAATCTCCCCTGAAAAAGTTATCTTAGGGATAGAAATATCATCTTGTGTAAATAAACTTGAAGTTAGCCTTGGTTATTTTAATCCAAGTCAATAATCTAGTATAAAAATATATCAAAGCAAAAGGGAAAAATTATAGATTGTTCCCTTTAAGGACAACTATCTATAAAATAGCATAAAAATCACAGACTAATCCATTGAAGTATATGTGCAAGCATATATCCTAAATTATAGATCATTCCCTTGAAAGATGGCTATCTAAAGTAGTAAATACAATGAAAAACTTCCTGCATTGATCAGTTTTCTAAAGCATGCCTTTAAAAAAAAAGATCTAAAGAAAAATATAAAATATCCCAAGAAAACTTCCCACATTGATCAGATTTCTCCAAAATTGTAGACTTCCCATATTGATAAGTCTACATGAAAGGTTTTAAGGTTAGCCTTATATAGATTTAAAAACACGAGACAATATTTTCTTAAAAACATAAACTTTGACCTACATCATGTAGAAAACAAATGTGTATTAATTACCATCTAAGAGGTCATGAACTTAATTGACATAAGGTTGTTAAAAGTCATTATTAACAGTAAACAAAGGACACACATGTAGATGCAACAAGTTATTTATCTCTAGTTAAGGTCCAAGCCAATAAGGAGTCGTAAATACCTCTATTATTCTTACTCATAATCATTAATTTTTTTAAATCTAATCAAATCTCATGAAGGTTAAAACTATAAAATCATTAATCACTATAATTTATCCCTTTATTACCATCCAAACTAACATAAAGAAAAATTAAAATACATCAGTTTCCATTATTAAATAAATCACATAATTAATCCATAACCATAGAAAAATTAAACAAATCACATAATCTAAAATTTATAAATCACATCACATCAACATAATCTAAAAACACATAATGCAATGCTAGTTCATAATAAAAAATATGTATATATGTATAACTCATGAATGTCTCAAAGTACAATATACAATATGGATCTCTATCTAGTAACAATATATAAATGGCTCTATGGCCAATACAATGTACAAAATATGATTAATTAGTAAAGTGGATGCGACTCAAATGGATGCTATCCCCACTTCCACCCTTATATCCATCCCTACCTCCATCCTTGCCACCTCTCCCCCATACCACACTCCCCAAGCTAATTGAGCCACCCTGTGACCATCAGGATGATCTCACCCGTGTCAATATATAGGTAACATATCTAGGTACCTCTAGTACTCACTTTCAAATGATCCTCTCATAATATAAAAGCTTTGTGATAATATCCTAGTATCTATCTAGACTCACTATCATGTATTATATTATGTTAAGGCCTACTCTTCCTATGCTTGGCTGCCCTACCACCACCATATCCCCTCCCCTAAGTCTATCCCTCTTTTCCCTATACCTATCATGATCTCACACTGCTTGATTGTGACCCCCCTATAATATATCCAACTAGGCCTATAAGGAATCATGGATCCCCTATATCTCTATCAAGGTTTCCTTCACTATAATCACCTATCCCTGTATTACATCCTACTCTGCCCTCAGTGCATCATGATCTAAAATAATCTCCTATATATACCTCTATTGGCTCCTCCTTTGCTAGATCCTCCTCCCTAACCTCCTCCATCTTCATATATAATATATCCTACCAAGGTTGTACTACTCTTTCTTGCCTTGTTCCTAGCTAATCCCTCCACCACAATGAATATGCCAAAGTAGACCCTACATCATCTACATCTATGGCCACTAGATCTTACTTTGGTCCTACCTCTAGCTCAGTATAGTGGGCCTCTGACAGTCCAGTCTCTATGTCATCCCTCTTATATAGCTATGCATTTGGGATACCCTATATCAATCCAAACTTTATTCACACCTTCTCAAAATGAAAATACTCCAATTATTCCACTATCTATCTCCACAACCACCTATCACATTATATCTTAGATAGATCTCTTTCCACCTCGAGCCATGCTGAAAACCCTAGATATGGCATTTGTATCATGTCCCCTTCCTATAATACCTCTATCACCCATTGATAGTATGTTAAGTCATGTATTAATCCATCTGTAAAAGGTCTCACAAGGTCTTCCTTCCATCGAAGGAAGCCCACATTGAATGATATCTATTGCCATAATGCCACAAAATGCCATGTCAATGAACTAATTTAATGTGTTCATATGTCCAATACTATATAATAAGGGTCACATATATCTCAAACCTCTACTATGTCCTCCATCCCCACAACTCTCTATATACATGTGTAATAAGATTAGGAGCCCATACAAAAATTATGTGATGTTCCCACATATCTACCACTACACCTATTATACTCCAGGTAAATCAAACTCCCCCTAAATCTAGCAATTCATAGCAAGAGATGGATAGAATCATCATCATCATCATAACCAATCTCCCCTCTATATCCTCTTTGTATAACTCAAAAAACAAAACCCTTAGTTGTGAAGGTGATGCCCATTGCATCCTCTCTATATAATCATGCCATAATCGCTACATGTCCTCTCTCATCTACCAATATTATCATTGCACTCTATAATGGAATCTATAGTATAAAGTAGATGTCTTCCACCATCATGGTAATCTCCCTGATAGGTAGATAAAAGGTCCCTATAGCTACATCCCACCTTTACAACAATGATACCAACAACCCCACATCTTTATGCACGTAGTAATAGTGGCACAAACCTCTAAAACTAATAGCCTCTAGATGTTACCAATCATTGTCACCCATCTAGTCCCATAGCCACTCCAATAGTGGTGGAACTTGATCCTACATCATAAGTCAAGTCTATGCTTGTAAGTTTAGGTTGACCTTAGTATTTTACTTTCCTATACTCCTACGTTCTCCTAGATTTTTCCTATCTTAACCTAAATCACCAATGATCCTACAAAATTAATACCAATCCTTCCAAATAGATGTCAATTGTATGCCAATTAATGATGATTGGGAGGTGATTTACATCAATATGTAATGATTTACATTGATCCCTACACATCAATCCACAGTATACAAGAAATTCTAAAATTTTTATAAAAATTCAAAATAAATTCTAAAACATTTTAAACTTATAAAACATTCATAAAATTCTAAAAATTAAAAAAAACTTTGCAAAAATCCAAGCCTACCTTATGTGAGATTGTCTCCATCTCTTTTATCCGCTTTCGCTAGCCTCCATCATTCGTACTTAGCCTAGACATGTAAACGAGTATCAATTTTTTTTCTCTCGCTCACATGTTCATGATCACAAATGAGCACCTAAAACATTAGGCATACTATTTATAGCCTCAAGTGAATGATGTCGATTCTATTATGATCAGCATTGATTATGTAAAATTGGCATCGATCCATATAGATCAATATCGATTGGATCTATTTTGGCTCGTTCATAACACTACTTGTAATTTTTTTCACATCCCACTAGTCTTGACCCAAGGCCACCTAAGTTATCTTTTGTTACAACTATCCCATTACTTATTACCTAACATTATTGGCTAGTGGATGTAAACCCCCTATTGGTCCCATAACCTTTGATAGGTTTATGCCCATTTTAGAGTTTATCCCCTATGAATTCTGAGAGTGTACCTCATATTGATAACAACTATCTTTAGGTAGTGCACACATACTAAACACACCAAATTCTTTAGTCAACCCATCCTAGCATTTATTCTCTTGATTACTATCCTTGTAGCTTTAACACTCATTTTCTATCTACCTTATCCATTACCTTCTCATTTTTAAACCCATTATGGCCTCATCATCCTTCATTGACTCTTATTTTGAGAGGGGATACCTCCTCATATAAACTTGGGGCGTTAAAATATCTTAGTTTTTGTTTTGTGGTAGGTTATTACAAACCACTCAAAAAAATGGGCAAATATATACACTATGATTTTTCACAATAATATTTGTGCTAGTCTAGGTCTTATGTCCCCTTTCTTGCTCATACCTATTTCACCTCATTTAATTACCATTTTACCCTTACCCTACCTAATTATTTTGTTTAATTACTTTTTCACATAGGTAATTTACTTTAACTAATTACCTACCATGAAATTTATCTAAGTCAACCCAAAGCATAATAAAGGTAAGTTGTTTTAACCTCTAACAAATCTCTCATTATCTTGAATTAGTTTAAATAACTCAAGGCTTAGTTTAAATTCATGGTTGAAATCATTAAAATAGCTTTGGTAAATTTGGGCCTGAATCATTTTCGATCCCCATGATCAACATTAATTATTTTGAATCGACGTTGATTTAACCATATGTCCCATTGGGGAAAAGGACTAAATTTATGTGACCATAATTTGCACTATAATGTTGAAGGATTTTATTTGGAAGGTCAGTTTTCCAATTACTCATCTAATGGAAGCCATACTCTTATGTTAAGCCATCAACACTCATTTGAAGATCAAGAATCCTCTCACCAACTTTGCAGTTCACCACAAATTAAAAGTGCTATAAAGGTATGCACGCTATTTGTTTTATGTAATTATTTATATTTTCCATTATATTTTATAATTTAATTTACCTTCTTAATTAGTATTAGACCATCCTAAGCTATCCTAAGTCATCTACAATCCCATAAAACCCATCTTTAAGCCCCTATCCTCAAAACTTTATCCATACTACTAGAATAACATTGATTCCCTGAATCAACATTGATCTTTGCTAAAATCCTATTCTATTTGCAACCTAAATCATTTTCATTTATCAAATTGAATTAATATTTGACCATTGTTTCTTAAATCCATGAGTTTTTACTTGTATATGACTCTAACTGGAGTTATACATGATGTGATTACTATTAGAGATTTGTCTGCAGTCCAACATCATATCTTCTCTGACCAAAGTGATATTTACTTCAAACTAAGAATTTGTGCAATTGTATCTACCCTCACCTTAGAATCCTTTGATGATTAGCTAGAAGTAATACAAGATAAAGATGACATAGCTAAAGATTACTTGAATGTTCACTTTGTTAATCTCCATACAATGAATTTAGATTAATCTAATTCATTTAATTTTCTTATCTGTATCATTACATGCTTTATTATAATTTCATTTACTATATTTATCCCCTTGAGTGCTTAGAAAGTGGGCTAACATCCTTATTATGAAGTGTATCACTTCTTGAGATTGGTCTAGTACCAGGGAACCCATTCATATATCTTATTAATCAATATTTTTTTAGTTTTTTACTATGTGTAGGTAGTCCTTCCAAGATAAAAGGATCTCTCACATCACTGGATAAACAATACACAATCTTTATAGTCATAGGTAATCCTAAAACCATGTAGCTTACTTTACATTTTTGGTAGTTTATTTTATATAAGAATGAATAAAAAAAATACTTGAAACAAATATTTATATCTCATTTGCATAAAGAGGTTCACGATCATATATTTATATGCATCTAGTGAGTGTATAAGTCTTTTGAGGAAAGTCATCACTTGTAGGCTTAATCCATACCAACAATGATCTCTCATGAAAAATAAGAGTGGGTTATAAGTAACACATTGTAGTTAGGAATTTTATTTATTTTATAGTTTTCTTAATATTTTGTAGGTTTTAGTGGATGTGTATAATATGAACTCTATATCACAAAAATTTAGAGCATGTACTAGATTCAAAGTCATAGATTACAAAAAAATAGATAACAAATAACTAAGGAAACATAAATTGGTCAACACAAGAGTCAAATAAATAAGTTTGGGATTGATGTAGAAAATAAATCTTGTATAAAAGTGGTACAAAAAAGGTAATTACCAAGGTAGTTAAGGATAAAAAATTTCACATATTGTGTCATTTATAAAATAGATATATATGTCAAAGCAAGTTAATGCATAATAAAAAAAATGCCTTAGAAGAGAAAAGGTGGTTTGTCACATCATTGAAGGCCATTAAAATAAATATTAAATCTATGTCATGAAATGGCAAGGGCACATCAAAATGACCAATAAAATTCAAGGTGAAGAGCATAAAGACATGAAAATAGATCAATGAAGTTAATGTGAAGTGTCATACAAAATTGGTGGAGAAAAATTAATTTAAGATAGGGAAAATAGAGAGAAATACACTTATAATTCATAATGAACAAGAGATTTATGTGACTTGAGATTTAGATGTCCAACTGAGAAGAGATATGTCAACTCTATCACCATATAATATATAAAAATGGATAGGTCTCAAATTATTATGCCATTGTCAGATTCACAGAAGGAAGAGATGGAAATTGAGTTAGCATTATGGAAAATGAGATATCACCATCTTAAACCCTTTAAATTCATTGATGTTTCCAATTTCAAATAGTCCCCCTAAGCTCCAAAAATAAGTTCATAGTAAAGAGCCTTAGCTATACTAGATAGACTGTGAGGATTGAATGCATAATGCCTTATAAGGCTCCCTAATTTTGGCCAACTAGATAAAATGGTGATGATTCTCCTACATTGACACAATGAAGGGGCCATCCATTTGTTTGAGGATGATATAATTTACATAATCACCAACACCATGGAAAAGGTGACCAACCTACTAACAAGAGGAAAATCATTGGAATGATAAAAAACTAAGAGCCCTTCAGTCTATTTAGGCATAAAGGGGGCATATGCATGAGAGTCTAAATTTATTATAATAAATTCAATAAATGACACCCCTATGCAAGTAATCATAATATGCATCACAAATAGATATTGGTAGACCACAAAAAATGTAGGGTAAGTAACTAAGGGAGTCATTGACATCTCACATCACATGATCAAACATAGGGAAGATTTTAACTTGCCAAAATTATTAGTAACTGAGTTGATCACCAACATTGATAAGGTCATTATGAGTGCATCAAAAAAAATTCAATACCAATCTTTAGTATCACTACTTTGATTCACATAGTGTAAATCACTTGATGGCCCTATCACATTAGATGATTACTACTAGCCTACCAATATATTTTCAAACCTTCTATGATAAAAAACTATAAATCACCATGCTAAGCTCAAAAAATTTAACCAATGATGAATTTGAATTCAAGGATGATTACCTTACATCTATGGCTACCTCAAGAGGTCCTCAAATATTTAGGGTCAATCACCATAGTGACACAGATGTATAATGGGTTCTAAGTGAAAATCCAAGAAGTCTTCAAGATGCTGATCACACCTCTTTCATTATTTATCAACATCATGGATGTAAGGGTAGAGGTAACAAGGTATAATTCACTTGTTATAATGTTGATGAAACCACTATGATCCATGTCACCTAGAGTATAACAACCTCTACCAAAATCACAAGTTGTAGCATAGGCCTAATCACAAACACAACCATAACCAAATATGTCTTCTTCACAAGAAATTATAGGAAAGTGGAAAGTAATCAGTCATATATCCCCACCTCTACTAAAGAATAATACTCATGATGAAAATTTGTGCTTGAATGAGAAAAGTATGCCAAATATTGCCACAAAATATGAATTGAAGAATTTGGGGGTCACATTAGAATAGGTCTACAAGTCCATGTTATAGGATATTAAAATGACATATATGATGAAGAAGAGGATAAATAATTCTTATTTTAGAAAGTAGTGTGAACATACTAGCTAAGAAATAATGTCCCTATTGTACTTATGATACATATATCTACACCTTTTGAATCTATAATTTTAGATATAGTCATAGATGAGGAAGAAATAAAATGCATAATGTATAATATATTTTAAAGAGGAACATCAAGTTCATGTCCATCAAATATAGAGAATGCATGTTGGGTTATTTTAGTTAGTTCCACTTTGGCACTAAATCTTTTCCCCAACAAGCTAGTGCACTAGCCCTTTCATGTGAGAGGTAAGTGTTGTGCACTCACCTAAAATGCACAGTGAAAGACTGGTTCCTGAAGGCTTTAAAGCACAATGTGTGTTATTCATATTTCAAAATTACAAGTTTTAAAAGGTCATTCAACACCATATATATATATAATAATATTATCCTTATTGTCCCTAATATAACTAAGATTACCATTACTGACTAGTGATAAAAGAAAAAGATACCCATGACTTGGAATTAAAACACATTCATCATTCAACACTTATAATATTTCATCATCCAAAACACAATATGGCAAACATTGAATTCTCATTAATCACTTAATGAATTACAAGACAAAGTTTCTATCTCTATTCCCCAAAGGACCATCCATGCAAATGATTACAATAGGGGTTTTAATACTTGTTTTTCCCTAACCAAGTGTCATAATTCTAACTACCACAAATAGATGGCACATGAAATCTCATTAAACTATGAGTCATGGATCTTACAATTAGTTATTCTTATAGACTCAGGTCTCTACACCCCTAGATCCTTATTCTATGCTATATCATGGTAGCCAAGTATTCCATTCCTCATAGGCTGGTATAAAACCTTTGATCGATGGTGTTGAAGTGTCCTACTTGAGTTGCTCTTCTAACTACTCCCACATCCCTCACACTCTATTTACCACATGTTCCCCTATTCTTCTACTTATGTTCTAAGTCCTCTATTCTTAGGTCCCTCATGACACATTTTATCTTGACCTGGTCCTCTTACACTAGGTCTCCTATGCCATGCTCCTTCTATGCCCATCACCTTTTATACCTATCAGCTATGTGACATGGTCCTCCTACTCCATGGTCCTTCCATGTTGTGTTACTACTTGTGTTAAAATAGACAATGGTCCCTTCACTCTGTGCACAAAAAATGGAATAAGACTTATTCAAAATTTAGGGGTCAACATCACCCACACTATGCTCTTAGTCTATCATAGACTAAGTTATGCTAGCATCCAAAAATTTTGGCACCTTTTTCTCGAGTTACTTCTTTAGCCCATCCCAATGGGACAATACATCAAGGACTTTGGTAGTTATTCTTTCAATGGCCTCCTTTGCTTCTTTTAGCTCCTCAAGATAAGTTAGAGTCTCATTCTTCTTCATCTATTCTCCAAGGCCACACTAGTTTCCTTCTGAATGTCTTCTAATTTGAAGACTTCCTTGTCAATCCATCCTCAGAGTATGGAAAAACTTACATTTATTTGTTTATAATGGTTATTAATGGCATCTTCCATCATTTCAATGTCTTTAAAATATTTTTTGTGCTTGACTTAATATTTTATTAAAAAAATAACATCAATTGCTTACTACCTTAAGACCTCTTCATCATGGAGTCAGGCTTCCACTATTTTATTTAGGTGTGCTAGGCATGCAAAAATTCCATCCAAAATAGGGATAACCTCCCCAACTCTCTCCAAGGTGTTTTACAAATGTCTGCCACTATAGTAAATTATTCAAGTATTTCTAGGCCTGATCTCTTAACACAAGGCACTCCTTATTTTTCTTGAGCAAAAGCTCAACTGGGGTTTCCAATTTCTTGATGGCATCCCCATATAATTGTATACCATATATAAGTACCAGTTCCTCTTTAAATTTTTTTTGTAAAGGTTTAAAAATGTTACCTTATCCTCAGTGTCCTATTGGATTTGTTGCTTTAAGGAGGCCACTTCCTTGACTAACAATTTATTTTTTGTAACCACCTTATTGTACATTTCTATGACTTTGCCATGTTTCCTTTCTATTGTGCATGCATCTAAGTCTCAAAAAATGTTCTAGTGCATCATTTCCATGGCTAGTTTCAAAAATGTAGCACACTTCATTATTAGAAAGAGCCACTATGGATCGATCTTCATAAGGTTTGGTAGACCTAGAGCATCTAGGCTAGAAAAAATGCAATACAAGGGAATATTGAATTGGGACTCTTCATTGTACATTTCTAAAAATAAGTAAAATTGATTCCTTATTTCTAGGGTTGCATCCTTAGGGTATAAGTGCTTCTAAAAATAGAGGTTCTTATCTTCTATGATGAATTGGTAACATTCACACATAGTGGACAACCCTCTCTATTCTTTTCCCCCTTAAAATGTCCCCTTCCCCCTTTCTAGGTCTCATTCGAGCTCATCTTCTTAATGGATCCCTAATGCCATCTCACTTGCTCCCAATCTATCAATATCAAATTGATATTCAGATAGGGCCTTTTATTTTAGGGATGGAGTTTTTTTGGAGTCCAATATCAAATTGTTAATCTTAACCTGAGAGGGGTCCCATTAAGGTGCTCACCTTGGATGTTAGTGTGGGGTTGACCCTATGTTAGTCCTTGGAAAAGGTGGAGGTGAAGGTGGTCATGGAGGTGGAGATGGTAGGGTAGTTGGATGAGGAGATGAAGGGTTTAGGGTAGGTGAATGGGAAGGAGTGAAATGAGTAAGGGAAGGTGAGGTAAGAGGTGATGAAGTATGAGGAGGGGATGGAGATGGATGAGGTGGTGAAGGTGAGTGTGAGGTGAAGAAGGTGAAGGGCAAGGTGGAGGTGGTCATGGTGCAAAAGAGTGAGAATTAGTAGTTTTGAAGGGATGTACCTACACCACTCTCTATCATTTTTGGTGAGCCTACTACCCACTAGAATTAATACTTAGCTTTTAATTCTTCCTTCATATTTGTCATGCTTGGGGGATCCTCTCCTTAGGGTATCCATCTTGAGGGTTTTAGTAGGGTGTAACATATAGAATAGTTTATGGACTTGCTCCCTAACTAGGATATCCTTAACCTTTGTATCAGTTAAGTCTATCTCTCCCCTCTTTGTAAAGGCCTTCTTGCTCAGATACACAAACATTTTATAGAGGGTGTGGCACTCTACATCGATCCATTTTGCTTAAAAATTGATTGGATGTGAATCATAAATTGGATTGATGAAATCAATGAAGTAGCACAGAAAGAAGGCATATGGTAGTTGTCTCCAAATATTTCACCTTAGAAGAGAGTGTTCAATCTTCTTCTATATTTGGGAAATATTGGGATATTTATAGGCATTTGGGTGTACCTATAGGGGAAATGAACCTCTAAATTTAAAATGCTAGCTACTTATACATATTCTGCAAGACAATCTCTATTTAAACTAGTTGATTGAAGGGAAAAGAGTTAGAATTTGCATGAAATAAATCTATTCTAAGAATGATGATGCACCAAAGATTATCCTCCATGTGAATGCTATAACCTAGTGCATGATACAGTAAAATACATAGACCATTTTCAAGATTTAAAGAATCTAACACAATGTTCAGATAGAGGTGAGATGAATGAAAAGATATAAGGTAGATGAACTAAAAGACACCATGTATATTTTAAGAAATAGTTATACACATGTAGAAATTATATACACTTGGATGCACTTTATATGATTGTTAGGTCAAAAATCTTGCTCAAGACATGAAGGACAAAGGATAAAAGTATAAAACCATCACTTACTGGCACTATGTGTCTCTTACACACTCAAAAAATTATTTAGAACTTGAAATGAACGTACCTATGCTTAACTGCTTAAAGGTAGGGAAATGAAAATAATTCAACAGGGCTTCAACATATGTTGTGTGGATGCATTTAACTTATCCCAAGGGATATATATATATCCCTTGGGATAAGTTAAATGCATCCACACACTCAGACAATTATTTAGAACTTGAAATGAACATACCTATGCTTAACTGCTTAAAGTTAGGGAAATGAAAATAACTCAGCAGGGCTTCAGCATATATCCCTTGGGATAAGTTAAATGCATCCACACAACATATGCTGAAGCCCTGCTGAGTTATTTTCATTTCCCTAACTTTAAGCAGTTAAGCATAGGTATGTTCATTTCAAGACCTTTGAACACCAAAGAGAAGAATCAATCTGTTAGGAGTCATTGTCTTCAGCTATAACTATCTTGTAAATGATGATATTTTTATCCACATGATTGATCCATGTCATCTCAAGTGGTTACACTCTTGGCCTATATTTTTGAATATACTTTTATTATTTCTCAATGGAGTCAAAATACTTTGGGGAAGGAATCAATTGGTTGTGACAAAGGAATCTACCTATGTAGTTTTCTCCTGATGCTTAATAGCCTCCCATTAGCTTGTTGAGGTGTGTAAAGGTATAAGGCATGAGTCACTCTCATTATATTAGCTTCAGAGAGGCCTTGTTGGGAATCCATGTGCATAATGATTGATATATCAATTGGCCATCTAGAATGACCCATATCATGACTTGATCAATGGTGGAATGGCCCTCTGGTATGCTTTATCAGATGGAGAATGTGAGCCCTTAGATGCCTAGGATTTGAAAAAGGACCATTGCTCTACTAGGAATCCTTATGTTTGAATGCCAATGACTAGTCCTCCATCATGAAGTTGATGTCTATATAGTTGTCACTCATTAGGATAATTCATTTGGGTCTCTCATTAATTTGAGTGTTTGCTCAACACTCATCTCAAAAAATTTCCTCATGGACACTTTCTCTGAAGGAAATGTACTTTTAAATCTCTCTTGGCTCTTCTATATCCTTTCGAGCCCTTTTGAAACCATCCTTCTATGGAATCTGTAGGTGTTGATACCCTTTGGACTTTTCCTGAGTGTCCCTTCGAAGAGATGAACTATCCCTTTTGTATAATAAATGGTCCTTCTGGCTTGGAAAGTGTCCCTTTAAAAAAGTTTTGAAGGAGACTTTGAAGGGAAAGTATCCCTTTGAAAAAATTATAAAGGACACTTTGATGTTGGAAATATTGTCATTGATGTCAAAGGTCTAACATTATTGGTGATAAAGGCCCCATTGCATTTAATGTTGTTTGTAATAAATATATCTTGGCTAATATGAGTTAATATTTATTTAATATTAATGAATACATTTTTGGTTGCATATGAGACAAAAGAAGGGCCCATGGAGAAGTCAAAGAGCCACGGGGTAAAGATAGAAGAAGGATGGGATGCATTTTCCCATGAAGAGTCATCTTGGGGAATTCCAAGAGTCACCAAGTGAAGACAAAAGAGGAAGGGCGCAATTTCTCATGAAGGGACACTTTAAGGAATATGAAAAGTCACCAAGATGAAGACAAAAGAGGGAAGGATGTTTTTGATCATGAAGGGTCACCACATGACTTTTCAAAGGCTTGAATATGAAGGGTCGTACAAGTTTGGCACCATTTTTCATGAGGATTGAAGGGTCACAAAGGGGGAAGGCAAAAGGTCATTTGGAAAGCTATAAATAAAGGCTTGAGAAGCCATTTGTAATATGAGAGATAGAGGTTGATTTGATATTGTAATATCTATCTTAGAAGAGTAATTGTGAGAGATGAATATGATTTATATTTGTTATATCTATCTTAGAAGAGCAAAGGTGAGAGAGAGGAAAGAGATGTTGTATTGATCTATCATTTGTTGAGATAACAACATTGAGAGATAGGTGTGTGTTATACACAAAGGGGTTGGTGCTCCTGTGGGTTGGTGCTCGACAAAGGGGTTGGTGCTCTTGTGGGTTAGTGCTCACGAATAGTAGCTGGGTTGGTACTCGGCAAAGGGGTGTGGTGCTCCTGTGGGTTGGTGCTCACGTATAGTTACTGGGTTGGTGCTCACAAATAGTTACTAGGTTGGTGCTTGACAAAGGGGTGTGGTGCTCTTGTAAGCTTGGCTTGCAAATATTGTTTGGGTTGGTGCTCATTCATATACTTGAGATTATTCTCCATGGTTTTTCCCGCATTGGGTTTCCACGTTATATTTGATGTCTCTCTCTATCTTGTGTGGTGTTTATTGTTTGAGTTTTATTACATATCTTGAATGTTTGATTAAGTGGAATTTGGTTAAGGAAAATATTTATAAGATATATGATATACTGATTCACCCTCCCTCTTAGTATATCCCGTGATTAACAATTGGTATCAGAGTAGGTTCCTTTTTGAAAAGTTTTACAGCTTGAAGGTAGATCAAGAAAGCATGATGGCTAGGTCACAGGAAGGATTTTATACAAAAAAGGCACCTTTTTTTGATGGGACAAATTATGCTTTTTGGTGCATGAGAATGAAGGTTTATTTGATGGCCCTTGGATTCGACATATGGAAAGCAGTGGTGGAGGAATATGAAGAGCCACAAACATTTGTAATTACTCTAGAGAAAAGAAGGCAAGTGAATGTAATGCTAAAGCTTTAAATGCTATTTTATGTGGTTTATGTGAATCTAAATTTGTTAAATTTATGCAATGCAAATCTACTCATGAAACTTGGGTAAAACTTGAGAATATTTACAAAGGTGATGGAAAGGTTCAACAAGCTAAGCTTCAAACTTTTAGAAGGCAGTTTGAAATTTTGAAGATGGAAGAAGAAGATATAACAAGTTATCTTTTGCGAGTTGATCAAATCATAAATCAAATTCAAGGTCTTGGAGAAACATTGGATGAGTCAACGGTGGTGCAAAAGGTTTTGAGATCTCTACCAATGAGATATGATGCAAAGGTTTTGGCAATTGAGGAGATGAAGAATTTAGCCAAGCTAAAGATGGATGAGCTTCATAGTATTCTCACGCCATATGAGATGCAGATAGAATAAGATAAACCCTTAAAGAGAGAAGTAGCTTTCAAGACATCAAAGAAGGAGAAAGCTAAGATTCAAGAATCAAGTGATAGTTCCAGTGATGATGAAGATGACAATGGAACACTTTTCATTCGCAAGCCAAAAAGAGGAATAGGTAAATATCAAGGAAAATTACCTTTTAAATGTTTTAATTGTAAAAAGATTGGACATTTTTTAGCTAGATGCCCAGATAAGGTTAATGATGATGAAGAAGAAAAGCTTACATACAAGAAGAATTTCAAAGGCAAATCTAAGAAGGGATCCTAGCTCAGGCAAAGATAGTGGAGTCAGTGATTTAGAAGAAGAAGAGATTCTATTCATGGCCATACATGAAGATGATCAAGAAGAAGAAGAGGAAGAAGCTAAAGTGAATATGGAAGGAGAGCTCATTTGTGCCTTAGAAGAGTTAAAAGCTGTTTAGAAGAAGAATCAAAGATTAAAGTGCTAGATTGAGAAAAATGAACAAGAGTCAAAGAAAATGATTGAAGATCTACAAGCACACGTTGAAGAAGCCAAGAAGAATGAAGAAGACCTCACAACATAGTTGGAAATAACAAGAAAATAATGTCAAAGGTATGTTATTGAAATTGTCTCTTTAAAAGAAGATATTAAGAAAGCAGTCAGTGATAAAGTAGTTAGTGATTCAAAATTTGAAGATAGCACTAACATGTTGAATAAGATATTGGAAAGTCAAAAATAAAATTTAGATAAGATAGGGATCGGTTTTGAAAAGAAAAAGAGCTATGCTGAAGATCTTACAAAAGAGGAAACAAAAAGGGGAGAAGTGAGAAATACAGAGGACATTTCAAATAGAGAAGGCTGGAGAGAACAAAGCTACAAAAGGCAATCAGGTCAGAGATATATAGACAGGTCTTATTTGTATGGCTATTATTTTTATTGTAATGGATATGGTCACAAGAAATTAGAATGTAGAAAAAGAGCTAACAATTTTAGAAATAAGGAAAAGGAAAGTCAAGTAGAGTCAAGCAGAAGCCACAACTCTTTTGCTCCTCTATCAAGCTTTGATGAAGAGACCATAGTATGGTACAAGTGCAACAACTTCGGACACATAGCTCAGTATTGTAGAAGCGTGTTTGAGTCAGTCAAGAAGGATCAGAGTTTCAAAGATCCATTCATCAAGAAGAAGGTTCAGACATGCTCATGGCAAAAGAAATAACCTGAATATTCTATGATGGTTCAGACAGCCCTGCATGTAAGAGGTAAAGATCAACCATGGTTAATTGATAGCGGATGTTTGAGGCATATGACAGGAGATAAAAGTAAATTCATATCTCTAAAGAAGATCAATGGTGGTATAGTGAGATTCAGAGATAAAACCACTGCTAGGATAGCCAAAAAAGGTACTTTGAGTTTGGATTATGGTAGATCTAAGACTAAGAATGTTTTATATGTAAAAGGTCTTAAGCATAATCTGTTGAGTGTTAGTCAAATATGTGATCAAGGATACACATTAAGGTTTCATGCTAAAGGTTGTGAGATTAGAAGAAAAGATTCAAATGAGTTGATTTCAGATGCTCAAAGGATAGAGAACAATGTGTATGTATTATCAAATATCTTCTCAAAGGCACGATCAAAGGACACATTCAAAGATCTGCAAGAGGAGTTGGGAGTAATTTCTATTACTTCCTACCATTGATGTTCAGCATCAGTTGAGGGGGAGCTAAGTGTTAGCTCCAAGTAGGCCCTTTGCCATTGATGTCAAAGGGGGAGAATAATAGGTATAGGTACAAGTGAAGAAATAGGTACAAAAAATAGATACATGTTACTACAGTAAGGGGGAGTTACTATATGTTTTCAGATGACAGTATGTGCAAGTGATGGGATATGGCAGTTTCAAGATTGAGGTTGCCATCAATGACAAAGGGGGATATTGTTAGAAATATTGTCATTGATGTCAAAGGTCTAAAATTATTGGTGATAAAGGCCCCATTGCATTTAATGTTGTTTGTAATAAATATATCTTGGCTAATATGAGTTAATATTTATTTAATATTAATGAATATATTTTTGGTTGCATATGAGACAAAAGAAGGGCCCATGGATAAGTCAAAGAGCCACGAGGTAAAGATAAAAGAAGGATGGGATGCATTTTCCCATGAAGAGTCATCTTGGGGAATTTCAAGAGTCACCAAGTGAAGACAAAAGAGGAAGGGCGCAATTTCTCATGAAGGGACACTTTAAGGAATATGAAAAGTCACCAAGATGAGGACAAAAGAGGGAAGGATGTTTTTGATCATGAAGGGTCACCACATGACTTTTCAAAGGCTTGAATATGAAGGGTCATACAAGTTTGGCACCATTTTTCATGAGGATTGAAGGGTCACAAAGGGGGAAGGCAAAAGGTCATTTGGAAAGCTATAAATAAAGGCTTGAGAAGCCATTTGTAATATGAGAGATAGAGGTTGATTTGATATTGTAATATCTATCTTAGAAGAGTAATTGTGAGAGATGAATATGATTTGTATTTGTTATATCTAGCTTAGAAGAGCAAAGGTGAGAGAGAGGAAAGAGATGTTGTATTGATCTATCATTTGTTGAGATAGCAACATTGAGAGATAGGTGTGTGGTATACACAAAGGGGTTGGTGCTCCTGTGGGTTGGTGCTCGGCAAAGGGGTTGGTGCTCCTATGGGTTGGTGCTCATGAATAGTAGCTGAGTTGGTGCTCACGAATAGGGTTGGTGCTCGACAAAGGGATGTGGTGCTCTTGCAAGCTTGGCTTGCAAATATTATTTAGGTTGGTGCTCATTCATATACTTGAGGTTGTTTTCTATGGTTTTTCCCACATTGAGTTTCCACGTTATATCTGGTGTCTCTCTCTATCTTGTGTGGTGTTCATTGTTTGAGTTTTATTGCATATATTAAATGTTTGATTAAGTGGAATTTGGTTAAGGAAAATATTTATAAGATATATGATATACTGATTCACCCCCCCTCTCAGTATATTTCGTGATTAACATTTGAAGGGGTAGTGTCCCTTTGGAAAAGTTCTGAAGGATACTTTGAAGGGCAAATGTCCCTTCAAATTTTTTTTGAAGGACACTTTGAAGGGGAAGTGTCCCTTTAGAAAAGTTTAGAAGGACACTCTAAAGGGAAAGTTTCCCTTCAAAAAAGTTTTGAAGGACACTCTAAAGGGAAAATGTCCCTTCAAAAAAGTTTTGAAGGGAATGTCTCCCTTCAAAAAAATTCTAAAGGACACTCTAAAGGGAAAGTGTCCCTTTAGAAAAGTTTTGAAGGACACTTTGAAGGGAAAGTGTCCCTTCAAAAAAATTCCAAAGGACACTTTGAAGAGAGAGAGAACCATTGAAAAATTCAAAGGCACCCTTTAGAAATATTTTTTCAAAAATAAAGTCCAAAATAATTATTTTAAAAAAGTTGTGAAGGACAATCTTTTGGGAAAAGATAAAGGAAGAATTCTTTCAAACTTTTTATCCAAGACAAAAAGGCTGAAAGAATTCCTTCAGGGAAGACAAAGAGAATTCTTTAAAAAAAATTGTTTGAGACAAAAATTCCAAGACAAAAAACCCAAAAGAATTCAAACTTTGGGTAAAAGATTGAAAAAACACTTTGAAAAGGCCAAACAAAAGCTCTGAAGAAAAGAAAAGAAAAGAACTAGTCTTTTATAAGTGAGTTAAAATAGATAGTTGAATGTTGAACTTGGCCAAAGGAAGCTGTAAAATAAGGTATGAAATTTGGCTAACATTCTTGGTGATTTTGGGGGGAGGCATGCCTGCTATGCCAAAGACCAGTTGCCTAAATCATTTCATTAGGCATGGAGTCATGCATAAGGCACTCAAAAGAACTTAAACAATATCTTGGCTAAAAATACACAAGTTGGATTATCAAATGCACAAAGGCAGAGATGCATGCTAAACAAGAGGAAGGAAAGACACTTGTGTAACAATGCACTTAGGGAACACAACAACCAACCAAAAGGAAACACACATCTAAACTAGTATTTACAAAAAGACAAGCAATGACTAATAGCATAATTTCAAGTGTATTCTATTCATAGGGATAGGCAACTCTTTTCCATTCATCTTAGATAGCTGAAAGGAGATACTTTGATTACACTTGATGATGATGTAAGGGCCATTCCACAAAATGTCAAACTTTGTATGTTTACCTAGATTTGCTCTATCTTCATTCCATTTCAAGACTAAGTCACCCTCTTTAAACAATCTTGTACTTATTATTTTGTCAAAGGACTTCTTTATGAGTACTTGATGGTGCTCCATAGCCTTGTGTGCATCATCCCTTGCCTCTTGTAGCTACATTAGTTTTGTCAACCTAACTTATATTAGAGTGTTTTCAAGTAATTCTAGCTACTATGTAAGTTCTAGGGCAGGGTGTTCTTGGGATATGGACAACCTAGCTTTTATCCCATAAACAAGTACAAAAGGAGAGTTACCAATTGATTTCTTAGGAGAAATCTTATATGCCCATAAAGATATTTTCAACTTGTTATGCCAGGCTATTTGATTGTTCTCCAATGTTATCTTAATGATCTTGATGAGGTTCTTATTGGTAGACTTAGCCAATCCATTACCTTGAGGGTAATAATTGGATGAGCTACTCAAGTGAACTCCATTTGTACCTGCCCAATCAAAAGTTTTGGCACTTATGAAAGAAAGTGAATTATCAGAAATGATGACATGAGGAACTCCAAACCTTGTTATAATGCTATCATATAACTCCAAGATAACATTTTCATTTACCTCTTTCAATGCAATAGCTTCTACCCACTTTGTGAATTAGTTAGTAGCAGTCAATATCCATTTGTGCCTAACACTTGATGGAGGGTTGATCATACCAATAAAATCAAGGCCCCATTGCATGAAAGGCTGGTCCACTTGGATAGGATTCAATGGAAGGAATGCAAGTTTTTGTTTGCCTACAAAGAAGGCACATTGAGGACACACCTTAACCCAATGATAATAGTGTTTAAAAAGACTAGGCCAATAGTAACTAGCCCTCATTATCTTTGCAGTTGTAGTTCTAAGAGAGAAATGACCTCCATCTGTACCATTGTGAAAACTTTCTAGCATCATGTCAAATTAACCACTGTTAACACACCTTAATAGCACACGATTTGTGTCCTTTCTAAAAATAACATTATCAACAAAGTAATAGGGAATGGTCTGAAATCTAAAGTATCTCCTTTGAGACTTTCTCAAACTATTGGGACACTCACTATTTTGAAGAAAACTGATGATGTCTTGTGTCTAGCTCCAAAATAGAATGTGATTAGCAGGTTGGGGGTGAACTTGGTTGATCAAGACCTCTTCTTTTAGCTCTTGAATATTTGAAGCTAAATGCTTGCATAATCCTTGTCCACTCACCAAGTTTGTCACCATAATGTCCATGTCATACTCCATCACCTTTGTGATCCAACCATCTCTCTTTTCATTGAGGTCCTTACTCAAGAGAAGCTCTTTGGTGATGGGATGAGCAAACATGACAGGTATCTTATTCTTTGAGACCATGTGCCTAAATTTTTTCAATCCCCTTATCACTATCAAAGCCTGCTTCTCAACAAATGTATAACTGACCTCATAATCCTCCAATCCTTGGTTGAAGAATGTAATTGGTTGCTCTATCTCTTCATCATTATTTTGCATAAGCATGGTTGAGATTGTATCAAGGTTAGAGAAGGTATAGAGTATTAACTCCTTATCAAGTTTGGGTTTAAGAGAGTACGGGATTTTTCAAATGCTTGCTTGATTATTTCAAAACTACTCTTTCCCTCCTTTCTCCAAGTAAAAACTTGGTTGTTTTTTAGCATGACTATGATAATCTTTACCACAACTGTAAAGTCTAGAATAAACCTTCTAAAAAATTTCATTTTCCCCAAGAAGCTTTGTAGTCCCTTCTTGTGTTGAGGCAAGGAAAAGCCTAGGATAGCCTCAATCCTTTTAGGGTCAATAGACAAGCCTCTTTCTAAAATAATGTGCCCCAAAGTTTTACCTTCATGAAAAACAAAGATGCACATTTTTGGATTAAGGGATGTGCCATAATCCCTGCATTTTTCAAACACCTACCTTAGATGTTTCATATGATCAACAACATCTTTTTGAAAAATAGTTACATCATCTAGGTACACATGTAGAAACTTATTGATCAAACCTTTAAAATCCATGTCTATTTCTCTTTGAAAAGTGGCTCTAGCATTGGACAAACCAAAAGGCATATTCTTATAGGCAAAGGTTCCCCACTTTGTAGTGAAGGCTATTTTAAACTAATCCTCCTCATTTACCAATGTTTGGTTATAGCCTAAATAACCATCAAGAAGAGAGAAGCGTTGGGAACTTGGAACAACTTACATAATTTGCTCTATAGAGGGTAATGGATAATGATCTTTGAGAGACACTCTATTAAAGTCTCAAAAATCCACAAATAGCTTGATTTCTCCATTATTCTTGCAGACAAGCACAAGATTGGCCACCCAAGTTGAATTTTTGATAGGGAAAATTATCCTTGACTCAATCAACTTGGTTAGCTCTTTCTTCATGAGTTCTTCTAAATTGGGATTGATAAGCGTTTGCTTTTGCCTAACCAGTTTAGCTCTAGGTTCTAACTCAATGGTATGATGAGATAGACTTGGATCAAACCAGTTTAGCTCTAGGTTCTAACTCAATGGTATGATGAGATAGACTTGGATCAAACCATTTCAATTATTTATACTCTCAAGCAAAGATGTCATGAAACTCTTTGCACAATTAAATAAAAGTCTACCTCTCAGGCTAAGAACATATCTTACCAATTTTCAAAAGTCTGTCCTTGAAAATCAGGACTCTTTCATAGTTCTCTTCCTTTGTTGACATGCTTAATCTTTATTTCTTCTTCTAATGATCCTCATTAAAAACAATTTCTAAGGTAATTATCCCCTTAGTTATCTTGTTTGTCTTCAATTTAATGATTTGATCTTCATACTGATCATGTAGTGTCTTTTGGCTTCTTAAGGAGAAACCTACCTCATTTTGCAAGAAGTGTGTAATGTGTTCATCACTTTCAAACACTTGCCATGATACTTCATTATCTAGAATAAAAGGCCTCACAATGATCTTGATATAAGATTGATCCTTATCCTTTCCCACATTAGTATTTGTGTCAAATTATGCTCTTATGGTAGCCAATCTATCAGCATGTTTATTTGAACCTCTTGGTATGCATTGTATGTTGAAGGCATCAAAGTATTCAAGTAGGTCCCACACCCTATGATTTTATGATTTAAGCAAGGTATTCTTAGCTGTAACTTGACTTATCACTTGATGGATGACCAATTCACTATCTCCATAAACCTTCAGATTCTTGATCCCTCTCTTCTTTGCCCATTGGAGGCCATGAACCAGGGCTTCATATTTTGCCACATTATAGGTACAACTGAAATGAAATTTAAATGAGTAGTATTTATTTTTTGATGGAGAAACTAACATAATGCCATATCCTACACCCAATTTTCTTCTTTATCCATCAAAGGACATTTCCCATATCCCATCAAGTTCCTGGTCTTCATTAGTGAGTGAAGGGATTGAAACATCCCTTTCATGCATACAATAAAATCCCAAATTAGTATCTTTAATGAAAGTATATGGATCAAGTCCATGTGTTTCAATATTTAATTTATCAAGGAAGAGATAAGAAATACCTTCAAGGGGGAGGATGCCTCATCGTCCATAACACTTTCTTACTCTTTGCTAATTAGACAATTATGATTTGAATTTGTCTCCATGTATGGCTCAATATGAAACCTTGCTAAAGGCTGAGTCCTTATAGTCACCTTGGTTCCATATCTTATTTTAAAATCTAGGAAAGACCAATTAGTAGAAAGGTATCCTCCTATCTTAGCTGTGAAGTCACTTGACAATTAGATAGTAAAATGAGCTGGAAGGTCTACCACCACAACATCTTGAAAAATTGGGAAACTTGGGAAATCATGTAGAAAGACATTAAGACCTTTGACCAGTCCCACTATCTTAGTTGGAGTCCCATCAAGATGTAATACACCCTTGATATGTGGCTCATATTTTAATCCCATCTTATCAGTCACCACTTTAGGCGTAATAGTGCTACTAGCTCCACTATCCACAATGTAATTATGGACCAGATTGTCTCCCATAATGAGGGTGAGATAGAAGGGTGGAGGTTTTTTAGACTTGGTGTACAGCTCTAAGACATGGTTTGGATCATTAGTGAGGGATACACCATTATGCTTTGAATTTTGGGGGGTTGTATGGATGCTTGCGAGCTATTCTTGTAAGAGCTCCTTTTGACCAGGCATGTGTAAGACCTCCCAAAGAGTGATGCTTGTCTTAGTACTCTTAAAAGAATAAATAATGTTTAGAGAGGGAGAATTCACCTTTTCTTAGACCTTTGAAGGTAGAGAAGGAGTCTAAACCTACTATGTTGTAGGCTTGACAGCCCAACTAGCATTCTAATTTTGCTGAGGATCATGACTTGTAGTAGGAATTGCATTAGGAGTCACACCTTGTGGGATTAGAGAGGCAAACTTAGAGTTACTCATGTTTCTTGATCTTCTCCCAATGCTATCTTCTTGGGTCTTGTGTTAGATGCAACTGACGTGCTTTGATTTAACACATTGTCATCTCTTTCTTTGAAGTTCATCATGCCTACACTTTGGCTACTACCTTCTCTATGGTTATCCCTTTACATAAGGTCTGCTTATTCTAAAGTTACATAAGGAGTAATTTCCTCTTGTGTCACAAAAACTTGGCTATCTTCTCCACCATCATGCATAAATTGACCTTGAGGTTATCCCCATTGGTCCAAATGATTCTCTCCTTGGAGTATATTAGCATGTACTGAAACAACAACCTTCATGGAAGGAGTGGGATTAGGATTATAGGCATTGGGCTGCCTATTGAACCCTTGTTGACCCTATCCTCTTCCTTGGTAGTTGCATTGGGGTGAAGCTCTATATCCTTGTTGAGGATAGTATTGATGTTTATGTGGAGCACTTATCTAGAACTGAGCTTACTTGAGCTGAGCTTTTAATGACTAAATTTATTCATCTTTTTCCATAGCACTATCCACTTTCTTGGGGATGGATCTTAGCTTGGCATTGGCATTAGGAATTTGAGCTATGCTTGGAGCTTCAACTGAACCATGAGACAACAAAGACATGATAACTCTTTGAAGGAGTCTTCTAGCTTGTATCAAGATATTTTAAGCTTTAATAGCTATTTCATATGCATTAGGCAGATTGAATCCTCCCATATATTGTAACATCACTACTACATTGGTACCAATAACTTTGAGATAAATGGGGAACACAAAGCTCAGATGAGGTCTCATGATAGGTGGCAACCTATGTCATGTCCTTTGAAATCTTTCATTTAAACCCTTAATAGATTCATTAGGACCTCCCTTTATCATGTTCAGTTGATGGATCAAAAAAGTGTGGTTACTCTTATTCTCAAATCTAGTCACCAACAATTCCCCAAAGCCATCCCAACTTGTAATGTAACCACCTTCTAAAGTCCTATACCATTCAAGTGATTTTCATTTTAGAGACATACTAAGAAATCTAATGGCTATGTTGGCTTGAGCGACATTATGGAAGTTACAAAAATTTAAAATGTCCCTAATATGCTCAGATGGGGTAATAGGACCCTATCCATCAAAACCAGAAAGACTCTTGGTAGCATTGGGAGGAATAAGGTTGTATGCAGGAAGGTCAATTAGATTTTATGTGTTAAAGGCTGGGAAAGGCTATTGTCTATCCATTTCTCTTCTTTCCTCTTGATCTCCTATTTCTCCAACTTCCTCAACTTCTTATTATTCTTCTCTAAAACCTCCTTGTCAAGGATCTCTAAGCATTGGGAATGGTTTAGGGCATTGTTCTTCAAGAAAATCTTTAGTTAGAGGGGCTTGATTGAAAGTCCTAGATGACCTAGTGAGGACCATGAAGTATAATGTGGGAAACTTGATCTAAAACTAGATATTATCACCTTTTGGAGTTTCCAAATGTTGTATTAAGAATACAAACTCAGGTTTGTCAAGACTAGCATTCACCTTGACACATAAATAACTAGGGACTGGGGTCCCATCGAGCATGTCAAAACTATTATCTCCAAATCTTGGACCCTAGAAGAGAGTATTCAATCCTCTTCAAAATTTGGGAAATGTTAAGACATATTTAGGCATGTGGGTGTGCCTATAGGGGAAATGAACCTCTAGATTTAAAGGGCTAGCTCCCTCTACATATTTTGTAAGACAATATCTATTTAAACTAGTTAATTGAGGGGAAAAGAGTTAAAATTTGCATGAAATAAACCTATTATAAGAATGATGATGCAAATATTATCCTCCATATGAATGCTATAACCTAGTGCACGATACAAAAAAATACACAACATTTTCAAGCTTTAAATAATCTAACACAATATTCAGATAGAGATGAGATGAATGAAAGGATGCAAGGTAGATGAACTGAAAGACACCAGGTATATTTCAAGAAATAATTATACAGATGCGTAAATTCCATTAACTTGGATGTACTCTATATGATTATTAGACTAAAAATCTTGCTCAAAACATGAAGGACAAAGGATAAAAGGATATAACCATCACTTGTTATGACTATGTGTCTCTTACACACTCAGATAATTATTTATAACTTAAAATGAATAGACCTATGCTTAATTGCTTAAAGGTAGGGAAATGACAAAAAATTAGTAGGGCTTCACCATACACTATATGGATGATTTTAACTTTGCCCAAGGGTTGTATATATAGCACAAGAGATGTGAGAGAGGGAGAGACCTTTGAGTGCCAAAGAGAAGAATAAATCTATTAGGAGTCATTGTCTTCAGCTACAACCATCTTTGCAAATGATGTTATTTTCAACTACATGATTGATCCATGTCATCTCAAGTGGTTACACTCTTGGCCTATCTTTTTGAAGATGTTTTTATGGTTTCTCAATAGAGTCAAGATAATTTGGGGAAGGCATCAATTGGATATGATAAAGGAATCTATTTGTGTAGTTTTGTCTTAATGCTTAACAACCTCCCATTGGCTTGTTTGAGGTGTGTAAAGGCATAGGGCATGAATCACTCACTTTTTGTTATCCTTAAAGAGGCCTTGTTGGGAATATTTATGCACAATGATTGATCTTTCCATTATCCATCCAAAATGACCTAGATCATGACCCAATCAATGGTGGAATGGCCCTCTGGTATGCTTTATCAGATGGAGAATGCGAGCCCTTAAATGCATGGGATTTGAAAAATGACTATTACTTTATTGGGAATCCTTGTGTTTCAATGCCAATGGCTAGTCTTCCATCATGAAATTGACATCCATACAATCATCACTCACTAGGATAGTTCCTTCAGGTCTCTTATTGCTTTGGGTCCTTACTTGGCACTCATCCTAAATTTTTTTCCCATGGACACTTTCGTTGAAGGAAATGGTCTTTCATCTCTCTTTTTGCTCTTCCATATCCTTTTGGGACATTTTGAAACAATCCTTCTATGGACTCTACAGGTGTCGATACCCTTCAGACTTTTCTTGAGTGTCCCTTTGGAGAGATGAACTATCCCTTTTGCATAAGAAATGGTTCTTTGAGCTTGGAAAGTTTCCCTTCAGAAAAGTTCCAAAGGATACTTTGAAGGGAAAATATCCCTTCAAAAAAGTTTCAAAGGACACTTTGAAGGGAAAGTGTCCCTTAAAAATAGTTTCAAAGGACACTTTGAAGGTAAAGTGTCCCTTCTGAAAAGTTCCAAAGGACACTCTGAAGGAAAAGTGTCCCTTCAAAAAAGTTCTAAAGGACACTCTAAAGGGAAAGTGTCCCTTCAAAAAAGTTTTGAAGGACACTCGAAAGGGAAAGTGTCCCTTCAAAAAAATTTTGAAGGACACTTTGAAGGGAAAGTGTCCCTTCAAAAAAGTTTCAAAGGACACTTTGAAGAGAGAGAGACCCTTTAGAAAAGTCAAAGGCACCCTTCAGAAAGATTTTTTTGGACAACAAGTCTGAAATAATTCTTTCAAAAAAGTTGAAAAGGACAATTTTTTGGAAAAAGACAAAGGAGAATTCTTTTAGAATTTTTATTCAAGATAAAAACTCTGAGACAAAAAGGCCAAAAGAATTCCTTTAGGGAAGACAAAGAGAAGTCTTTCAAATTTTTTATCTAAGACAAAAAACCCAAAAGAGTTCAAACTTTGGGTAAAATATTGAAAAGACACTTTGAAAAGGCCAAACAAAAGCTCCAAAGAAAAGAAAAGAAAATAACTAGTCTTTTACAAGTGAGTTAAAATAGATAGTTGAACGTTGAACTTAGCCAAATGAAGTTGAAAAACAAGGTATGAAATTTGGCTAATAGTAGTTTAAGCCATGCTAAAATCTCTCCCAAAGGATTCATGTGAATGTGCACTAGGCAGTATTGCTAATTTACATCAAATTTTGCTTGGTATATAGTTAGGGGGGAATCTTTTGGAATGTGCCAATCATTCCCAAAATATGCCTTCATTTCATCAAAACAATACCTCATCTTTACCTTAGAAGATGGGGTAATGTATTAGGAGCAAGTGAAAGCTTTAAAGCTATGAATTTGAGCTATAGTTAGATACCCCAATCTCATAAAAAACTAGCAATAATAAGATTGCTCCCCAAGGAATCCTATACTTAGGAATTTTATGCATCTTCTCTGCATCCTCTATTATATTTTGGGTAAAATATAACACCTAGTTATACTATGTGCCTTGAGTGACTTGGTGAACAATGTGTAGGTGGGTCATATCCACCTCCTTCCATTAGTTGGTCCCTCTGACCTTGGTAGAAATGATTTGTACCGTGACTCTAAGGGTAAGATCCTACAAGTTCCTTATGTGCATTGCATTCCCTTGCTTTTGGTACATGAGGGTCATGGCAGTCTATTAAATATCTTCCATGTTTACCAAGTCATCCAACACATTCACCCTAGAGCACTGAAGTCTTGTGACTTTGATTATCCTTTCCATGGTAATCTTCATATTACATCCTATAAAGTGGATATATTCCTCATGGACATGTGAGAGAAGGAACTGAACTACTTCAATAGGCTTGCTAAAGTAGGGTAGCTCAAAAATCTAGAAGAGGCCCACCTTATCTAGCTAGTTCTTGATGGACAAGTCATAGACCACTTGGTTATGTGTGTTGGTAGTCTAGAATTGGTATTCATCATATAGTTCCACTTCATTCCATAGCTAGTGATGGTTGTAATCAAATATTGTTGTAGTTGAAACCTTGGATATCTAGTTCTTCATGCACAAGACTGACTCTAGGTATTGCATCTCCTTTATTAGTAAAGATGAAGGGGGAAATGATGGGGTGTTTTGTGATGAAGAGGTCGATGCCTACTTTCCTTTATTCACCATCTTTACTTCTTCCATGCTCTTTTTCACTTCTCCTTCTGTGCTTTCTCTAAAATCTCCCATGCATTACACTTGTTCTAGTCTCTCTTCTTGGTTTCTTGAAGCCTCTTCTCTTATAGAGAACCAATTTACTCAGCTCACTTCTTCATCCTCTAGTATGGTTGGAATCATTTCAAGTATTTTAGCCTTTTTATTTAGCCACATTAACCTTTATAACACTCGAAGGTTAACCCATGGTTATCTCACATTTCAAAATGAATATGTGGTGGCTATCCAACTTACTTCAACTCTTGAGATTCATGCTTCAATAATGGTAGATTTGCAACCTACAACTTCAAATATTTCCACTCTTATACCCTAATCCAAACTAGATATCTCTCTTCTTTCCTTGGAAACAACCATCATGACTTTGCCAACTTTGCAATCACTTTTCTCTACTCAATTTTGAAGGAATTCAATTGTATCATGGTTGTTGGTTTGTTGATTCACCATTTGTACTTAAACATAGATGTTATAGCAAGGTAAAGTATAAAATGACTTTGAAAAGTTTATTTATAGGCCATTCAAGGGGTTTTACCTCCATTAATTCCTTCTCTCCCCTTATCACCTCTAGACATAAATGCATATCTTTTAACGACCTTTATAATTTGAATCTTGTATTGAGCATTGAGTGCCTTAAACAATTTGTTCCATCATTCCACTCACATGCTTCTCTTCATAAGTAACCTTGTCACATTAATGGTCCATCCCTTCCCATGCCTTTCTTAGAAGCAGATGAAAATTATGTCCCACCTTTTTGATGTAGTGGAGGATAGTTGTTACCCAGATGGTGGGAACCTTTCAAAATGTTTTCAAGGTACATTGAATGACTCACACACCCTTAATCACTTGCATTCCATAGATGACTCTTGCACCTTATGGGACTTGTGTACCCACATGTATTATGTCTTATATTATATGCATGATGGCTTACCCCACACTAAAAGGGGTTCATGGACCTCCACAAAAACACACTAAGTATAAAAACTCAAAATTATATTAAAGAGTCATGCACCTCAAGGGAAAAACTTTTTATTGAAAGTATTAAATCCTAATCTAATGACTTTAAGCCTTATTGAATAAAAAAGTTAATCTATACATAATAACAATATGGTTGAAGTCGACTACCATTATAGTGCCCTGGGAGGAACTAACCATCCGTTAATTTTAATCGATAAACTCTAGTAGGTTGAATGTTATGTATAATGAATTAACCATCTCAATAAATCTAGAGCTTCCTAGGGTGGTGTGAAAATTCAGATTCATATAACGTTAATTTCATGCATGGATAAATTATTTTATGATTTAGATGGTGATCATGCCATACTTTTTGTTTGCATTTTTCAATATCTTTACTCAACTGGGAAAGGAACTGAGCCTCATCTAGTTTCATCAAATTATAAAGTTGGGATTTCAAAGAGGCCTCATAATCTAGGTTTCCCATGCATGCTATCTAGAGAGATGGAACTAATAACTCCACTGGCATGACCGCTTCTTTTCTATACACTAGGTTGAATGGTGTACTTTTATTTAAGCACTTGTATGTAGTTTGATAAGCCCAAAATATTATAGATACTTTGTCATCCCAATCAATCCAGCCAAAATTGTAAATTTGTGTCAAAATGGTATTGAGGATCTTATTGAAGGCTTCAACTATTCCATTGGCCTATGGGTGGTATGGTGTTATCTTGTGGTGTAGGATCATGAACTTGGCCAACAAGATGCAAATCATCTTATTCAAGAAGTGGGTTCCATAATCACTAGTAAATCTTAGGGAACATCCAAAACATGTTATAATGTTCTCCTAGATGAATTACATGGTAGTTGTTATAGTATAATCTTTTGTTGGCGTTACTTGAGCCCAGTACGTGAGGTAGTCTTTTGTTGCAATGATGTAACGAGAGCCCATTCATCATCCTATTAGAGTGATAGGCCCCACAAAGTTAATATACCATTTTTTGAATGGTTTTTGAGAAGTAATAAGGTGTAATGGAATAGTATCTCTTCTATTAGGTTTCCCTACATGCTGGTAGACATCACATTGCCTAACATACACCTTTGCATCTTTGAATAAAGTTGGCTACCATAGTCTAATGAGCAAGACCTTGAATGCAGTAGCCTCTCTAGCATAATATCCTCTGGTAATACCTTCGTGGACTTATCATAACACCTCAAGGCACTCATACTAAATTACATAGTGGTGAATCACCTCATCATGATCCATTTTATAAAGATATCCTACTATGAGCTGATAAGGTGTGGTGCAGATCATAAGTTGATTTTTATCTTGTGGAGTGTGGGAGTTAGGTGCATAAACAGTGTTGATAAATGTTGTAATATCCTCCATCTCTTTAGGTACCCAAGCAATTAAAAAGAGCTATACATCAAGAAGATCATCTTCTATGGCATGTGGGGGTTCTCTATTTTCAATTCGAGATAGATGATTGAGTCCACAATTAGTCTTTTAGGGTTTTACTACTATAAAAAACTAGAATTCTTAGAAGAGAACAATCCAATGACAAATATTTCAATATAGTACTAGCTTGTTGACAAGATACTTTAAGGCCTCATGGTCTGTATAGAATATAAATGGAGTGGTCAAAAGGTACTACCTAAACTTTTGTAGAGCATAAACCATAGATAAAGCTTCACACTCGATGGTGGTATAGTTCCTTTTAGTTGATGTTAGCTTCCTACTAACAAAGTAAATTAGGTGATCCAAGTATCTTTCACCTAGTTGTGCAAGTATCACACCAATTGCCATCCTAGATGCATCAAGATGGACATGAAAAGGCTTTGTCCAATCATGGAATTTAAAGATAAGAGTGATAATTAGCCTTTTTTTTAGGGTTTCAAAAGCTTATTTGCAAGAATTACTCTATATAAATTGTTTATTTTGCTATAAAATTTCTTTCAGGGGTGTTGAAATCTTGGCATAACCCCAAATGAACTTTTTGTAGTAGCCCATATGTCCTAGGAAGGTATGCACCTCACAGTGAGTCTTGGGCACTAGCAAAAAAAGAATAATAGAGACCTTGGTTGGGTCTACAATAAGTCCTTCTTTATAAATGATATGCCCAAGAAGTACACCAAAAGGTGTTATGAACAAGTACTTAAGGAAAATTTCAACACTAAATAATGCTCAAGCATGAGTCTCAGGTTGGCATAATGGTCCTTGACCAACCCATATATTATCTAGTCATCCAAGTAGACTTGGAAGAATTTATGGATGACATATTTGAAATCCTCAGCTACTATCCATGAAATTACAACTGGGGTATTTTTCAACCCAAAAGGCATGACTGTATATACAAACGATCCCCATTTAGTAGAAAAAGTTGTCTTAGATTGGTCTTTGTTAGGTATCTAGACTTGATGTACCTCAAGAGCCCATATGTGAAAGAGTATACTTCACAACCAACAACACCTTATAATATTTCCTCTATGAAAGGCATTGGGAAAGGATTTATTACACAAGATGCATTTAAGACACAATAATCCACATAAATATGGATACACCTATCCTTTTTGATATTGAATACCATGGGACTAACCCATTCAGATTTAATAATGGGAGTAATTATTGTGGTGAGGAACATGCTATCGATCTCCTCTTTCACTCGTGTTTATAGGTTGGATTTCATCTTGTATGGTCATTTCTTCATAAGGCGAGTATCATCGATGAGATTTATGTGTATTTTCCCTAGATAAGGGTGAAATCCTTTCATTTCACTATAATTCCATAGAAATACATCTTGATATTCTTTCAACAACTCAAAAATTTGTGAGATTTCTATTTTAGTCCAATAATTTCTAATAGTAGCCATCTTTATCTCTTTCTCTGTGCCAATGTTACATTGAATAGTTTGAATGGGCCCATGATAAGGGTTATCCATTGGAGAACTTGTGTCCCAAATAGTTTGTGAACTAGTAATTATAGGGACATCTAAGTGGTTAGTCAAGGGGTTGAGTGAAGTAGAGCCTTCACCTTTATCTAATAAGAAGATGAGTTTTTGCTTTCCCAAGCATATCTCTTCATAGTGTTTTTCTCTAGGAACTGTCGATGCTGCATGAACTAATTGGGTGGGAGGCTCAGTGAATAAATTCAAAGATTCTTTAGGTTCTTGATGAATATGGCACGAGCGGTCTTTGATGGGACTTCGGTCTCCAATGATTTATTTACACATGGCTTGAAGGGTGAGGCACAAGTCCATCCTTGGTGAAAAATAATAGAGCAACAATGTCATTTTATCCTTTAGTAACTACTAAAACTTGGTACCCATGTGCCTGTCTTTGTGAATATACCATGTCTATGCCTAAGTGCATAAAGCCCCATAGAATGTATGGACCTAGAGGTGCTCTGGTAAGAATGTTTCTTCAACATGCCATATGCTCTCACAAGCCTCAATGTGAGGTTTGGGTGCTTTCACATTATTATAACTAAGTGTTTCCCTAACTTTATTATCATGATAAAGTATATGTTGTAGAGTAACTCATAATTGATCTTATTACAAAAGGTGATATTTATGATTATGCCATCATATGGTAGTGGTACCATAAAAAATGTGATCTAATGACCTCATTCTATTATTCTTAGTATCATAGAACTCTTCCTAGCACTAAACAAAGTCACACACCTCCATTTATCCTTATAACTATGGGGCTTCATCAAGTCCTTCAAGTGGTGGTCCTACCAATGGTCCTCTCATTCCTAAACCCATGAGGTGCAAAAAATTATGATGTTTAAGAAAATAGCATGGGATACTTTTTACTCTATTTACGATGCTTCACAACCTTTCAATGAGATCATAGTCACCATGGGCCCAATAGTTTCAAGCATTACTTATATTATCTGAGATAGATTGGTTATCCATCCATCAAAGAATACCATCTAGCATTGGATCATGTTATTCATCATTTTGAGTAGTAACATTAAATAACTGATTGATGTCTTCATCAAAATTTATGGGCTTGATATAGGGAAGTCCTTGTGCCTGGTCTAAAGGTATTACTATGCGTTGATTGATATTATCAAAGCTAATGTATCAATTTTTAAATCTCAAGTCTGTATGATTTTTTTAGCACTAAGGCCTTCCCAATAAGGTTGGATAGTCATCAACTTCTAGCAATTCCAAGACCTCAAAATTTTCTTTGAAGGAACCCTAAGTATGTCAATGGTGTTCTTGAGGACTCTAATAAGATGCAATTGAGTCTTATTTTCCATGAACAAATCATGAGGAGAGGGATGTAGGGCTAGAATAGACTTTTTTTACAAACATCTTTAGTGAGAACATTAACTTCCATGCCAATATCTACTATAATATCCTAGATCACCCATCCATTAATTGTAGAATTAATCAATATCTCTCCTTCATCTAGGGGAGTAGAGGAACTGTGAGTTTTTTGAAGTTGAGCATGATGTAAATAGTGATATTTGCTGTTCTAGCTTAGGTGAAGGTGGAATTTGTTTGGTAGCAAGCCTAAATTTTAATCCAAGCACTGAGCTAGGGAATAATGTCCTCATCTAGCATACATTTGCACAGTTCTTGAAAATTGTCACACACCACTGGTTGAGGTTTGGCTTCCCTTTGCACTATGACACACTACATCACATCTTTATCCTTAAGGTATTGAATATTACCTTAGATCTCTTGTATAAGTGATATTGTATCTTGAAGGACATCTTTTTGCTATTAAGAATCAAGGTACTTCCTATCTCATGGTTCTTCCTAATGTACCTTCTCAACTGAGTTGGCTATGGATTGAGTATGACCCCCACTACGAGTGGTGATATTTACTTGTTGCACTATGGGAATGGTTGGTCATGCAAACCATTATGGTTTGTATCTTTGAATTATGATAACACCCTTTTAATTTTATTTTTTAGTGATGGTTGCATATAAATCAAGACATTCTTCTAATTGGTGGTCCTTTTTACAAAATGTGTAGGTTGGGTACTTTGGTAAATCCCTTTGATAGTGGTCTAGTGACCCACATTTGTAGCAAGTCCTTAGTGGAAACTAAACACCACCTCATCCTCATCCTCTCCCTCAACCATGGTAGCCACCATTGTCTTTATTATTGGTGACTGAGGTTTAGCATGTGCCACATGCTCAAACTTCATGAATATCACCGATCAGTCGAGAATCATTGGTGTCATGGGTGTAGGAATCATAAATATTATAATACTTAGACACCTTAGGGTCTGTATCTTACTAAAAAAGTGGACAAGAATAGACATCATGTTCCTCATGACATATCTCACATGTTTATTTTAGTATCATGCAAATTTTCTTACATGAGCAATTATTCATTATGTGACCTTTAGTTTCAAAGTTGGTACACAAGACACCACTATGTGTCTCACATTTCAAGCTGTGATGCCATGGAAACTATCTACACCTCTATAAATAGATTAATATTAGGATCCATGCTTCTAACTACTTCAATGTGAAGGGCAGCTTCTAGAGCCTTGTGTGTGTTGGTGAAGGTTCTTTGTGATATAATATGACAAAAAGGTAACAATAAGCCTCCCAAAAACCATTTTGCATGTTGAGCAAGATTTATTTTTAAATAATAGTATAGAAAGCAAGGTTTTGAATCATGAATCATATTCATGCATGCTCTTTGTAAGTCCTTGTTTTATGTCCTTCAACACCACTATACTTTTCTCCTCAAACTTAAGAATGTCAAATTCCTATAAGAAGGATGATTTGCATTGGTCATAGGCAACCACTTCTTACTGAAGGTAAAAATTTATGTACCACTTGCGTGCACACTCTAAAAGCATAGTGGAAAATTGAGTAGCCTTACATTCTAAAGATGTGATGTCACACACTCACTAAATCAATTCACACTTATGAACATGCTCAGCTTCATTCTCTACCCCTCAGTATTCAGGTAAATGCAATGTCATCTCATAGTAGACTATAGTGGGTGGTTACTAGGAGGATCTAACTCCTAACCCATGAGGGGGTCCATTGCCTCTTTCACCTCCTCATAATCCTCCTCTAGTGCCTTTGATAGTGGTGCCCATGGAAAGAGGCATGGTAGAGGGTTGGTTACCCAAAATTAGGTCTACACTCTGGCCTTAAGGGCCAAATCCACTAGGCATCCCAAGCTATGCCATAAAATTCCCTTGAAGAGGGAAAGATAGTGTAGATTTTATATGATCACCAAATGGCATAGTTTTAGTCTCTCATACCTATTTAGTTTTTGACTTTGTACTATCTATATCCCAAATTTGTATATGTATTCTATCCAACTTAAAGGCATGAACATGCACCATGGTGGGGGATCCTGGTTGATTCAATCTTGGTTTTTTGATTCATTAAGTCCAACACATTTCTCCTTCATAAGATAGAAGTGTAAAATTACATGGTTCAAAAGTGCTGGGTTCCTCATGCACGTCCACCTCCCTATAGCTCTTCACAACACTCCTTGAGGTTTCTTGATCTCTTCTCATACTGATAACTCCCATGATCATCTATCGAGCTTCATCATACTTCCATTTTTATAATACTCAATGGCTTAGTACCATGTTGAACCCATAGTATTCAATCAATTGCTAGTCTCCACTCCCAAACATATGGCTCGTGCATAGGATATTTCAGCCCTCCATGGGTAGAGTCTTCAATCCAAGGTAAATAATTATCTTGTTAATTTTGAAAGCAAATAATGAGAGATATCATTCCCTTAGCTCTCATAGAAATTATAACTTTGCTTCCTCAAGACATAAAGAGGTGGTCACCACATACTCTAAAATGTAGCTATTATGAATGCCTTTCCACCAAAAATTAATCGCTCACATCCAGGGAATTCCAAATCATGTTAAACTCCTCTATTGTTTAAGCATCCAAGGCTACCTTCATCTAATATTTCAAGATCATCTTTGAGGATATGCTAAGATCCAAGAATGCAAGAGAATTGAGACCTCAAAAAATAAAGTCTCATATAAAGAGCTATAGAGATTATTCTCTACCCACTATCATGTGGAAACTCATTATTTAAGATATGGAATCACAAAGTTGTCTTCAACACTGGTAACCCATTCTTCAATATTCTCTAATGTAATGCATTCAAACATTTCCCATGATTATGCTCTAATTACTTCAGGTCTTGATAATAAAACCAAAATGTTGGGTTATTTTAGTTAGTTCCACTTCGACGCTGAAGATTTTCCCTAATAAGCTAGCATACTGGCCCTTTCACATGAGAAATAAGTCTCAAACACTCACCCAAAATGTGCAACAAAAGACCAGTTCCTGAAGGCTTTGAAGCATAATGTGTGTTTGTTCATCTTTCAAAATCACAAGTTTTAAAAGGTCATTCAACACCATAGATATACTACTATTATCCTTATTATCCCTGATATAACTACAAATATAACTAAGATTACCATTACTAACTAGTGATAAAAGAAAAAGATACCCATGACTTGGAAGTAAAACACATTCATCATTCAACACTTAGAATATTTTCATCATCTGAGACACAATATGGAAAACACAGAATTCTCATTAATCGCTTACTAAATTATAAGACAAATTTTTTATCTCTATTCCCCAAAGGACCATCCATGTAAATGATTACAATAGGGGTTTTTATACTTATTTTTCTTAGATCAAGTGTCATAATTCTAAATGCCATGAACGAATGGCACACAGACTCTCAACACACTAAGATCCATAGCTCTGACAATTAGTTATTCATATAGACTCAGGTCTCTGCACCCATGGATCCTTGTTCTATGCTATACTCTAGCAGCCAAGTGTTTTTTTCTTTGTGGGCTAGTACAAAACCTCTAATCGGTGGGGTTAAAGTGTCCTACTTGAGTTATTCTTCTAACTACTCTTGCATCCCTCAAATTTTGCTTCCCACGTGATCCCCTAATATTTTACTTCTATTTAAAGTCCTATATTCTTGATTCCTTTGTGACATGTTTTCTCTTGACTAGGTCCTCTCACATTAGGTCTCCTATGCCATTTTCCTTCCATGCCCATCACCTTCTGTGCCTATCAATTATGTGCCATGGTCCTCCCGTGCCATGGTCTTTCTATGCTATGCTGGTACTTGCATCAAAATGGATAATGGTCCCTTCACACCATGAACCTAAAATGGAACACCACGTTCAAAATTTATGGGTCAACAATGCACCAACGTAGATGCGTGTAGAACAAACAATGTTGAAATAAGTAGGGATGTAGAAGGAAAGTCCATAAAGGCAGTTAACACACAAACCATGCATTTAAGGTATTGAAAGGCCATGGATTGAATGTCACATAGTGCATGGGAATAATTTCATAAAGATAATATGTTAAGGAAAATTTTGAAACAAAATAAACATAAGAGGAGAAAACTATAGTACAGACTCTTACATCTAATCACCAAAAGAAAACCTTAGTTGTACAAGCATGTTAAAAAACCCTTGTCAGTAAGTATAAATTCATTATTTCACCATCTCATTCCCATTATCATTATCTATAAATTAATCCAATACCATCAATAAATTAAAAAAATTAATCTATATATTCCAAAATTACACCAATAGTTTATCAAACAATTCAGTTTAAGGTAGCTGATGCGTAGTAGAAATTTATAAAAGATAAACCTGTTGACAATTTTGCCACCATTGGTCAAAGTTGTTTATGTGAAAGTTTTCAAGAAGAATCCATTCATGGAGTGAAAAATAAAAAATGTATCCAAAACATGATACAACATTCATTATGCCAAAACTATTGTCAATAATAACTCATAAGTCCAAATTTTGATAGAGGTTTCTTTTATTTCTCTAACTAGCTGCTAGTTGCAAGCTAGTGAAGGTAATTTTCAAATGATCGGTACATGAAGGTGAAGAATATTTATTTAAAATTTTATTAAAAATAATTTTGGGAATATATTAAATCAATATTACATTCATTGGATTCAGGTTATAGGGGTTTAAATTTTTGAACAATCGTTAAGAAAATTAGGTGCTCTAAAACCCTTCTTAAACTCAAATGGCTCAGTTTTAAGATATATAATTACATTTTTGAGTTTATTGTTGAAAAATAAAAGTTGTGTGATATATTATTTTGAATAAATTAAATTTATACACATTATTAAATTAATTTTTTGAGGTAAAAAATGAATAAATGCAAAGGTACATGTATCAAGGTTTTAAGCAAGCAAGAGTGACAGTTAGAAAAAGGCAATTTTTGAGAGGTTTAAGAGATAGATTGAGAAAATAAAATGGTTATAATGATGAGATTTTTTATTAAAATTATTAATAAATAAATAATGAGGTATTTATTCCTCATAAAACTCATTAAAATGGTAAAACCCAAATCTACAGGCATTCAAAAATGAAATTATGTAAACTAGGAAACACCAAAAAGAGCATATTTTGAGTTTTATTAAATTAAATCTCATGAAATTTTACATGGAAGTATGTTTTGATTTTATTTAAGGTTTAAAAGTGGTTTAATGTCCTTAATTTACTTTAACATATATACAATTCCAAAATATAAGTCTATTCATGAAAAAAATCAGGGTTTCTTGAGTCTAAGAGAGCATAAAATGGAATTTTTGAGTTGTATAAGGAGTTTGAATATACTTTTTTGAATTTATATGAAACAATGTTTATTATTTTACAATAATATTTATACTCATTATATAATAAAATAATTTAAAGTCATCAAGTTTTAGGTTCTCACAGTGCATTCATGAAACATGCCAAAACCACAAAAGATGGGCATATTCAAAATAAATAGTATGAAGAGTTATGATTGTCATAATCAAATAAATAATTAGAAGATATATTAAATTAATGATTCAAAATAAAAATTATTATCTATTTATAAATTCTAAACCCCCTTTTTGGCTAAATTTAGAAAAGTTCAAGTTAACAACAAGAGTCTTCAGTTAGCCCTAGAAAAGTGGAGTTCAAAACATGCAAAAGGGGAGAAGTTGAGTTAAAGTATTGGTTAATATTTGAGGACCTATTTTCATGAAATACAATCATTTTAATTTTAAAATTAAATCTCTCTCCTAATACACCCTCCTTTGGCTAAATTTAGAAAGTCAAGAAGTCAAACATGTATGCAAGTTGCAAGTGAGATAATTGAAGTCAAACTCCAAGTTGCAAGTGAGATAACTTAAGAAAAACTCCAAGTTGAAGGACAAGATAATTCAAAGTCAAAATATAATATGAAACAAAGTTAAGTGAAGTCAAACTTAAATATGCATACAAGTTCAAAAGTAGTTAATTGAAGATTAAAAAGAGTTCAATACAAGTTGTAAGTTCAAGAGGAGTAAATATCTCTTCAAGAATAAAGACAATCAAAGCATGCATAAATAATATTTTAATTTTAAAAAACTAATTTTTTTTTTATCTCCCTAAATAATATTCCATAATTCAAGGAATTAATGTTTAAAATCCAAAAGTGCTACGTTTAAGGTGAAATTAAAATTTTAGTTTAACCAGGAGTGAAGTTGACTTGCATGTGGACTCATCTCTAGATTCTTGTATCCTTTCTCCTTGATTATTTTTTAAATATTTATATTAATTTTTTAATGATGATTAGGGGATTATTATTTTATCTCACTAAAACTCTACCAAAATTTGTACTACATCTTTGAAGAAATAAAGATCTAAATTTTCTTCCGTTCTCAAGGTATCATGAAGTGTGTGCTTAATATTCACTTATGTAACTTATTGAATGACTAATTTTAATATGTTTGTGTCTAAAATTTTCACCTTTATGTATAAAATAATAACTCTTACAAGTCATACCAAGTGTTTAATTTTGATGTCTACCTAATCTAGAAGTGAATTCAACCATTGTTCATTCCTTTCAAGCTAGTGTAAGTATGAGTCAAGACCTCTATGTGAAATATTAATGCAAGAATCACTATATGAGAATGAAGTGAATGTGTGAAATTGATTTAGATTAATTTTTTTTTTAAGTAATTTCATAGTTAAATTTCACATTGGTGCATCACCCTAAATTTTTAATTTTCATTTCTATTTCCATTTTCAGCTTTAGCTTTGTTCCTTTTACCCTTTTTCTAGTCAATAAATCACTATCCAAGAGAGTTTAGAGAGTTGTGGGTGAGTGTAATAAAGGGAAACAACATTTTATATGGAGATAATATCCAAAATAATATCACACACACCTTGGATATTTTACATGTATTAACAAGAGTGAGAACAAAGCACATGTTTTTGTAGGGTGCACTTTTGAGTGATAACACAACCTTTAGCACAACAAAAACTAGATCAACCTAATATACAGTACAATGTCATATAAAAAAATCACATGAAGCTAAAAAGTATAAATTTATTAAGGAATACACTGATAATGTTGAATTATAAAATAAAAATTTTGAACTATAGAATACCTAAAAGAAGAGAAAAAAATAAACAATAGGAAGAAGAGGAAATAAAAAGGAGCAACAAGAGAAAAAAAAAGAAATAAAATGCTGAGCAAGAAATGAAAGACACTATACAAAATAAAAATATGAGATACAAAAAACATGAGGAATAAAGGAATAAAGTTGAGGTTGATGCAATAGCCAAGGAAGCTGAAGAAAATAATAAAGAAGACATGCAAAAACAAAAATAACAAAAAAAAGAGAATAGTAGAGGAACAAGTATTGAATAATGTTAAAAAACAATCTATCAAGGCTAAACACATGAAAAAAGAGTAATACAAGAAGTAATAAAAGGCACATGGAAAGAGAGATAAAAAATAGGAGCTAGAGATGAAACAAAAGGTTGAAGTGGCAGTATCAACACAAAGAGCCAAAAGATAAGTTTAAGCTGTGTAGCAAGTAGACGAGGCAAAGAAGGACCCGATTGCTAAGGCCAAATAACCTTAAATTACTTATAAAAGATCAAGATAAATATAGGGATGAGTTTAATAATAATAAATGTAGGAAAAACCATAGATAACTAGTCAATGGTTATGGGATGCCCAAGCTCCACCTCTGCAACAAATAACAATCACACTCCATATCACACAAATTAGACACTAGCCACCACCATAAAAAACTATTAAAACCTCATTTAAATTGACATCAATAAGTCAATAATTATCATTGGATTTCACCAAAATCACATTGGTGAAATAAATTTAAAGAGATGCAACATTTTAAGAGTCTATTTCATATAAATAATCTACATTAGAGTAGGACAACCTTTAGTTGCGAGAGGAGAAATTGGACCTTCATGACCGGATAACCAAGGCATGTAAAATAAAAAATGAATATTTTCCAATGATGGTTTTACAATTTTTTTTAACATAAGTGATGTCTTAGAATAAATAATTTATAGTTCTACTAACTCAGTTCGTTAAGGATTGGGTTGTCATGTAAAATCTGCAATAACTATGAGCTCAAGGTTAAAACTTGTGAGCAAAATCTAAAGTGATATTTGAGATCCCAAAATAATATGAATAAGTAGTTGAAATTATGATTCACAAAATATTTTATATTTATCATAGTATTATTTATTATAATAACCAATTGTAGGACATATGGAAGGACATAACACCAAACCTCTCCAAGTCTAATAAATCTAAAATAATAATAGAGAGTCACACATCCAAACCTGTTGAGTTTGACACTATGATAAAAAAGTATCTTACTATAAGAGATAATTTCATGAAAAGGATGTGAAATTTAGAGCTTAAAATACTTCATAGTAAATTCACCAATTTCTAAACATAAACATATATGGACATGATGGACTAAGTCACACAGGATATCTAGTAGAAGTTACAAAAACATAATTCAAACATTTTAGCTATGGAGGATGAAGATATACAAATAATCATGTAAATACATGCTCAAATGTGCACTTTGATCAACATAATATAGGATGTATTTATGGATTTGAATTATTTCAAGCATGATTTTGTGAATATATACACATCAATCAAAACCATCATTGAAGAACCAAAGTTCATTCCACCTAAGCAACTTATACAAGAACTATAAGAAAGGAAAGCTTCCATAACATTACAAAAAAATCCTATATCACAAAAATTGAATCTGGTATCTAAACCTAAAGGAACATGATATTTTACAATGTATCTAATAACACTGTAATCATCGTAGCTTGAGTCAACTCTACCTTCACAATCCATGCCTTCACCTTCTCAATAGGTAATGTGAATGCACAATTTTGATAATTTTGAAGATTGTAAAGTTTGGGAAGGCCATAATATTTAGGATTGCATCCATAAAGGCTTAAACCCGATAAATGGTGGCCTCATGGTTATGCTAATCTATTGAAAACTTGTAAATGGTTTTAGATTGGTGTACTATTTTGTTGAAAATCTAAAAGAGTGGCTAAGTAGTGTATAATAGGTGAACAATAGTAAAAAAATATTAAAGTGATAAAAATGATCATTGTTTATTATACCAAATCCTCAACTCAATGTAAAATAAATCACCAACTCCAGACTTCAACATACTTCCTACTACTTTTCTTAGGATGTAACAAATGTTTAAGTCTAGGAAAGTGTTAGTAGTAGACTATGAAATGTAAAATCACACAATTATTTACAAGTACACGTGAAATTTGTATTATTTTTTTCATGTATAATATTTTGGATGTAATTTATCATGTGTTTGAATACAAAAATGTTATAGCATAAGAAAACAATCCTTTGAGAAGGAAGTGAAAGGTATAAAATGTGAAGCAATAGAGCCTTATTACAAGTTCTATAAATACTTTTAGTATAAATAATAAATAATTTTGACTTTGAGAAATATAATATACATAGCATTTGATGGTTCCATTGAACATTTTTGTGTTGTTGTGTGTGCATAATTTTCATAATTATGTTCGAATCTATGTGTTTATTATAACTAAGATGTATAATTTTAGCTAATAATTTATATATAATAAAATATATTTGATTAAAAACCAATATAGTTTCCTTCACCTTGTTTTTAATATGATAGACTCATGATTGAAATCACATAATTCAAACCTTAGCATGTTCTGATGGAAATTTATAAGAACATATGCTAACATGGTTACATTTATAAAAGGAGAAAAATTTCACACATATGCCTAATGGGAATAACTACTTGTGGTTTTAATTTAATCCTCAAAGTATTATATACATAAGTAGCACTTATCTATTCACTAGAGAGTGGTTGAGATTAGCTTAACCCACCATTTCCCCTCCTGTGGGCCTAAACCTAGTGTTGAAATTAGAACTAGGGTTTCTAAGAGGAGATATGTTTATGGAATTGAGTGTACGATGATCATTTGGTATAATATAGTAAGGTAAATTTCTAGCATGTGAAAACAATTGTGCTAAAATAGTGAGGCACATCTTCACAAAATGAATCCAAAAATAGTAGGCACCTAAGTGAGATGATAACGTCTAGAGGCTAACATACTTTTCCAAGGAGATATAGACACTTTTATTCCTTATTTGAGTGACTCTTGATCCATTTATATAAATTTTAGTCACCTTCACACAATCTCAATGTCGTATAGAGTGATAATAAGCTAAGAATTTTAATCACTTAGGTCATTTCCATAAATAGTAGGTTATAATTGTCCAATCATATTCTAATTTTAGCATTCATTTTTTTTAATATTTACATATATTATGAAATATGTATATTTATAAATTTATATCTTATTATATCACATTAATCCAAACTAAGGTATAACATATTGGTGAGATTGTTTTTTCTAGAACATAAAAAACCCTAGTTATTTCCTTGGCATTTCATCACTCTTTCTAGGGTTTCATATTTATGTACTTAAAATCTAATTTTTAGACATGATTTATGATTTTTACCCATTCATATAATTAAAAATATAATGGATATACATAAAATTTATTTTCTAACTCAAGTTATGATTTTAATCATTACATGTTTTCCTTTACTATACAAAATCTATAACAACTATATAATTCCATGGATCAAATTTTGGTACAATAATTCTAAAGTTGAAATTAATAATGAAAAATGAGTAGTGTTCCATAATCCATACTACTTAAATACCCTATTTGAATTCATTTTAGTTATTACTATGCATCAAAGGGCATACATAATTCTTTTTACTTCTCTTCCCCCTACACCATAAGGTTATTCTATTTACCTTCCCACTCCCATAATTTTACCAATGTTTTCACCACTTGAAGAGGTTAGGTGACACACCATGCATGGTAGAAATTTTTTAGTAAACATTTTCCTCCTATCCCCTCCATCTCCCACAATGTCATCTAGGGAAACCAAAGGGTATGATATTATTGATCAACTAGAAAATACCCACGCTAATATTTTTATCCGTGAATTATTAAAGAGATCAAATGTTTATAAGGACATCCTATATAAGGCCTTGTATAAGACAAATTTGTGAATGATACATAACCTACATACTTTTATTCCATTATGAATACATAAAAGGATACTTAAGAAGTGATTTCCTTTAAAAATGTATATTTGCCCACCAAACACACATTAGAGAAAAATATCCCATTATTCATTCAAGCTCAAATTAAAAGTAAAGGATTCAAACATATCTTTATAGATAATGGATCTAAAATGAATATATATAACATCAATTTCATGAAATAATTGGGTGTCAGTAAGGATACTATTTAAAAAAGATCAAAGCATAAAACAATTTATAATATTTCATGTCAGGTACTTGAATCAATATCATTAGATGTGATAGTAGTAGTCTAGATATTGTCTACCCTATTTTAGGTTATACCCAATCAGATACATTAAATTTTTCTCTTAGGTTAATCCTAGATACATGATATGAAAGTAGTATTTTTGTTTGGTCCAAAATATTACTCATAATGCTTTCATGAGACTGAGTTTTCTAGAGAGAAAGGTGGAAAAAATAAGGGACTTTAATCCTTCATTTTAGGATTAATACATGATCAATATAGAGCATAGTTATAGGTATGTGGCTTCATGATATAGCCTATGTAGAATAGCTTCCAAGAGATGTAGTGCTACCACTAGAAGCTCAATACTAATTATTTGAACATTCAATTTAATGCTCTAATCTAGATACTAAAATTAATATGCTTCACTTTTCCAATTTCCAAAATAGGGGAAGGTAGTTCACTTCCAAAATAAACATAAAAAGTGAGGGAAGGGAGAGTAGAAATAATATTTCCAATCAAGTGAATGTCGATGCCTCAAGAATTAAAGTATGCCAAATCATAGTTATATCACTATGTTCTTGGCTTAGCATTTACACAAATGCATAGAGACATAATGGGTAAACTTCCAGTGATGAAATGAATGCTAGACTCAAGAACCCTTCACCAAATGTAAACACCCAAAATATTTATAGATATTATACATAGATTTCATATCACTTTATAGCTACAATCACATTATTAAAATAATGTTATAAGGTAAATAAAAAGGATTCATAAGTGAATTAGACTAGCTATTGCACAATAGAATTACTACATTCAATTATGTAATTAGGCATAAGATCAATCCTTTTATCATAAATATAAAATTAAATACAAATAATGGATAACATTTGGTGAGAAGAAGATAAAGTGATAGTTTTAAGGCTTACTCGGTCCACTACTGGGGTGGTTAAAAAATTCAAAGGTGATTGGGAATGTAATTGGGATTCTAGCAGATTTTATTACTAGAACATGATATTCAATTAGAAGTCATGCTTCTTTAAGGAAAATATTTGTTTTTTATGCCTTTTGTCTCTTCTGAATTTTTATAGTGCACATGCCAAGTTATGACTAATGCCATACTAAGTTATTTACAATCAATTATGGAGGCTAATTTTGAATAAATTTAAAAGTTGGTGGTAAATTTTTGTTGAGATGTTCTTGGGATGGCCTTCCCACCATACTGTGCATAGAATTTGAATTTAATCCCAGGGGTGAATTAAGTGAAATTATAGATTCATCATGACTTTATAATATCTTGAATCAATTTTTCTTTAAATATATCACTTATGGGCTCATCCTTTGGTGATAAACCATTCAAAACATAATTTTGTGATTCATATTGGTTATGCAATCCCTTGTCAGGATTTAAAAGCTAGATGGGCCATAAAATTTATGCTTACACCATGCCTAACTATAAAACCAATGATTCCTTTACAATTTGGGTCATATTACATGGTTTCAACAGACTCTTCCAATATTAGCTTAGGCTTAAAATGCATGTGACTATTTACATCATAATGAAGTGATATTTCACCACATAGCATCATCTCTCTCACCCAGAGCTTTGACACATTGATCAAATACACAAACTACCCTGAGGCTGTAGAGAAATGAGATTTCACCATGTGGCATCATATCACTCATCCACTTGACTAAGGCTTCTTTATTTGTATGGACCCCTCTGAGATAGTAAGTCATCAAGATGATTCCACATGGTAACATCCTATTAGTTCACTTTCCCAAAGGCTTGATGACATCATTAATACCTTGTACATATATCTCCAAGATGGTAGGTCACAAGGATGATGCCACATGACAACATCCCACTCATATTGTTTCTTAAAGGATTTGAATTTATATAGATGGTTCTAGGATGTTGGGTCATTAGGATTGTAACACGTGGTAACATCCCATTACTTCACTTGTCCAAAACTTTATCAAAATGTAAACCCACTAGGTAACTTCATGAAAATAAACTAAATCTTTCAAAATAATTTTAAAATTATTTGTGACTATTGGGAGATCTATAAGTGGTATCGGGTAAAACTTAAACACCTATAGGCATAAAATGAAATTACACAATCAACAATCTTGATTTAAAAAGCAATGGCTAAGTAAATTTGAATAAAAATGGATAAGTATTGAAATGAAACATAATGCATGAAAACTCAACAAAATAAATCCACTTCAAAGTAACTTATATCTATTTTAAAGAAATCAACTAAGGGGAAGAATGAACAAAAGCAAACTCTTATTCAATCTAGATCATATGAGAATTGAAATGGATCAAATTACTTAGGAAAAAGAGAAATAAAAATTTCAAATGGTTAGATAATTTACATAACCCTGAGGTGAAATGGTCTAAAAGGAAGCCTTATTGTGTTTCAAAACATAATCAAAAGATAAACCAAGAGTTAATAATTCTATGCAAATTCAAATATTAGAATTGAAGTAGCTTTAGATGTGATTTCACAACCAAGTTAAATGATGAAGATTTAATTCAATATTAATGAAGCTTATAAAAATAAAACCTTACATCCAAGAACCTAGTAAACTAGAGGTGATTGAATAATTAAAATTGGGTTATATTGGTGGAGGCAACAACAATGGCAACTTCTTATAGGGAGATACCCCTGAGTATCTGGAGAACTTAGAATTATTGGTTCATGCATTCAAACAACACAAGTATTAGATGTAAGAAAAAATTAAGATAAAATAAAATAAGTAGGCATAAAAGTATACTTCAACACATGACATACTAATCTAATTCATTTCTAAAGAGCATCCATGTGTGTTTTAAGTGATTGATTCATTTACAACTCTGTATTTGTACATAGTCTTTCAAATTAGCTCGAACCATTTAGAATTTATGATGAAATAATATTTGGTAATTTGACTTGGGGGGAATGGCATGGGAATTTATTTGATACCATCTAGGTGGATATACCTCTGTTCACCCTCAAGACTAAAGGTATAGAGATACCTTTGGTCACCCTCAAGACCTTGTTCTATTACCAACCAAGATGGAAATCCCATGAGGTTGTCTAAATCACCCTTTCAAGGGTCTTGGGATTTCACATGTGATTTTAATTTTATTTATTTTTTAATTAATTTTTGATATGGGGTTTTATGTTTATTCTATTTAGGGTTGGGGACCAAGTCATGTGTTTTTAGGAAAGTTCAAAAAATCCTTAATCAGTTTGAGATAAATCAGAAATAATAATGGGTATGTTTGCTTTAGATTTATATTGACTTCATTTGATGAATTTAAATAGTGAAAGCAATGTTTATAAATTCATGTGTCTCATTAATAATCATAGGCTCCCACAACTCTAAAAATGTAAAAATAAATATAGTAGTTCGCACAGGATGTTCAAGCAAGATTTCCACTTAGGTTGTAGGATGTCACCAACATCATATTAAAAACATATAGACCCTTAATTTCATTTATAATTGATAAATAAAGGGAATACTTAGTGAAAAACAAAGCTATTTAGCTTAAAAATGGGCATGACAAGGCTAAACTTAATGATGAGCAAAACAAAACACATGAAACATGGAAAAAATCAAACCTAACTAACACAAGGGACAGGGAGACAAATAGAAACAAAAGAAATTAATTATAGGTATTTTTAAGGAAGAGTATGTTTGAAAATTAGTTAGACACATGAAAGAAATATTTTAGGAGAGTTTAAGGGTAAATGAGATTAACATATGCTACCTTTAGGATGAGAAGAATTGTTCCATAGATATTTTACTAAAGTTTTTTCAAATATTTGTTGAGAAAATTTAAAGTTATCACTCATGCATATACATTTGTATTTTCTTTGATAAATAATAATGTGTATAATTAATTTAGATTACCTCAATACTATACCTTAAATAATGGTGAGGATAATGCCAAATAATGATACATATCGAGAGGACTTTAACAAAGAGTAAAGGATAAAACAAATAGGCAATTGACATGAAACTATCCTAGGCTAATCTAGAAAATAGTATGATGATATAAGAAATGAAAAGTAGAAAGTGGGAAACTAAAATACTATGTACACTATACATCACCAAACCAATTAGGGAAACCTATTCTTAATATATAGTGGAAGGAACTATATGCAATCATAAATGCATTAGACCTACAAATCAATCATAGCTCAAAGAAGATAGATCTTACTTACACTTCCAATTGGGGATACATTAGATAATTGGGGTCATGGCCAATATGGATCCATTAGACCTAATTAAGGGATCTCTTACCACAATAATATCACTAGAGATGGTATCAAAGTCTCCAATCAAGCAAAACTATAAAATAAACCTAACTAAATCCTATATTTTCATATTCACTATATCAATAACAAAAAAATTAAAAATCTAATTTAGTGATCACCGAAGCTTGTGGCACAAAGTGGGGTTAATAAACAACAAAATTAAACATGAATAAGAGACATATACTCACATAAATATATACAAAATCTTAATGCATGGAATAAAATTGAAAATGCATATTTATCTACTCTTACAAAGGAGGAAAAAATTTAGAAATACTTACCTTTGAAGATGAAGACACCTAACCTCAATCTCTCCCTTGGTCAAGGTGATTCACAAGAGGTTGTTGTGGTATGTAAGGATGATACAGATAAATTATCTCTAGGATACATAACCTATCAATGCATCCAAAAGACTTATCCATAAGATAAGATTTGTATCTCTAAAGAAAGTATGAAATCCTAAGCTTGTTCCTCAAGTAGAATGGTGGATAAGTAAATGCACAATATATCTTACTTCTTCTTCTCTTCTCTTAGAAATAGAAAAATAAATGTGTTTATATAGGTGGATCTAACCCTAAACCATTCAAAACATTTTTGTTGATACGGTCAACTTGGTTGACCTAGTATCATTATTGACAAAAAATCACTAGGTCATGGACTAGGTTGGCTAAGGGCTGACCTAGAACCTAAATAAGTTTTACCAATAAGAGTATAAGGTTGACATAGACAACATAGGCATGTAAACTATCAAAAGGGGTTTTAGGTTAGAAAAAGGGCTACTGAAGGTGGAAAATGACTAGAGGAGTATGCAAAAGAGAAGGCCAAGCTTAGGGGAATGGTTTTTAGGAGATAATTGTGTAGATAGTAAGTGGAAAAAGGGACAACAATCTTACAAAGCACCAATGGTTTACCCACCCCTTTCTTAGTGCACCCCTTAGGGTATGCACTTAGAGAGATTGAGACTCGATGGGTTATTTCAAGATAAAGAGTGTTATTAATTAATAAAGTTTGAAAATTTTATGTGTATACATATGCCCCACTCTAAGCTCATCATGTGTCATGTAAGTGCAACATGGGATAGTGTTTCAGGAAAATAACATGATGACACATAATGTTGATGCTAATTAAAGTACTATAAGGAAAAGATAATATAAATGAAAGGATAGAATTGAAAAACACATACCTTTACTTACCTTAGTGTTATAGATAGGGAAGGAGATATGAGAGATGTGAAGGCATCCAATGTGAGGAACTATAGGTGAACCTGTAGAGATTAGAGAAAAAAGAGAAAAAATATATTTTTATACAAAATATGCATGTAATAGTTAAAAATGTTCTCTACGACATCAAGATTCCATAACATCTTAGGGTTTGAAAAGTGAGTTAGTAAAAACAAAGATATGATCAAAACAAGAAATCTGATGGTAAATATTTGAAGGGTAAATAATTTTTAATAGTAAATATAAGTAGGGTGAAAAATAATTCATTTGTTATTATTGACTATTATGAGAAAAATAGAGCTCTAAGAAACCTAGTGAGAACCCATAGAGCCAGGATGGTGAGGAGATGATAGCTGAGATGGGGAGGACACATATAGGCCATAGTGAGTGTAGCATAGGCAAGCAACTAATAATTTCAAATTTTTTATTTTTTTTGAAATTGAGTGTTTTATAGAAATTTGTTAATTAGGCCAAATATAAGAGACCAAAATGAACCCTAGGAAAAAATTTATGACATTAGGGGTTAAATGAGGTATTGGTTTGAAAGGGGTAATAGCAATAAATGCCTAAGGTATTTATTATAATTGGTTAAAAATTCATTGCATTGAAAGAACAAGGTCGACCCAGTCGACTTAGTTTGTAGAAAATAAATTTTTTAATGGACCAACCTAGTAGGTCATGGCTGACTTAGTTTATTGGGGAAATGGGTCAACATAGTACTACATGGGTGACTTAGTATGTTTTTTAAGTGGTTGATGTAGTACTACTAAGGGGAAAAAAAAGGGACTTAGTTTGTTAAGTCTAAGTGGCCAACTTAGTACTACATGGTCAACTTAGTTGGTTTATAAGTGGCCAATATAGTACTGTAATAAGAAAGATGGGTGATTTAGTACTGTTAAGGCATAGGGTGGCTGACTTAGTATTGAAAGAGTCAATTTAGTTTAAAATAGGTTAAATTGGTAAAAACATGAATAAATGAAGACACATTATTTGATTTTTATGAAATTTAAAAGAATATATTTTGATTATGAGTGACACAAAGGTCTAATACATATTTTTTATTTGATTTTTGTAGAGATACTAGATATTTCAGTGATTGGTGGATGCATTATGGCTATTAGATCTATTGGAATGCTTGATAGATATAGAGAGAGATAGATTAGTTACATTGGGCTTGGGAGGCATCATGGAGATGCGATGTATCCTACTGAGTGTTGATCTTGTGGTCATGTTACTAGGAGCTTGGGAACATTTGACCAATATAATTTATATGGTTAGTATATAGGGATATCATAAAGGTTTGTATCATATTGGAGGATGTCCATGTGTTATTTAGACTACATATAGGGGGACACCAATGATCATGGGGACATCAGATGACTAGGAGGAGAGGTGAGCATTAGCCTTATGGATGACATACTCAGATAATATTTACCCACGATAGAGTGTGAGTCTATTTGATGTGTATATTTCATAGATTCTAGATATCTATAAGGCTATGATAGGACTTGTGATAGCATGAGTGTTGTGTCACAAATTAGATGGTAAGGTACCACTGTATGTGATAGCCTTGTGTTAGTCTATATTGGATCAGGGGGTACTCTATGACTTGTGTTATATCATCTAGGTTCAACTCATGCATGATATGTATGGGATGCTATCTATAGGTTAGAAGACCATGAGACTAGTGGTATTACTAAGTGCCTAGATATATGAAAGATTTTTGATGTATCATCTGATTGGGTTACCTCATGTGGTCAATAATCAATTACCTCAGGTGTTGAGATGGGTATATGATTAGGTGGCATGGTTCATGCCCCATGTGCTATCACTACATACAATCACATGAGGAGAGATCAAGGGTGGCCTTATGCACACATTGCAACTATTTGGCTGAGTTGGGTGATTATGGCACTAGGGTTAGCATAAGTGTAGATCATGGGCCACTACACTTGGTGGGTAGATACACAACCAATGATACACTTGTTAGGATAGTTTAGACTCCCTTAATCTATGGATCCTATACACATGCCTAAATTTTAGTCACAACATGAGAAAGAGCTAAGGGGGAGAGGAGGAGTACTAGTCAAGAGACTAGAGATCAAACTGTGACGTGTGAGACCATGAACTAGTCAAGCATAATAGAGGAAAGTTGGAGGGGGTATGGATGTGGATCCCTAGGTACCACAAGTACCATATCTAGTACCATAATAAGAGGATTGATGACCACTTTGGTCACACCATCAAAGGATATGCTAAAGGCAAGAGAGAGCACATAGGGTGGTTATCTAGGATGACCTATCAGTTAGCCTTGGGTAGAGATAGTATATATAGGCATCATTGACAAGCCTTGGATTAGAAGAAAGTCATGCATATGGATACCAATATATAGTTAGGATAGGTATAGGACCAAGTGGCCAACCTACAAGGACAATTAATAAGCTTGAGATCTCAAACATCCTCCTTACAACATACTATCTAGAGGGGATAGTCTAAGGAATCTATGGGTAGAATGGATAGGCCATGAGATAGACATGATATATCCTAGACTTAGAGATAGAGAGATGAATTTTTTGCTTTGTATTATATAAAACACATGATATATATAGAGAGATATTCTACTGTGACAGTTGGATGCTGATCTTATGGTTTATATTTTGCTTGTAGTTATGGATGCATGGATATGTTTATTTATATCACATTTATTTTGATTTTGTTGTATATGTTATGGGAAATATATGTGGGGTGATTTATTTTCTATAATTATTTAGTACACATGCATGGTTAAAAATAAATAGGTAAAAAGAGTTGGAAAAGTATAATTAATAAAAAATAAATATACTACACACTATATCACGATGGGAAATATGTAATAACAATAGATGAATAAGTATGATAAACCAAAAATGTGGTAAACAAGAGGGAAAAAACTTATTTTTAACCCATGAAAAATATTGGCACCAAATTAAAACATGTAAATTACACTAATTCACGTTGGGAAGTATAAAAATAATGAAATAAAAATGGAAAGCTTGTGAAAGACTAATGGTATAAAAGTAAGTCAATTAAATCAATTCATACCATAACATGGATATATTTATTTATATCACATTTATTTTTATTTTTTTGTATATGTTATGGGAAATATATGTGGGGTGATTTATTTTCTAGCATTATGTAGTACACATGCATGGTTAAAAAGAAATAGGCAAAAAGAGTTGGAAAAATATAATTAATAAAAAATAAATATACCACACACAATATCACAATGGGAAATATGTAATAACAATAGATGAATATGATAAACCAAAAATGTGGTAAAAAAGAGGGAAAAAACTTATTTTTAAACCATGAAAAAGATTGGCACCAAATTAAAACATGTAAATTACACTAATCCACGTTGGGAAGTATAAAAATAATGAATTAAAAATGGAAATCTTGTGAAAGACTAATGGTATAAAAATAAGTCAATTAAGCCAATTAATCATACTAAATCACATTGGGAAGTATAAAAGAGAAACAAAAATTGGTAAAAATGGTCTTAAATTAATCACACTAATTCAAGTTGGGAAGTATGAAAAACTTAAGAAAAAGTGGTTAGATTCTTACATGTAATCAGAAAATAAGAAGATAGATGTAAGAAAAGATTAATGAAGTAAGTATAAAACATACTAAGTCAAGATGGGAATCATGTCAATGATATGTAACTCATAATCAATCTCATATTATATCATATTTGACACATGTAATTTCTTTGTGACTTGGGTATTGGAAAATTTTGTGAGGAAGGTGAGGTCCTATCCATGATATTACACTGAAACTCACAAAGGGAACACCAATGAGGTGGAAATAATATGAAAATATGGTAAAATGGGATGTTTGAAAAGGTAATGTGAAACATTTGGTAATTTATGAGGAAGGCTAGGTCTTACCCATGGTCTTATAATGCAACTCATGAATAAAATCCTTAAGGGGAGTGATCAGTGAAAAAAATAATATTTTTGAAGGGGAAATATTAGAGTTATAGGGAGTGAAAAAGGGAATGTAAGAAACATAAATTAGGCATATTATGAGAATAACTTAGGAGACATGAGGTATACTAAAGACATGAGACGACACTAAGTGACTAGTGACCATCAATATACATAGGATGCCTATTTGCTATAGACACAAAGCTATGTAGGCCAATAAGTATGGTATTAAGATCAAATCATGTTAGAAGTTTTGAACAAGAAATTTAAAATGAACCTACCTTCCCACAATGTGTTCCCCATTCCTCAAGACCCTTTACAGAGCTGTTGGTCTACTACGAAGATTGGGTATTTATTAGAATTAAACTATTTTTTTATTCTCCTTTTCTAATCTACTAGCCTACCACACCCTAATGGACCTTGGCTCTATCATGAGGCCAATTAGGGAGTTTGAGATTCAATTAGAGAAAGGATATGTGCTTAGAATCATGTCTTTTAGTGTGATTTGACTTTTGATAATTTTAAATGTTGCCTTTTAAATCATTGCCTTTTGTTAAATGATTTATCTTTTGAATATTTTGATGGATTTTAATATTCATCCTCCATACACACTTGGAATGACCAATCATGAGAGATATAGTGATACACATGAATGATTTTTAAGCTTAGGATAAAATAATCTAAGTATCTGAAGACATAACTAACTAGAACACTTAGGATTAACTATGAACCAACATGTTATCTCAATTCTCAACCATGTGTATGCTTAGTTTTTGAAATGGAATAAAGGGGAATAAGAGGAAATAAAAAGTGGATAGTAAAAGGAGATTGTAATGAGATGAATTATTTGCTAAATAATCACATGGTAAAAAATGAATGACTAAAGGGAGTAAGGTTTATATAACCGAGTCACAATAATAAAAAATTGTGTGGATAGAGATAAGATAGCAAACAATCATGACAATGAAAAAAGTAATCATAGAAAAAGGAAGTTAAAAATAAAAATTATGTAATTATTAAGAATAATCCTTAAGAGAACATAATAAGAATAATGACATCATAAACAACATATAATGCAGAAACAAAAGTCACCATGTAAAATAGATAAGAATTTTTAAAAATGTCAAATGTTATAAAATAGATAAATGTAAATTTAGGGTAGATGTCCAATTAAAATGAAGAATGAAATATAAGAAAACCATGCTTGTGTTCATAAGTAATGATATATTTGTCTACACACATCATCCATAACATCAAATAAGTTTCTATGAATTCAAATGTGAACTACAGCTAATGTCTCATCGATATTCAGTGAGAGTTGAGAAAATACTTCACATAAAATCTCCTCAATAAAAAATGTATGAATTGTTGGAAGATCATGCTGATGAGGGCCACTATGTAGTGGATCTTAAAATAATGCATGGGAGTGGATTCTATATGAGATGAAGGGGTCACCGATGGAGAAGGTACCACTAGTGAATGAGTTATTAGTATAGAGGGATCCATGGGTGATGAAAGGTCCACAGGTGAGGGACTCATAGATTGATATGGAACCATAGGAGGTGGAGCTATGGGGGAAGAAGAGGGAGCCTTATTATGAAAGAGACATATGGGAGGAAGGGTAGAAAGTGTAGAAATAGTTAGGAAGTGATCCTTAAGATGCTGTTGAAGGATGTGAAAATGATTAGTGTGATGTATACCACATTGGTAGTAGAGATGATATATCTCTCCATACTTAGGAAGATACCTAGGTAATATTTTTAGGGGAGGTATAGCATTGAATGAGGGATGAGGAATGGTGGGATGTAAGGTGTCAATATATTGTCATAAATTTTGACAATGCATGGATGAATGGTTATCTGTGCCATGGATCCAACATATATGCTTGTGAGTAAACTTGTTGGGTGTACTCATAGGATGGAAGGAAACATAAGTTGAGGAAGATTGGTATAGGGAGTAGTCTCTAGTATAATGATTTGAAACTTTATGAATGCCATAATATGGTTGATTGGCCCATTTGGTAAGTGAAGGAGCTAGCTATGGTAAAGGGTGTAAACCATCACCAAGAGAAGGTGGGGTTGGTGGAGAGACTGGACAAGGCTTGACTAAAGGAGTAATAGGATAAGAAATAGGAAGTGACTCAATTATAGAGAGAATGGGATCTAAACTAGGTTTTACTAAGGGAGGAGAGGGATACATGAAAGGTTGAAGGATAGTCGTAAACATCTCAAGGATAAGTCAACTAGATGGGTATTGGTATCTAGTAAATTGATAGGGACCAATCATAGTATAATTCATAAGCATAATCCTATGAATTTATTTAGAAATTGGAGGTGTGTGCACCATTTATACTCTATGATCAAGAGGAAAATGCTAAAATTAATAATAATATAGGATGAAATGCTAGAAGATATACTAAAATATTTAAGCAAAGAGGTACCATAACTAATAATATCAGCATCTTAGGCCTGAACAAGATCTCATAATAATGGATCATCTAAGGTATAACCATCATCATAATCAAGTGTATGAAGGTCAATAACGTAGGTAGGGATCATCTTGTCATTTGATGTGGTGTGATGAATGGAATGTTGAGTCTTAGTTAAGACAACATGGATGTCATCACAAGGTGGTTGATGGGAATGAGGTTGCAAGAAGGGGGAAGGTAAGAAATGAGATGAGGTGAGAGATCTAAGGTTTTAATCTTTAGATTGTTCTTGTCAAGCTCATCATCATTAGAATCTAAGAGGTTAGGGCTTATATTCCAAATGAGTTTGGGGTGACCATTATAACCTTGAGTGAAATTGATAGGAAAGTTAAATCATTGACATTTATGAAATGGAATGCTTGGAAAAGGTTCAAGGGCAGGAATCTTGAATACACCACGGTCTTGGAATTGTTTGAAATTCCAAGGATTAATGTCACCATGAATCCTATAGATAACTCTATTATGAAGAAATTTTATGCATTGACAAGCAGAAGAGGCAATTGATCTTATTCAATGAGTCCATGGCCTACCAAGAAAAATGTTATAAGATAAAGGAAAGTTCAAGATCATCACCTTCATGCAAATGATGGTAGGTGGGATGGTAATGGGGAGCCACACATAATCAAAAGGTGGCATTTTACTTCAATCATAGCCTTTACAAGTGTTTCATATGTATTTAAGATTACATTCAAAATATCTAAGGGTTTTGATAAAATAAAGAGAGGTAACACAAGTGCTAGAACCCTCATTGATCAAAGCATGTTTGAATTGGATATCACCAATTTGGACACTGATAAAAAGAAGAGGATCATTTGCACAAAGGATAATATCATCAGGGATCATAGAAGACATGGGGAATTTTAGGGAAAGAGAAATGTCTATAGTTTCATCAACATGTATGGAAATTTCTTAGCATTGTTATAAAATACTATCTTTTGATCTAGATAAGGTGGCTTCACATCTTGCTAGGGGAGGATGAGGGATGTTCATTTCAAACAAAGGCTGCCTAAGATAGTTATGATGACACAAAGAGGTCCACATAAGTTAGAGAAATGGGATTTGATATGGGAGATTAGTAAGTTCCATGATAGGATCCCACTCAGCATAACCTATAAGAGGACTATTTGAAAGATGTGTAGTGTTGAAGGAGGTCCTTGAAAGGAGGAGCTAAAGTGCATGTGAATTTATGATGATAAAAATTAGAAGGTTTAATTAGAGGATAAGTTTGTTGATCATCTTGAGAAGATGGGGTGGTTGATTTAGGTTTGGTTTGAGGAGTGTTGATATAAATTTAAGTATCATTAGTGATAGGTAAAGAGGTTGGATGGATGGTATAAATTATATGAGAAGTTTTATCCAAGGGAGGTGTTTTAATTGGTTCATCAAAATATATAAGGTCTTCTTGCCCTAGCTTGATTAAGTGAGTTGGATAAGAATATTGGATAACATGAAATGTATAAGATAGTTGAGGGGTGTGGATAGGATGAGGATCACTAAAGGCAACCACCCTTCTCATATTAGTCATATCAACCACATTTTATTTAGGAGTTGGGTCAAGAAGACTATCAACATTATTGGTAGAAGGGGTGGGATTTTCTTGGTTATCTTGATGACTTGGAAGAGGATCTTTATAGATAGCCAAATGAGGATTAGCCTAGTTCATAGCTTGAGATTTTATTTTTGTTTTATAAGATTTGAAGGAAATGTCATAGGTTTATTGGAATTCACAAATGATAGAATCATGGTCAAAATTAAGACCAATAAGGAAATACATAGCCAAATTATGAAGTTGCCTACAAGTTTCATGAAAATGACCCCAACTAGTGTGAAACCAACAAAATTTATTAAGATCATACCAATATTTCATTAGACAAGTGGGATCAAGTTATCATGGGAGAGGCCTTAGTAGATGTTTTTGTAATTATACCAAGGATAAAGGTTTAGGAACATTGATGTTATTGGTTGAATATAAATGAGGATTAGTGATGTAGTTGGGAGGGGAAGCTTGTTCTAATGTTTGGTTGAGAATAATAGCTTGAATATTATGAATGGTATCATAAGAGTCAGTGACACCATCAATGGTAACATGATGATTTTTATTCTTAATTAACATTTGAGTACTCATATAATGTTAGGATGGCTTGAATTAACACATAAGGAAATCTTGCTTGGATTGGTCAATGGCTTCTTCTAGAGTACGAGGAGAGAGAGTCCAAAAGTAATATTACAACTTGAGAAAAGAACATTGGTAAATAGATGGAAAAGGTTATCATCTACCATATTATGTTCACATTTGTTAGATAAGGTATTCGATCATTTAATGAAAGATTTTGAGGTTTCAGTCTCAAGTTTCTTAAAATTGATAAAATGGGCCAAGGTATTCTCAGGGAGATTGGTAGTTTGGAACTCTTAGAATTAAACATTAACTAAATCTTCCAAACTAGTAATAGAATGAGATTTGAGTTGGTTGTACCGATATAGATCATCATCCATGAATTTTTTTGCTAATATCTTGGTAATGTCAAAGGTATTTAACTTGACCTAGTCTTTATATAGATTTCCAATTTTTTTTAAATGAAGAGTAGGATCGGTTGACCCATTGTAACAGATGGTATGGGTGATACCTATTTCACTATTTTTTTTCTATTTTAAGGCTAAAGGAAAACAAAAACAAGGGTGGGGATAAGTGATTATAATGAACCTGGGTTTGGTTTGCATGTTGCATCCAGACGTTGTGAGCACTCCTCTTTGGCTAGAGATGACTACCTGCAAATAAGAAAACACTACCACAAGATGTTTGTTAGTAGTTAAATGAGTGGGCTGCCAAGTTATGCGCTTTTTCTAAGAAGTGTGAAATTTAATTAGAGATGATAGTCCACTTTTGAGGGGCAAAATAATAATAAATAACTAAAAGAGAGGTAAGATTACCATAATTAATAACCTGTATGTAGTAGAGAGTGACAAAGTGTAGGTGAGATACTCTGTTTGTATTTTAGAATTTGTCTAGGTAGGTTTTGAAGAGGTTTGGGAATCCACAGTCATTGATGTTAGTGGGGTAGTGATCGATATTGGTTATAATACCAATGTCAGTAGTGAGGTGATCGATGTTGATTAGGCTATCGAGATCAGTAGGGGAAACAAATAATTGAGAACTTGTAGAAGGATTTTTTGGGTCTAGGAAATGGTTTGGATTAGGTTAGGGAGGTTAGGAGAGTTATGAGAGAGAGATTATGGCTTGGGTAGGTTTAGTTAGAGGTTTGGTATGTCAAGTTAAGGGAAAACAAGTGATGAATATTTATAACTCCTTCATGGGGGTTCAGTCATAAGTGCATAAAGCAATGCAGAGTAGATGTAAAGAAATAATAGAATAAATGTTTAAAAGACCTATAGTATAAGTAATGTACTTAGTTGTGGTTACTAAATGATATATGATAGATTTATGATCTCTAGTAGGGAGTCCAAACCTAAATGCTTGAATGAAGAGAATAAGTGGGTGTTGTTGGTCCTCAAGAGCTTAGTCGCTAATCATGATTGACTTACATAAGATGGCTATAAGCTAGGATGTCAAAAATAAAATTTCTAAATCTGGAATATAAGTAAGAATCAATTTTCTTAATTTTTATTGACCTAAATTTTAGGTTGGAGTTTAGATTATATTTTCAACGTCGGTGATCCCACCAATGTTGGTCATGGGTTGATAGACATTGGTGGCCCTAGAATAGCTAAAACTTACTATTTTTGGCTTATTTTCTATTTTTGTTCATGCCAAGTGTGACACCCATTATAAAATGGTAAAAATAAGAGGTTAAGAAGGAGGTAAATGATTAGGAATTTAGTTTGGGAGTGGGAATAAGTCTTGGGTAGTTAGGATGAGGTGACCAGGTCTTGAGATAATTCATCAGGTGGGAAGTAGTCATAGGGAAAGGTGGCTAGATAAGGTGGAAAAAGAGTTTTTTTAATTAACTTAAGTATTTTAAATTAATTAAATGTGTGAGAGGTAAAAACATGGGTTAGGGAGAATATATATAATTGAAATAGGCTTAGGGGGTTTTGATATAGGGAGTTACACATGTATGTGTCACATAATTTTGGTGTCTACAAAACCTCCTATATCAATATTAGCAATTTGATATGTAAGAGGCTCATTTTGAATTTTATTGATTATTTTATTAACAATAGGAGGTTGAGGGACAATATTATCATGGGAATCTTGAAGAGGTGATGGGGGAATATTTTGGTTATGCATGCCCCATGGCATCTATTGAGAGTGTGTTTGAAGATGGATAAGGTGATTTTACATTAGCATGATTTGATTTACATTATTATCTTAGAAATAATTCATTTGATTAATAGTATGTAATATGAGTTGATGGGTTTGAGTTGCATTATTATATTTTTTTGAAGTATTATAATTAGTAGTAGTGTTTTGGGTACCACTATGGGTGTTAGTAGGAGCTTGAGAAGAACTATTAGTAAGTGAGGCACTAGTGGCATAATTTGTTTATGTGGTAAAATATGGACTAGTAGAGGGATGAGAAGAAGTAACACTAGAGGTATGATAACCATGGGTAGAAAATAATGAACTAGTGGAATAATTGAGAAGAGCAGGTCTTGGAAGAGGCCCACTAGATATATAAACTACCATGTTATTAGAGATACTAGGCATGGAGGTGGAGGAAATCAAAGAATAAGAAGTCATGGTATGAGAAATGGTAAAAATAGAGGGAAGAGAATGAGAATAATATAAAATAGTGTCCCCAAATCCATGTGAGAATATGGGAGAAGGTGAATGGGTCTCCTTGACTTGACCACTTATCATGAGATGGTAAATAGTAGAAGGATCCTTTCCTCGATGTTGAGAAAAATCATTGATGAAGAAGACCATTTTTGGTGTATACTCTAAATTAGGTTGATCTTAAAATGATAAGAGAGGATTATGAAGTGAAGAGTAATGAGGATGGGTCCCATAGTTTGTAGTGTAAGTGGCTACATACACATTACTTTCATATAGGGTAAGAACCACAAGCTGCTTATGGGATAATGTATTAGGGTTTGTAAGACTCATCATATCTATTAAATTCAGTTGATTTTTATCTTCAAATAGGAAGTTCATGATGAAGGAGAGATTTTAGGGAAGGCAAAGTTGATGCAAAATCAAAAAGATATGAAGGATATAGATAAGAGTAAAGAGTCAACTATTTCAACCTAGTATTGTAAATAAGAGGTAGAAATACTTTGATTATGATACAAAATCGATCAGGTCAATTTAGTATTGTAGATAGGAAAACAAACAATTTTATAAGGATACATAGTCGATTAGATCAACTTAGTACTGTATCTTAATGGGTATAAGGGAGTACTGGTCAACTAGGTCAACTTAGTATTATAGTCAAGGAAAAAGATAATTTGTAAGAGACTATGTTGAATAAAATGAAAATGTAATGAAAATAGGGAAATAATTTGTAATGTACTTTGAAGTAAGAAATTGAAGTAAACACACAAAAAATTGGATCAATGAGAATGATCCAATTGCCACACAACACAAAACCTTACACCAATGCTGGCAAATACAAGTTTTTGTAATATAACATACAATGAGGAAAGAAAAAGTAGTCAACTAAACAGTAAATGATAACTAAGTGGTCATCCTAATTTTTTTTTATATTATTATAAAGTGCTATTTTGAGTGTGATAGGGAAGTTGGTTGAAAATAGGGAACTAGAAAGAAATCTATGGATGGTTGTAGGACATTTAAGATAAAAGGGATCTATGTTGGAAATGGTATTTGCTTAGTATTTGAGCCTACCCTCTTACTTCACATTTTTGTAGTGATAAAGATGTCAAGTGTTTTGCCAATATATACCATTAACCATGTGTTTAGACTTGGCCATAAAACCAAGTTAGTTTCTTCCTTGGTGATGAAATCTAATTAGGTAGGTCTTGGGTAGACAAATGTTTAAATGCATTTTTAAATTATGTGAGTTGGTAGTGTGTGAAAAAAGATAAAAATAGTACAACTAAATGGTATATTGAGAAACCACTTAAATAGACTATGTGAGCTACTCTAAGCATGCAAAAAATTGAAAATGAAAGTGTGAATTCGTTACTAGCATATATTTGTTAATTCCCAATTTAAACATGGTAAAAAGTTGGTATAGAATGCATTATATGTAAACATTATAAAGTAGAGTCGACAGGGTCACTACGATACTATAGAAGTAAGAGTCCTTAAGAACTAAGTTGACTAGGTTGACCTAGTCTTTTAAATAGAAGATAGACTATAGAACTAGGTCGATCAGATCGACCTCATTTGTTTTAGGATTGTAATTTTGAAGAATACAAAATTGTACAAAAATAAAACTATAATGAAGAAATAAATTTCAAGAGAGAGAAAGAAAGGAACCTTGGTGGGTTAGAAGATGTCGAGGATTGAAATTTTTGTTGAAGTGCCTTGAATGTTGCTTGCAAGTTCTATCAATTGTGTGAACTAGGTCAACCTAGTTCTATGTTTCCCTATTTTTTGAAGCTTGTTTAAGATGATTGAGTTGACCTAGTTGATTTGGTTTATTATTTGAAAGCTAAATGTAATACTAAGTCAACTTGAGTGACTTATTTTGCTATTCTAAGACTAAATAAGATACTAAGTTAACCTATTTGACATAGTCTGTTATTTGAAGTTGAAGAAGAATATTGTGTCAACCTATTTGATCTAATAACTTATATCTGATGAAGACCTAAATAGAAATAACATATTCATTTTGATGTGACTGTGTGTTAAACCTATGCACAAAAGTTAGAACTATATCGACCTAGTTAATCTAGTATCATAAATATATACAAATAATAAAATAATATAAATGAAAAACATGAAATAAAACCTACAAAGGTTAGATTCAAATCAGGTTCACCAGAATGTATGCAATTATAAATGTATTAGAGCTACAAATTAATCTTAGCTTGAAGAAGACAGATCTTACTTACACTTCCAATTGGAGATACATTATATGATAGGGGTTATGACCAATATGGATCTGCTAGACCTAATTAAGGGATCTCTTACCACAATAATATCACTAGGGAGGGTTCCAAAGCCTTTGGTTAAGTAAAACTATACAATAACCCTAACTAGATCCTATGTTTTCATAATCACTATACTAATAACAAGTAAAAATCTAATCTAGTGCTCACCAAATCTTGTGAAATAAAGTGGGGGTAATAAAAAATAAAAGTAAACATGCATAAGAGACATATACTCATGTCAATTTATATGTAATATTAATGCATGGAACATAAGTACAAATGAATTTATATATCTACTCTTATAAAAGAGGAACACAGTTAGAAATACTTACCTTTGAAGATGAACCCACTGAACCTCAATCTCTCCCTTGTCCAAAGTGATTTTCAAGAGATTGTTGTGATATGTAAGGATGAAAATGATAAATAATCTCTAAGCTACACAACCTATCAATGCATCTAAAATACTTCTCCATAAGACAAAATCCATATCTCCAAATAAAGTATGAAACCATAAGCTGTTCCTCAAGTTGAATGATGGATAAGTAGATGCACAATATATCTTAATTATTATTATCTTCTATTAGAAATGATAAAATGAATGTGTTTATATAGGTGGATCTAACACTAAACACTTCCAAAAGTTTTCATCGATAAGGTCGACCCAATAAACCTAGTATCATTATTGACAAAAACTCACTAGGTCACAAACTAGATCGACCAAGGGCCAACCTAGACCCTAAATAAGTTTTGTTAATAAGAGTTCAAAATTGACACATCCAACATAATCATGTAAACTATAAAAGGGTTTATAGGTTAGAAAAAGTTATACTAAAGGTGGAAAATGACTAGAGGAGTGTGAAAAAGAGAAGGCCAAGCTTAGGGGAATGGTTTTTAGGAGACAAGTGTGTAGATAGAAAGTGTAAAAAGGGGCAACAATCCTATGAATCACCAATGGCCTACCCACCTCTTTCCTAATGCACCCCTTATGGCATGCACTCAGAGAGATTGAGACTCGAGAGGTTCCTACAAGATAAAGAGTGCCATTAATTGATAAAGTTTGAAAATATTATGTAAACAAGAATAACTGATAAGTTATGCTTTGAAATACCCATTCATTGGTAATAAAATATCATTCCCTTCTATATCTTTGAGGTAGAAATAATTATACCCAAAAAACTCAAATAATTGATATGGATAGATCCACAGTGGATCAAACTTAGAATTTTGGTCTTTATTCTCATGGGCTTTATCCCATAGTAGCTCTAGATCTAAAATCCTAAAGGACTAAACCTTGGATTTCTTGTCAAACTAACACTTAATAGTGATTTGATTCTTTTTTAAGTTTAGAAAGGCTTCATATCTAGCTTCTTCAAATTATATGATGTTTAAAAGCTTATATTTACCTTTTCATTGTGTTCCATGTAATGGTACATGAATTTTAAGTAGGTAATTTGAGTTTAGTTGGTAATGTTAGCTCTAATCCATAGACTAATAGAATTGGTGAGCTCTTAAGAGCTTGTTTGAGTCTAGTGCAATAATCCTAGAGAGTGAACTTCAACAGTGAATGCTATTCTCAAGGTCTCCCTTCTACATGATTTTTGATGGTTTTGTTAAAGTTCTTATTAGTTGATTCAACCAATCCATTTCCTTGTGGGTATTGATTGGATGAGAACCTTAATGTGATCCCATTGTCATAGTCCCACTTAGTGAATTATGTGGATTGAAATCTAGGGCGATTATCACAAACTAATGAGATAGGGGTCCCAAATCATGTGGTCATATTGTTCTCCATGAACTTGATTACTTAATTAGCTACGTTATTCTTTCTGGCTATTTACTCTATCCATCTCGTGAAATATTTTATGGTAGTCTGGATAAATTTATGGATTTACAAGGAGTTGGGATTAATGACTTTCATAAAATACAACCCATATTGGGAAAATGGTGTTACTTCAAGGACTGGTTACAATGGAATTGTAGCATGTATTTCTCTTTTGGTGGATGTTTGGCATAGGTAACACATCCTAACATGTACATGGAAATATTTGAATAGGGTCAACTAATAGTATCTTTTTTGGAGTATCATGTGTGCCATTACATTTGATACAAGATGACCAGTGCCAATATTTTCATAGAGTTTAACCATGATATCTTTGGCTTTATTTTATTATAGGCATCTAAGGTAGATACCTTCATTATTTTTTTGTAGAGAATTTATTTCTTCTACATATATTATGTTGATTTCATCATGAGGGATCTCTTCTAAATTTGGTTTAACTCAAGGAGTAGGTTACTATAGAGGGGGTAATGAAAAATTGGGGTGTACCAATTTAGTTGGAGCACTCACTCTTGGTTTACTTGATGTATAGTGATCCTTAGATCAATGTAAGTTATCAATAGAATTAGACCTTTCCCTTGAACCAAAGTTACAAGTTTAATCTCTAAGTATTACTCTTATAACTTAGTCATACATATACCTATGCACTCTCATATCTTGTTCTACCTCAACATGATCTTGATATCTAGGTTTAGAATGATTGCATGCACTTTATTCTTAAGAATAAAGTGCCTCAATTTATTCACATCTTTGACCAGGGCATAGGCATGTTTATCTAATGTGGAGTATATTATCTCTATGTCCTTTAGATTGGTGCTCATAAAATACATGAGATGTTCTTATCCATATAATATTTAATTGAGTCTAGAAACAATGGTGTGTTCAGAGGAGAATGGGTAGATGTAGAAATATTTGGCATAAGCAAGACTAATTAACACTAGTGCTTTCATGATGGCATGTTTAATGTTTTGAAATGATTTCTTTGACTCATTTTTTCACTCCATTTTAGCATCTTATTTCAACAAAATGTTTAGAGGCTTTATAATTCTAGTAAATCCATAAATGAACTTGTGAACAAAATTAATTTTTCTAAAGAAAGATTTTAATTCTTTTTTACTGTTAGGTTGACATATTTTAGAGATTAATATAGCTTGTTCATGATCGATGGAAATACCTTATTTTGTAATTATATGATCGATAATTTTACCTTCACTGACACAAAACATGCTATTTTTTAAGTTTAAGGAAATGCCATACCTTCTACATTTCTCAAACACTTTTATAAGTGGTTTATGTGATCTGACCTATATTTTGAAAATATAATTAAATCATCCATGAAAATTACTATGTATTTACCAATTAAACCTTCAAATGCAAAATCCATATGCATTTAAAATGTTTCTCCAACATTGATCAACCCAAAAGGCATTCTCTTATAAGTAAATGTGCCCCATTTCATCATGAAAGTAGTTTTGGTTCAATCTTATAGATTAACTAGGACCTGATTATATCTTCAGAATCCATCCAAGAAGGACATCATTTAGGATCCTTGACCATTTTAATCACTTCATCAAGAGAAGGTAGTGGATAGTTATCTTTATTTGAAGTTGTATTCAAATTTTAGAAGTTTATTCATATCTTAATTTCACCACTTTTATTTTAGACTGGTGCTAAGTTTGTCACCCAAGTAGAATGGTGAACTAGGAAGATTATTCCAATTTAGAGTAGTTTGTGAACTTCCTTATATATCAATGGTTCTAGGATTGGGTTTATAGGTCTTTGTTTCTATTAGAATGGTCTTTGGTTTGGATTAATGGGAATGGTGTGAGTAATTACCTTTGGGTTGAAGACTTTGAGTTCTCTATAAGCCCAATAAATTCCATCTCTATATATTTAGTAGTAACTTTCAAAGCTGCTCAACTTCTACATTGGTCCAATCAGAGCCTATCTTGATAGTTTGGGGTCTCTCCAAGGAAACAATTTAAAGGTTCAACACTTTTGATTTATAAATTTGGGTTTCTTAATTTTAGAATCATGGACAAATGTATTAAATTCTTTCTTTAGAGAAATCATCCATTTTGGATTTGATTCCCCTAGATATTGAGAATCCCATATTTGTCAAGTTCAATCTTAGGCTCATCCCTATTCACTTCAATTATTTGGACTTTGAATACCCCAACTCTATTGATGAATTTAATGATATGCTTGTCACCTTCAAAGACCTAATTTTTTAAATATTTTTAGGGATACAGGGAAAAGGGAATAACTCAATGGAAAAATCTTATAATTTGATATCGTAAAGGGAAGTTAAGAAAGCAACTGAAGATACTAATGAATTAGTAACCTAATTTTCTTCCCTGGGGATAGGAATAACATTGAACGATTTAATTTTTTTGACTAAATCCTAGGATCCATGATTATACATTCTAAGGTATGATAGTTTGAATTAAAATATACTCTTGACCTAGTTGATTACCAGCTTAGAATTGCTAAATATTCTTAGTTCCTTCACCTTATGCTTTAATGCAAACTAAAAACCTATTATTAATGACTCATATTATACCATAATATTAGTGTAAGGGAATCATAACCTATATGAAGCTAGGTAACTATTTAATTTTAGGTTTATTAACATAAAATCTACTCCATTACCTTGTTTGAAATGGGACCCATCAACTTATAGGGACCACAAGCCTAGAAATTTAGGTTTATTTTTAGCTTTATCTTTGGTAAGTTTCATGCTTAATGTATAAATTCCTAGGTCAGATGATACTAGGTTCACCCTATCTTTGACTAAATTATATTTATTTATCATATATTTCATTTAATTTTCCCTATCTACTCTAATATGATTGGCTACACCTCTCCAGGGAAACCACATATGGGATAAATCTATAGCTATATATTCACTCAATGATTTTGACCAATCCTAGCTGAGAAGCATCTTGTAATCTTTGGGGATCTCCACAAACTAAATGTTTGTGAACTATTGGAATATGAGTTTATGAATATAATTACATGTGTAAATTTAGAAATTATCCAACTAATCTAACCTCAAACTTATCTAGTTATAATATGACTTTATTTGACTTGATGGGGACCAAGCCTAATTTATGACAAATGCCTACAGGGATTATATTTGTAGAATCTCCTGAGTCTACTAAGTAATTAAGTAGGTTATTTCTAAATAAATTGATATTCAAGAGAAAGAGAGGGACCTCAAATTTATTTTTATGTAACACATTGGTGTGAGCAGTCTTTTACTTTACTTGGGTTGGTTGAGCTATTCTTTCGGTGAGTAACTTCAAAAAATGATCATATTGCTCAGTAATTTGAGCAAGATCATGAAGAGTGATATTTGTTTTAATTTTCTTCATATATTTTAATATTTTATATCCTACCTTGTTTTGTATTGGTGGGGCTTCTATAGGGGCTTTTGGTTCATGAGGTTTCAAAGGTGAGAGGTCATTTATAGCATTGGGATGATATGGGATTACACCATTATTTAGAGGGGTTTAGGTAATGAGGGGATATTTTGGTTATCATTTATTCAGGGTATAGTTTATCCTTTCTAATTTTTGAAAGGATTGCACCTCACTAACACTTTCCTTTGGTTCATTTTCTTCACAACTGGGAAACTCCATGGTTTATAATACCATCATAATACTATGGGCCCTACCCAAGTTGGATGGTTATAGGTGGTTTGGGACCACCTTGCATTCCTCCATTTCTCATTAGATTATGTAAAAGGAACTATAGAATTTAATGCAATATATTTCACCATGTTGGTATATATTATGCACATGACACCAATTAGGAAGAGTTATTTCATAAATGTTAACTTCGAGTAGTCTATTGGGAGAATGTTATGGCTAGTTATTTAGGTGATTGTAGTTTTGTTCTACCTTTGGTAAGAGAATTTCATATTTGAAATCTTAGTACCAAACTTACCCATTTTCCTTTACAAACTAAGGAAGTCATTACTTAATATTTGCACCATTAGTTGGATAACATCTAACTCATTCTTATTTGATTCTTGTGGTATGGTTTGAGCATTATTAGAAGTTACTAACATCATTTGGTTTAAAAGTGGGGAACTAGCTCATTATTTACTAGGTTAAAAGACCAAGATATTGGTTTGGTAATACATGTCTCAAAGGAAGCTAGTTAGTTATTGGTAATGGTTGAGATAGAGGTAAGTTTTGATTCATGTTTAGCATTCTTGTACATTTCCAAAGCTAGTAGAGTCTTGGGCTTGTAAAGGGTGGTGAATCTACTATACATTTTCTAGAAAAGAGCATTAAAATTATTGATGGGATCATTAGGTTCTCATTAATGTAGGTGAACTATTGATACAAGACACTTGGGTCTATAACTTGCCTAAATTGGGCCTAGAAAGTGATATTAAAATGTTTTTAACTCATGATGGAGTCCTCAGGGATGTTTTAAAACTAGTCTTATGATGCACCCATGAGTGTGAAGGGTAATAAAATATAGGCCACATCTTTATGTTTGAAATTGAGAAGTCTCAAATTTATCTTATATGTTGTTATATGCTCTTCTGCAATCCTTCATATGCTAGGTGTGAATCTAGACAAATATCTTTATGGGTTCTTAGGTAAGTCATTGATGACTCCTGAGAAATTTATTATATATCTACACAAACCAAGCCATAGGAAATACTATATGTATGTGTTGATTCTAGATGGTTTGAGATGAATAGCTAGTTGATACTTGGTTTACTATGGTCTAGGTCTTCTTCCACTAGTTTAGATTCTTTTATGAATTTACAATAGAGAGATAGTTAGTCTCACTCACATAGATTAAGATTGGGTAATAAAAAAAATAGGATCCAACTTGGTTTACTATACATAATTGGGTCACCTATTGTTAATAATTTGTATTCAAGTTCACAACATAAAAGTAGAAGTAAACACAACAAACATTAGTGATCACCAAACACATATAAATTTTTTTAGCACCAAACACATATAACAACTTTTAGCTCCAACTTTCACAACCATTTTAGTGCTCAATCAAATATTAAACTACAACTCTTGGCCCTCCTTATAGTTCCAACTATTGTTCATGTTTGAAGAATAAAAAAATGGAGAAATCATAAAGGAAGGGAAACAAGAAGTGCTTCAATAATTTTTTTTTGAAAGGCTTAGGCTCCTATTGAAAATTACTCAAATTCTAAATGGAAAGTTTAAAATAGTTTATCACTCAAAGCCCTCCTTTTAGCACTAGTTGTTGTTTGGTTCAAAATCCTACTCATATTACACTCATTACATGAAGTGTTTTGAAGAGATAGGTGGGAAAAATAAGGGAATTTCATATTCTATTTTAGGATTAATAATTGATGAATCTAAGGCACAATTGTAGGTATGTGGCTCCATGATATAGATTTCATAGAATAACTTCCAAGAGATGCAGTGCTACCATCAAAAGCTCAATATAGATTGTTTGAACTTATAATTTAATGTTATAATTCTCCTACTAAAGTTAATATGCTTCACTTTGGAATTTTACAAAATAGGGGAAGGTAGTTTAGTTCTAAAGTTAATATGCCTCAAGAATTGAAGTAAGAAAAAACATAGTTATACCAATATGTTCTTGGCTTAAAAATTTCACAAACTCATGGAGACACAATAGGCAAACTTATAGGGATGAAATTAATTCTATACTCAAGAACCCTTCACCAAAGGTAAACACATGAAAGGTTTATAGCTATTACACACTGAGCTTTCATATCACTTTACAGCTGCAAGCACTAAAGCAAAGGATGTTTTAAGGGAAACTACAAGGATTAATAATTGAATTATACTAGATATTAAACAATCTAATTACTACATCCAGTTATGTAATTAGGCATAAGATTGATCCATTTAACATAAGAATAAACTTAACTAGAAATAATGGACAACATGCAGTGAGCAAAAGATAAAGTCTAAACAAATAAAATTATATTATAATTTTGGAAACATTTCTTTACACAAAGTCATGAACTCTTAAAAGGGATAATGACATCCCTTATATAGATATATTTATCCATGCAGCTTACTCATTCCACTGTGGTGGTAGTTACAAAATTCAATGGTGATTGGGAATGCAGTTGGGATTCTAATAGATTTGCTTATCATAATATGATCTATAATTAGAATTTAAGTTTCTTTAAGGTAAATATTTGTCTTTTATGCCTTTTATATCTTATGAATCTTTTTATTGTGCATTATAAGTAATGAATAACTCCTTATTTAGTGATTTACAATCAATTATGGAGGCTAATTGTGAATAAATTCAAGTGTTAGTGGTAAATTGTCATTAAGATATTATTAGAATGACCTTCCCACCATGCTCTACATAGACTTTGAATTTAATCCTAGGGGTGAATTAAGTGAAATTGTAGATTCATCCTGAATTTAGAATATATTGAATAAATTTGACTTTAATTATGTCACTTATGGGCTCATCATTTGGTGAGAAACCATTCACAACTTAAATTCATAAATAATCTTGGATGTGTAGTCCCTTATCAAGATTTGATGGTTTTGATGGCTAAATGGACCATCAAATTTATGCTTACACAATGCTTGAATATGCATCAAATTATTCCTTTACCTATTGGGTCATATTATGTGGCTTCACCATACTCTTTTGATACTCATTCTAGGCTTGGAATGCATACTGACTATTTACATTATGATGAAGCAAGATTTTTCCCATGGTGTGATCTTACTCACCTAGATCTCTAATGTAGTGATCAACTACATGAACTACCCCAAGGATATGGAAAATTTTGATTTCACCATGTGGCATCTTCTTTATTATCATCTTACTTAGTGCTTGCTTATTTGTACAGTCCCCTCTAGGATAGTAAGTTACTAGGATGATGCCACATGGAAACATCCTACTAGTCTACTTATCTAGATGTTTGATGACATCATTATTTCCTTATACAAATACCTCTTGGAAAATGGGTCACTAGTATGATTCCATGTGGAAACATCCTAATCATCCACTTTCTTGGAGGCTTTTCATTTTTATTGATGGTTTTGAGACACTGGGTCACTAGGATTGTAACATGTGGAAACATCCCATTGATCTACTTGCTTGGAGATTTTTTGATGTGGAAATCCATCAAACAACTTCATGAAAAGATACTAGGTCTTTGAAAACCCTTATAATGTGCCCAAGATCACTAGGATATCGACATGTGGCATCGATCAAAACTTAAGCACATATGGGCACAAAATGAAAACACACAGTCAACAATCTTGATTTAAAAAGAAATAATTAAGAAAAATTGAATCAAAATGGCTATGTTTTTGAAATGAAACAAAAGGAATGGAAAATTAACAAAATAAATCCACTTCAAAGTAACTTCTTTCTATTTTAAAGTAATCAACTAAGGGGAAGGATGAATAAAATCAAACTCTAAGACAATCAAGATCAAATGTTAATCAAAATGGATCAAATGGCTTAATAAAAGGGGTAATAAAATTATGAAATATATAATTTTCATAACCATAAGGATAAATGTTATAAAAGTAAGACTTACATATGTTTAAAAACATAATAAAAATATAAACCAAGACTTAATAAATCTATGCAAATTTAGATATTAGAATTAAAGCAATCTTAGATATTATTTCTTAGACAAATGAAGTGATGAATATTTGATTCAATATCAATGAATCTTTGGAAAAAAAAACCTTACATCCAGGAAATTACTAAACTAGAGATGAAATTAAAACAAGAGGGTCCCTATTTGAATAACTAAAAATGGAGTATATTGGTGGAGGCAAAAACAAGTACATCTACACTAAACAGGGTGTGTGAAGTTCATGCGTGATGGATATTTGTATACATGCCTCATAGACAATGATCCATTCAAATATTATACAATGATTCAAATTAATAATGAGGGTAGTTCACAATCAGATTATATGCATTCCATCCCATACTATCCCCATAGATAATATCCTTAATTATGATGTTGGGGAATAAAAAACATAATGATAAGTATCCAATCACAAATTTTAAAATAAAATAAGAACCAATAAAGGAATCACAAATCCATGTTGAATAATTTAAAGAGATAATGCTAGACCACCCTTTACTGGTTAATTTTGAAGATCCAAGTCACATATTCATAAATAATGATGATGATGATAATTACATGCAAGGGAATATAGAATATTATTTAGAAAAACTAATTTTTTATCCCATTGATCTAGAAGATTACTTGTCTCATAATATTTTACACATATCAGTCTAGGAGAATACTAGATAATTAAATTACAAATAATATTGAAAAATCAAAGGTGTCTACTCAAAAACAATCTAAAGTGGACAAAGGAAAGACAATAATTCCAGACAATCAACATAATTAGAATACAAAAAAAAATTCCAATTTTACCTCACAACATAAGCTTCATATGTTAAACACACCATAAATGCAAACCTTTTTAAAATATGACATAACTTGGGCACATGAACAATGGTACATTTTACATATTAATAAATTTTTAGAGCACAATTTAATGAAAAGTGTGGAATATCTAAATATAAAACCTTCCATCGCATTATAAGTAACGAGTATTAAAAACAAACCAAGGATCATATAAAAAATGTTACATGATAAAAAATTTGATTCTGTTACTGACTAATAGACATAGATCTATGAGACATCTATCACATTAGCAAGGCAAATCATATTTTGATTACCATAGAATAATTGGGCATGAAACAAATAATTATGTAGCATTGCAACACAAAATTCAAAATAATAATAATTAAGGGATCATTACTGTAATCTATCTACAACAATAAGTTCTAATAGAAATCAGTATACAAATACAACACTCAAAAAATACAAGCATCCATAACAATAAATTTTGATTATTATAATATACATTGAGGGTGACTATCAATGACATATTTATATTAATGATAGAGAATACCCAATCATGTATGGTATTGATTTATTACAACATTTTGGACAAAACATTGATGAATTTCAACATACTATACCTTGTGATGGATCAATTGGACATATCATGCTACTAATTTATTGTGGACCAAAGGTTATTGATACACTCATATTGATTATGCACCCTAATAACTAATTGACATTTAAAATGGGATAGAAATTGTTAGAAAAAATGTAGGTTATAGTTGATATACCAAAAAGGTACATCACCTTATTATATGGATGAAATTAAATTGGGATTCAATATAATAGTAATGATTTTAACCAAACTAGTAATGCTTCAAGGATAACTACAAAGACAACACATGCAAAATCATACACAATGGAATAAATTGAAATACATAAGCACAATCTTTTGGAAAACATAAAATAATAGGAAAAACCAAGTGAAATAGACACATATGACAATTTTAAAGACTTATGTGATTCATTTATAAGAATTTTTCCAAAGATAAAAAAATTCAAATATTCCAAAAATCTAAAACTAGGGCCTAATAATGACATGTTTGCTAGTTCAAAATTATTCATTTATGTCATTTTTCTCATGTTTAATACATTACATAAAATTTCTCAATGTGCGCATGCATTTACCAATTAAAAATTCAAATGCAAAATCCATATCCCTTTGAAATGTTCCTCTAGCATTGATCAACCCAAAATGCATTATCTTATAGGCAAAAGTGGTCCATTTCATTGTGAAAGCAGTTTTGGTTTAGTCTTTTGTATTAACTAGGACCTGATTATATCTTGAGAATCCATCCAAAAAGGACATCATTTAGGATCTACTGACCATTTGAGTCACTTCATTGAGAGAATGTAGTGGATAGTTATCCTTATTTGAATCTCTATTCAAATTTTAGAAGACTATGTACAATCTAAGTTTACCACTTTTATTTCAAATGGGTACCAAGTTTGCCACCCAAGTAGAATAGTGAACTAGGAAGATTAATCCAATTGAGAGTAGTTTGTAAACTTAATTATGTATCAATGGTGATAAGTTTGGATTCATAAGTATTTATTTATATCATAATGGTCTTTGGTCTAGCTTAATGGGAATGGTGTGAGTAATTACCTTTGGGTCGAAGACTTTGAGGTTTCCACAAGCCCAAGAAATATCATCTCTATATCTTAGTAGTAGCTTCTAAAGCTAATCAACTTTTACATTTGTCTAATCAACACCTATGTTGATAGTTTGGGATCTCTCCAAGGAACCAAATATAATTGGTTTGACACTTCTAATTTGCAAATTTGGGTTTCTTAATTTTGGGAGCATGGTTAAATGTGTTAAATGCCTTCTCTAGAGAAACCATCCTATTTAGGATTTGATTCCCTTGGATATTGAAAATCTCATCTCTGTCAAATTTAGTCTTAAGATCATCCCTCTTTGATTCATCAATTATTTAGACTTTGAATACCATAGGATTATTGATGAATTTAATGATATGTTGATCATCTTTAAATACCTTGAAATTTTCTACATTTTCAAGGACAGAGGGACAAGTGAATAACTCAATGGAAAACTCTTATAATTTGGTATCGTCAAGGGGAGATAAGCATGTAGTTAAGGATGATAATGAATTAGTAACCTAATTTTATTCCCTAGGGAAAGTGATGACATTGAATGATTAAAAAATTTGGATTAAAGCCTAGGATCTATGCTTATATCTTATGAGGTATGAAAATTTGCACTAAAATTTACTCTTGACCTAGTTGACTACTAGCTTGGAATTGAAAAATATTCCTAATTCCTTCACCTTATCATTAAATGCACACTAAAAACCAAGGATTAATGCCTCATATTATACTATATTAATTGTGGAAGAGAATTGTAACCTATATGAAGTTAGGTACCTCTTTATTTTCAGGTTTATTATCATAACACCTGTTCCATTGCCTTGTTAGGAATGGGCCCCATCAACTTATAGGGACCATAAGACTATAAATTCAAGATTATTACTATATCTATATTTGTAAAATTTCATGCTTAATGTATATATTCCTTGGTCAAATGATACTAGGTTCATTCTATTTTTGACTATGTTGTATTCAATTATCATACATTTCATTTGAGTTTCCCTATCTACTCTAATCTAATTGGCTATACCTCTCCAAGGAGACCACATATGGGAGAAATCTATAGCCATATACACATTCAATGATTTTGACCAATCCCAATTGAGAAGCATCCTGTAAGCTTCAAGTATCTTCACTATCTAAATTTATGTGAACTACTAGAATCAAGTTTCTAAATCTAATTGCATGTGTACATTTAACAATTATTTAATTACTTTGACCTCAAACTTATCTAGTTAGACTATGACCTTTTATGATTTTATGGGTACCAAGTTTATTTTAAAATAAATGCCTATAGGAATTATGTTTGTCGACGTTCCTAAGTCTATTAAGTAATTGTGTAGGTTATTTATGAATAACCTAATAACCAGGAGAAAAGGAGGGACCCAACCTTATTTTTATGTATCAACACATTGGTGTGAGTAGTATTTTACTTTTATGGGTTCGATTGAGCTAGATTTTTAATGAGTGATTTCAATAAAAGATCTCACTACTCAATAATTTGAATAATCTCATGAAGAGTGATATTTTTTAAATTTTCTTCATATCTTATACTATGTTATAGCCTACCTTGTTTTGGATTGGTGGGGCTTCTATAGGATATTTTAGTTCATGAGGTTTTGGAGGTGGGGGTTATTATTATCATTGGGATCAAATGGGGTTGCACCATTATTTACATGAGTTTAGGTAGTGAGGGGCTATTATGGTTGTTATTTCATCAGGGTATCTTTTCTACTTTGGAATTGTTGAAAGGCCTGCACCTCACTAATGTTCTCCTCTAGTTCATTTTATTCATAATCGGGAAACTTCATGATATATAATACCATGGTACTACTAGGGTCCCTACCTAAGTTGGATAGTTCTAGGTGGTTTGGGACCACCTCGTATTCCTTCATTTCTCTTTATAATATGTAAAAGACATTATAGAATTCAATGCAATGTAATTCACCATGTTGGATTATGTTATGCACAAAAAACCAATTAGGTAGAGATATTTCATAAATGTTAACTTCAAACAATTTATTAGGAGAAGGATATGGCTAGTTAGTTGGATGATTATAGTTTTTATTCTGCCTTTGATAAGAGAAGTTATTATTTGACATCTCAACAAAATATATACCCATTTGCCTTTGCAGACTGAGGAAGTCATTACTAAATCTTTGAACCATTCATTAGATAGCATCTAACTCATTCTTAGTTGATTCATGAGGTATAGTTTGAGAATTTTTAGTAGCTAATAACATCATATAGTTTAGAAGTGGGGAAATAAATCATTGTTCACTAGGCTAAAAAAATTTAGGAGTTAGTTTGGTGTAACATGTCTTAAAGGAAGTTGGTTAGTTATTGGTAATGATTGAGATAGAGGCAAGTTTTGATTTGTATTTGGAAGAAGGATTAATTTTAGCATGTTAGCTAATGCATTATAGATGGGAGGCATCATTTGGCCTTGTGGATTGAGCTATCTATTGAATTTTATAGCTTCAACATATGCCAGAGGTAAGTTTATTACAATAGGTCTCATCTCAGAAACATAGCAGTCCATGGGTCCAAAGCATTCTTGTACATTTCCAAAGCTAGAAGAGCCTTGAGCTAGTAAAGGGTGGTGAATATATTATACATTTTAAGGAAACAAACATTAAAATTATTGATGGGATTATTGAGTTCTCATTTAATGCAGGTGAACTATTGATACAAGACATTTAGGTCTATAACTTGCCTAAATTGGTCCTAGAAAGTGTTATTAAACTAGTCCCAACTCATGATGGAGTCCTTAAGGAGCTTTAGAAACTAGTCATATGATGCATCCATGAGTGTGAAGGGGAGAAAAATATAGGCCATGTCTTCATGTTTGACATTGAGAAGTCTCAGATTAGTATTGTATTATGTTATATGCTCTTTTATTGTCCTTCTTATGCTAGGTGTGAATCTAGTCAAATATTTTTCTAGTTTCCTAAGTAAGTCATGGATAACTCTTGGGACATTTATTACAAATCTAGACAACCAAGCCATAGGTAAGACTATGTGTATATATTGATTCTAGATAGTTTGAGATGAATAGCTGATGGATACTTGGTTTACTATGGGTCTAAGTCTTATTCCACTAGTTTGGGTTTTATTATGGATTTAAAGTAGAGAGATAATTAGTCTCCCACACATAGATTAAGAGAGGGTAATGAGTGAACTAGGATCCAACTTAGTTTACTATGCATAATTTGGTCACTTATTATTAGTAATTCATATTCAAGTTCACAACATAAAAGCAGAAGCAAACATAATAAATGTTAGTGATCACCAAATACATATAACAACTTTGAGCACCAAACACATATAACAACTTTTAGCTCCAACTTTCACAACCATTGTAATGCTCAATAAAATATTAAACTACAACTCTTGGCCCTCCTAATACCAATTGTTGTTTGTGTATAAAGCACACAATAATGGAGAATGCATAAAGGAAGGGAAATGAGAAGTGATTTAATAGAATGTTTTTACAAGGCTTAGGTTCCTACTAATAATTACTCTAATGCTACATGGTAATCTTAAAATAGTATATCACTCAAAGCCCTCTTTGTAGTACCATTTATTGTTTAGTCTAAAATCCTACTCATAACAAACTCATGAGATTGAGTGTTTTAAATAGAAAGGTGGGATTAATAAGGGAATTTTATCCTTTTTTTTAGGATTAAGACTTGATCAATCTAGGGCACAGTTGTAGGTATGCGGCTTAATGATATAACTTGCATAGAATAACTTCCATGATATGTAGTGGTATCACTAGAAGCTTAATACTAATTTTTTTAAACTTGTAATTTAATATTCTAATCTTGATACTAAAGTTAATATGTTCACTTTGAAAATTTATAAAATGGGGGAAAGCAATTCAATTCCAAAATAAACATAAAAAGAGAGGGAAGGGAGAGCATAAAATAAGATTTCCAATCAAGTGAATGATAATGCCTCAAGCATTGAAGTATACCAAATCATAGTAATATCACTGTATTCTTGGCTTAACAATTACAAAAAATCATAGAAAAATAATGGGAAAGCTTCTAGGGATGAAATGAATGTTGGAATCAAGAACATTCACCAAATTTAAACACACAAAATATATGTAGCTATTACACATAGAGATTTTGAATAATTTTACAACTGCAAGCACATAAATCAAAGGATATCCTAAGGGAAACTAAAAGGATTCATAATTTAATTATCCTAAATATTAAACAATCTAAAAACTACATTTAGTAATGTAATTAGGTATAAGATCTATCCTTTTAACATAAGAATAAACTTAACTAGAAACAATGGACAACATTCAGTGAGCAAAAGACAAAGTCTAAATAAATAAAATTATATTATAGTTTTTATAACATTTATTTACATGAAGTGTCAACCTCTTGAAAGGGATAACAACATCCTTTATATAGATATATTTTTACATGAGGCTTATGCAATCCACTATTGGGGTGGTTACAAAATCCAATGGTGATTAGGAATGTAATTGGGATTCTGATAGATTTACTTGCTAGAACATGATCTATAATTGGAAACCATGCTTATTTAAGGAAAATATTTGTCTTTTATGCCTTTTGTCTCTTTTGAATCTTTATAGTGTGCTTTATAAGTAATGACTAACTCCATATTGAGTGATTTACAATCAATTCTAGATGCTAAATATGAATAGATCAAAATGTTGGTGGCAAATTATCATTTAGATATTATTAGAATGATCTTCCCACCTTGCTTAGCACAGACTTTGCATTTAATCCTAGGGGTAAATTAAGTGAAACTATATATTCATCCTAAATTTAGAATATATTGAATCAATTTTGACTTGAATTAAGTCACTTATGGGCTCATCAGTTTGTGAGAAACCATTCTTAACTTGATCTCATAAATCATCTTGGATACACAATCCCTAATCAAGATTAAACTATTTTCATGGCTAGATGGGCCATCAAATTTATGTTTACACCATCCCTGAATATGCATCCAATGAGTACTTTGCCTATTAGGTCATATTATGTGGGTTCACCATGCTATTTTGATACTCAATATAGGCTTATAATGCATAGTGATTATTTACATCATGATGAAGTGAGATTTTACCACATGGAATCATCTTGCTCACCTAGATCTATGATGCACTAATATGACAACATCCTATTAGTCTACTTGTTTGGAGGCTTATTGACAACATTATTTCCTTATATAGATATATCCAGGATAATGGGTCATCGAGATGATGCCATGTGGAAACATCTTACTCATCCACTTTCTTAGAGGCCTTACATTTGTATTAATGGTTATAAGATGGTGGGTCACTAGGAATGCAACACATGACATCACCCCTACTCTACTTTCCTAGAGCTTTGATGATGTGGAAACCCATCAATAAACTTCCTGAAATTAGACCAAGTATTTGAAAATCCTTTTTAAAGTGCCTAGGATTGTTAGGATATTGACATGTCGCACTAGGCAAAACTTAAGCACATGTAGGCACAAAATGAAAGCACACAATAAACAATCTTGATTTAAAAGCAATGGTTGAATAAATTTGAATCAAAACAACTAAATTTTTGAAATGAAATAAAAGGCATAAAAACTCAAAAAAATAAATCCACTTTGAAGCAACATATGCATATTGTAAAGTAATTAACTAAGGGGAAGGATGAGTAAAATCAAACTCTTAGTCAATCTAGATCAAATGAAAATCAAAATGGATCAAATTGCTTAGGAAAAAGAGCAATAAAACTATGAAATATTTAGATAATTTGCATAACCCTAAGGTGAAATGGTCTAAAAGGAAGTTTTAACTATGTTTCAAAACACAAGAAAATGATAAACCAAGACTTAATAAATCTATGCAAATTTAGATATTAGAATTAAAGTAGTCTTAGATGTGATTTCTAAACCAAGTGAAATGATGAATATTTGATTCAATATCAATGAATCTTCAAAAAATAAAACTTTACATCCATAAACTTGTTGAACTAGAGATGAAATTGAAACAAGAGGATCCCTATTTGAATAATTAAAAAATGGGTGTGTTGGTGGAAGCAAAAAAAGTACATCTACACTAAACTAGTGTGTGAAGCTTATGCATTATGGATATTTGTATACATGCCTCATAGATAATGATACCTTAAAATATTATAAAATGATTCAAGTTAATAATGAGGGTAGTTCAAAATTAGATTATATGCATTCCATCCCATACTATCCCCATAGATAACATCCTTACACATGAGGTTGGGGAATTAAAAAACATAATGATAAGTATCCAATCACAAATTTTTAAATTAAATAATAACTAATAAAGGAATCACAAATCCATGTTGAGCAACCTAATGAAACAATGCCAGATCACCCTTTATCTATTAATTATGAAGATCCAAATCACATATTCACAAATAATGATGATAGTGATGGTGATGATAATTACATGTAAGGGAATATAGATGATTATTTGGTCAAGATAAATTTTGATCCTATTGATATAGAAGATTACTTATCTCATAATAGTTTACACATATCAGTCTAGGAGAGTGCCGGATAATTAATTTACAAAGAATATTGATAAATCAAAGGTGTCTACTAAAAAACAATCTAAAGTGAATAAAGAAAAGACAATAAATTCAGACAATCAACATGATCAAATTAAAAATAATTTTTGTAATTTTACCTCACAACTTTAGTTTCATATGTTAAACATGCCATAAATGTAAACCTTTTTAAAATTTGGAATAACTTGGGTACATGAACATTTGTACATTTCACATTTTAATAAAAGTTTAGAGAAAAATTTAGTGAATAGTGTGGAGTTTCTAATTATAAAACCTTCCACCACATTACAAGTAATGAGTATTCAAAACAAACCAAGCATCATATTACAAATTACTTGATAAAAAGTTTATTTCGTTACTGAGTACTAGATGTAGATCTATGAGACATCTATCACATTAGGAAGGAATATCATATTATGATTACCATAGAATAACTGGGCAATGAACAAATAATTATGTAGCATTGTAACATAAAATTCAAAATTATAATAGTTAATGGACCATTATTATAATGTGACTACAATAAGAAAATCATTAGTAAGTTATAATAGAAATCAATATATAAATATGATACTCAAAAAATTCAAGCATCCATGATAAGAAATTTTGATTATTACAGTATACATTAAGGGTGACTATCAATGACAAATTTATATTAATGATAGAGAATACCCAAGCATGTATATTATTTCTTGCTTACAACATTTTGGACACAACATTGATTAATTTTAACACACTATACTTTGTGACTGATCAATTTGACATATCATGATATTAATTTATTGTGGACCAAAGGTCATTGATATATTCATATCGATGATGCACCCTACCAACCAATTGACATTTAAATTGGGATAGAAACTATTAGAACAAATGTAGGTTATAGTTGATAAACCAAATGGGTACATCACCTTATTATATGAAGGAAATGAAATTAGGATTCTATATGATATTAACAATGTTAACCAAACTAGTAATACTTTAAGGATAACTACAAAGACGACACATGCACAATCAAACACAATGGAATAAAATGAAATACATATGCACAATCTTTTGGAAAGCATAAAATAATGGGAAAAACCAAATTAAATAGACACACAAATTTTTTAAAGACTTATATGATTCATTTATAATCATTTTTTCCAAATATAAAAAATATTAAAAAATAAAAATATTCTAAAAATCCAAAACTAGGGCCCAATAATGACATGTTTGCTAGTTCAAAATTATAAATTTATGTCATTTTTTTCATGTTTTATACATTACACAACATTTCTATTGGATAGTGGAGCCTGATCTTATTTTAATGCCCAATTCTTGATGGGGGGGGGGTGTGGGGGGGGAGGGGCAATGACCCCCACTATGGTCACCATGGGAGCAAAATTTTGTGAAAAATGCATTATAAAATATTGTGATTTTGTAGTTAATCTGGACTATTTACTATTAGTTTTAGATATAATAGATTGTTTACTATTAGTTTTAGATATAACAGTAGAAATTAAGTTAGTGCATATTTACCCTAATTTATAACCCTCCTTTGATATGAGGGCATTGTAATCAGGCAAAAAAAGTGAGAGAGTGAAGAGGATATTGTAGTGGATGTATTGCAAGTTTTCCCTTCATTTGTTGGATTGAATAATAAGGACTAGCAGTTTCTATGTGGATGTAGCCCATATTGGGTGAACCACGTTAAATCTATCTCTATTCTATTATGTTTTTTGAATTTTAATTCTATTTTTGTTTCAATATTATTGATCTACATTCTATATTCCTAATAATTTATCTATACACACATGTATTTCATGGTTCATATGAGTGATATGTAAGACACACATGTTATACATGATACATGGATTCACAGATACAAGACATTCCTACACATAAGGGCTCGACCAATGTTGGGGGAATCTCATTCCATATATTACATTGTCATGGGTTATATCTCTCTATGAGTATTCCATTTATCATACTAAGCTATATTTATTTTTGACACATTCCTTTTTATTTCTTATATTCTTTACAATGTTACATTTCATAGATATGTTATTTTGATTTGTTGTAATATTGACATAGATTGATAATGTAGACTAGTTTGACTTATTCTATGATTTTTTGTTGTTACTTAATTTCTTATAGGATAATATTTTATTATGATTTTTTTGGATCTTGATTTATTATATGGCATGGTTTGATTGAGTGCATCATTTTTTGTGGCTAACACACCTAATTCTCCCTTTATTTCCAAATCAGGGCCTTACTATAACCTATGGTTACATGGTAATTTATTGCCCATATTATGAAAGTATTAAGATTTTTATTCAGCCCTCTTTGATATTATAAATTTTGATTTAAGCTAATGGACAATGAATGAAATGTGAGTTAGGTGTTTTTAGGAAGACCACCTACTTGGCAAAGTTTTCAACAGAATCGGTAACATAATGAATGGAACAAAATATTTCACAAATTTTCCTTTATTTTTTTATGCATCTATTTTTTTATATAAAATTCTAACTTTATCTTAGCTAATTTCAATTATTTTTGCATTGCTAAACTTTATTTGATTTTTTTTATGTAGAACATGTGTCTCCCTTTCATAACTTTTATTTTATGTGCCCCTTTGAGTTATTGCCATTGACTACAAAAATATGAGCCAATTGTGTGGTGCCACATGACATGATTTAAAATTATCTCATCTTATGGTTCATTGGAAAGAAATCACCATCTAATATGAAATAATGAAAGCCAATACAAAAGTAACATGTGTCATATTTTCATTCACTCACACCTCACAACCTATTAAAAATGTACCAAAATATCAAGGCACTGTGAAACTACAAGCTAATCAAACTATGCCATGTGGTACATTCTCTCACCCTCATACTTTGCATTTTTATCAATAATAAACTTAGCATGAGTATTCTAAACCCTAAACCAACCAAATGGAGATAAGTGTTTATGTGTCAACTTAACCTGGATGTGGCTAGTTCAATAATAAAAAATGAGACATGTGGATTTGTAACATTACCCCAAAAATCAAAAAAATCAAAGAATAAAATAAAATTGAGATGGCCAAAGGGATTTGTATTAATTTCAACCCCTCTCAAAATTTTAACCACACAATAGCTCTCATATTTCAGTCATTCAAAGATTTAAATTATATTGAGAAATTTGAATTGTCAATTCAATTACACTGAATGCCACTATTTATCTTTCTCTATACGATACAATTGTTTGATAGGCCATATAGATTTAAAGGGTATACAATAAAAAGGGGTTAGAAAATAGATAAATTTATAGCTATGTTTGGATATCTATTCACATATGGCACCAATTGTAAGACCCAATTTTACATAGTGCTCATCTTTGGCATTCATTGACTTTGAGATTTTTGCTACTCTGACTTGGAGATAGGAGTTATGTTATTAGTCACAACTAGATGAGGCATGTAAATATTTTTATGAAGAATTATCATGTGTTAGGAACCATGAGAAAGACCTATTATCAATCATGTTTTGATTATTTACTTAAGAAAGTATAATGTTTACATTTCTTTTATGTGATATTGAAATCATGAATCTAATTATATCTATGAGATATATTGACTTAAATAATGTTGGATCATTTATCATAAACTTGTATATTGTAAATTAAATGTGTATAAGGTTATGTGAATATATCTATGTGAATGCTATATTCATTATATGTTAGATATGAATAATTGATCGAGTGCCTTGATTGATTAAATTCAGTAGCTTCAGCTATTAGGTTATATAATTTTGATGTGTGCATCAAGTGTGTAGGAATAGGGAATGACCATTGAAGGAAAGGGATCATGCCAAGAATGTTTATATCACTAAACAACATTACCTTAAACCTTTATTAAACATGTATTAATTAGTTTGTTGTCTAAGATACCATAATCACCTCTTTCTAACTTAACACATTTTTAGGTAGCTAACCTTTAAGTTTGGTTAGTGAAACTTGTTGTCACCTTGCCTTAAGGTCCTATAGCCTAAGTAGACTAATGGCCAAAATGCCTAGTGGTCAAATAATATATCTTCAATGGATTGATTAAATATATAATCAAGTGGGAAGAGGAGAGGGAGTCTAAGAAGCAACTATAGGAATTTGCAAAGCCTTCATGCACCTTAATTGAACATGGAAAAGAATGTCCCATAATAAGTCATGGGTTGGTGAGCAAAGGGTGGTTGGTTGAGTCTAGGACATCTATATGTAGAAGTCAAATACTTTATATGGGGGAATTGTTTCCATTTTTAAAATATGAGATATTAAGTATAAGAGAGAAAAATAAGGAAGGGAGTAACAAGTAGGAAGAGTTGGATATGAGAGCCGAGGCTTAGACAACTAAGGGATAGTGCTTAAGAGATCTTGAAGCACTTGGATTAGATTTATATTAACTTGTTTTATAGTGTATTATTTTGAATGAAATTATTTTTCTTCTCTATTAGATTATTTAGCTTTAAGGAGAATAAGACCACTTAGTTTATTATGATTTTCTTATTGTCTTCCCATGGTTGTGCATTAGCCACCATGTAGTTCTTTGCCCAGTCAAGGACCTTGAATAGGTTGTGTTCCTTCTTAGTTGACTTGAATGTTTAGGTTTTTGTTTGAGTGGATAATGTTTTTGTGATATAATGTGGTGGTTATCTATGAGTAACATCTTCATGGTGACAAAATTTCAAGCCTTTTATGTTGGACATGGTGTAAAAATGCTTGACCCTCCCATGAACGTCATAGTGGTAGATTGTTAATCCCTCTCATATTGAGGCATGGTGGTAGATTTCTTGACCCTCATATGAATATTAAATGAAAGCATTTGAGTGAGACATCATCTTGTTATCCAATCAAATGATGAGCCTCATAATGTTGTGAAAGATTGCCTATTAATTTTCTATATTTATAAATGGTTAACTTAATTTGAATGTTCACTGAATGCTTATTTGAATTATATTTGGTATTAAGAGTCCCCTTGGGTAAGAATTATGCATAAGATTATAGGTGGGTGCATAGTCATTCCCTTGAGTATATTACCCTTGATTAGATATCCACCCTTGCCTTTTCCAAGTGATGTAAACATGTTTAGAACTGGGAGTCTCAATCTTGAGGGTGTTTAGAGCAGTAGCTTGATGATGACAAAAGGTTGGGTGGTGATCCTTCCTTCAAATGGCATGCATTTTATTAGAGTGAATAAGGACCATTACTAAATATTGATCATTATTTTTTTATTAAATCAAAATTAAAGTTGTGCCTTATACTTATGTATAGGATAGATGAAATCTCTTGTATTGATAAATGTTAATAGTAGCCAACTGGCTTGTATTATTCTTATGAAAGGTAGTCATTTGTATAATGACCTAACTATGGGTAAAGACTTTGTTATCTTTCTGTTGAACCTCTTTGATAAACTAAGATGTAACTAAATGATATATATTTTATATGTAGATCTTTAATAAGGATTCATTATGTAAGAAAGATTTATTAGCCTATATGGCTCTTTTAATAAAATGATAGTGTGTTCCATTACTTAAATCTTTGTTATGATAAGCTTATCCATTAAGCATTATGTCTCTCCTATATCTAATTATGGTATATATTTATGGATTGATCTTATAAAAGTATGATTTGAATCAAATAAATAGCTATGAGCTTGTTATTATGAATACCAATATAACTTGTAGGAATAAATTACGTATTAATATTATTCTTGTTTGAGATTATGTTTTATGGAAGGTTTCTTGAGTTTTAACATTCGAGTAGTTATCTGCTAAGAACCTTCCCAATAATAAGAAAACTATAATGAAATAAGTAGGTCCCAGAGATCAAACATTGAGTTTTGTATTTATACACCTTAATAATTCTTGGCTTGCTAATCGGATTTTACCTTACCATATTTATGAGTTCTAGATAGTTTAGCCATAGTCAAATTTCATGTCAATTAGTTCTTATGTTTTGCCTTAGTCAATGATGCTTTGGATTTTCATTAGCTTATTGCCTTAGTTGTATGATCTTACCAATTGAATCATTCATTTAAATTTTGGCCTTAATTATTTTTTGCTTTGGGATTCTCTTTTGGTTTTTTTCATAGCTAATTTTTAATTTTTTGAATGTTGCCCAGATGATGCCACATGGCATCATTCTAGTGACTCATATCTTTAGTAGGATGATTAATGGTACAATGCCTTCAGGCTCTCAAGAGAATACCACATGGTAGATTTTTAGAACCTAGAACCTTGAGATGATTGAATCATTAGGTTAATCACCTAATGCCTTTGAGGTCTTAAGGGCCTGAGAGGCTACCACATGGCAGGTTCTCTGAGCTTAGAAACTCAAGAGGAATAAACCTTCAGGATAATTATATAATTCTTTTGAGGTTTTGAGAGGCTACCATATTGTAGATTATTATATCTTAGAACCTTGATAGGATTAAGCCCTTGGGCTAATACCCAATGGATTTGAGGCCTAAACATCTGAGGAGATACTAAGTGGTGGCATCTTGAGGCACTAAAGATACAAGGGATTAGAGATTAATGTTAGACTTGGGTTCTCATAATTATGACATGTGGTTCATTTGTAACATCTTGTGGGGATAAGTCAAGCAAGCCCTTAGCTACAATATAGTACCTAACTACATTAGTGGTTTTTGAGGCTATTTTTTATAGTCATTTCAATGCCTTAACATAGTATCTTAGGTTATTGTCCTACAAATAGATTACTAAACATTTGGATGAATGATTAGGATTTTGATATTATAGGTAGTGGTATGTGTATATTCTTTGAAATATCAACATTTGATAGACATTATATTATGTTCTTCCACATTTATGATTTTCATATGTTAGCTCCTAATCTATCAATGATTGTGTGAAATGTGTTTGTGTCATGTCTATTTTTTTAAATGGGCATGATGTTTTGATATCAGATATTAGGTTATAACGTTGAGAGCTTGAGGCATTTAAAGTTACTCTATGGCTTTCTAATTTTTGCATGGACTCTGATGTCTATCTTATTGATGTGCATAATGAGAAGAGAAATTTAAACATGTTATATAATAGTGACATGGGTAAGCATCAATCTTCTAATTATTTGGGGCTAAATGATATAGGACCCCAAATCTTTTTATCGATAACATAGCATGAGTCTCAAAGGCACTCTCCACAAGACTCCTAGGATGATGAAATATTAGTTGAGAGAGAGGTTTTGAATGCCTTCCCATCACTATTCATAAGGTTATATGGGATATTGCATCACCATGGTGAACATTGAGAGAGATGAGACTTAGACTATCCTCCTAGACCTACACCTAGAGAATTAGTAAAGGATTTCATCAGGCTTCATCCTCTTACTTTTGATGGTACTAAGGAGGGATTTGCAATAAAGGTTTGGCTTTTAATAATGAGAGGATGCTTTATTTTGTATGATTGTGACACTAATGGGAAGGCTCATTTTGGTACCTACCTTCTTAGAGATGAAACTAAGATGTGGTGGGAAGGAGAAGAGTAGAAGCTTCACTTGAAACTAGTTTCCCTCACTTGGGAATTATTTGAGGATCATTTTAGAGCCAACTACATGTCCCCTTGGTATGTTTAAAAGAGGGTAGATGAGTTTTATGACCTTTGGTAGGGGAGTGGCATAGTGGCACAATATGAGTGTCATTTTGTGGATTTGATTAGGTATGGGTAAGGTTATATAGATGAAACCATCTAAGTTAATAGGTTTATTAGAGGCCTAAATTTTGAATTAGTAGTGAAGTTCACATTGTAGCCCCCATAACCTTGAAAATAATAGTGGAAAAGGCCTCTTTGTCTAACGATTCTTGAATAAAGACTCAAGATGCACAATAAAACTTTTGAGGCAACATGCAATCTCAACATGACTCGAGGTTATAAGGTGTGTAGCCTGCACCTAAGGGAAGTTAGAGAGTAACTCAATCCAACTATAGAGCCCCTCAACAGTATCAATAGAGTAACTTTTTTGGTCATGACTAGAACAAAAATTGGATTGATAGATACCACTAGAGGCAAGGTTATGCTATACTTTAGGATCATTGATAAATTAGACCTATACAGACTCATCATCTAATGTAGACAAGACCATCAGGTTTGACAACATCATTTAATTAGAAATCAACTAAAGCTACCTTAGGGATGGACCATAAAAAGGTGAATGTTTTAAATTTTGATCCTATAATAACTATGCACATGATTGTCCTCTTGGACCATCATCTGCCAATAGGCAAAAGGCCCCAATGTTAGAGTATATAGTGGGTGACATGGGTCGATGAAACTAAATTTATGAAGTAGTGAATGACCACTAAGAAATGATCAATGAGACCAAATGTATAATTAATGGAGTTTATATTAAATTTTGATTGACTAAAGAGTCTCAAAATCCTTTGTTTCTCCTTTTATTATGGATGGTTATGGGTTAGTGGTTATTAGACATTTAGAAAGATGGGTAGTAGAGTTAGCCACCAGGGCTAAGATGTTCGTTAGCTCCTTAGTGATAAAGTGTGTTATACATTGGTGTATCATACACCATGGTGTATTTACACATTATAACCTTAGGAATTTGGGGTTTTCTTTAGATTGGATTAGCTTATGGCTTATAAGGCCAAGTTGGATTGCCATGATAAGGTTATCAAGTGTATAGATGACCTTGGGAATCTTATAGTGATATCTAGAGTCAAGAGAGCCATATACCTTCCCATAATTTAAGTGATTAATCTCAATAATAACATACATAAGGGTTGTAAATTATTTTCTATCTTGGTGAGTGATAGGATGAACGAGTCAAAGAAGGCTTCTCTAGATGACCATCCCATTCTTTAGTATTTTATCAATGTTTTTACATATGAATTTCCATGTATTCTTCCTTTGAGATAGATTTATATTTATATTAAATTAATACAAGGGCTGAGACCATCTTTAAAGCACCATATAATATGACCACACCTGAATTATGTGAAATCAAGATGCAACTAGAAAAACTTTTGGAGAAAGGTTTGATTTGTCCTAGTGTGTCCTCGTGGGGAACACAATTCATATTTGTGAATAAGAAGGATGGATCCCTTATATTTTATGTATAATACCAAAAATTTAAAAAATGATCAATAATTGTTACCCCTTATGTAGAATTGATGATTTGTTTGATCAGATATGGGGAGCCAAGGTGTTATCTAAGATAAACTTGAAATTTGGATACCATCAATTATATATAATAAAGCTTGATATTGACAAAACTATCTTTTAGATGTGGTATGGGAATTAAAAATTTATATTTATACCAATTGGGTTGACCAATGCCCCAATATTATTCATGAGTCTTATGAATAAAGTGTGACATGAGTACCACTTGAGACAAGTCCTGAAGGTTTTGAGAGAAAACCAATAGTTTGGCAACTTGGATAAGTGTGATTTTGCACAATCTGAAGTGCAATACCTTGGGAACATCATCTCAAGGGAAATAATTTATATAAATCCCTCGAAGATGCATGCCATTATGGAATGGATGTATCTCATAAATGTTACAAAGGTTCATAGTTTTATGGGCTTGGAAGGATATTACAGATGCTTTATGGAGAACGTTTCTTGAATTGTGAATCCAATAACTTCACTTAAAAGGAAGGGAAAGAATTTTTTTTGGATATTTGAGTGTGAGGAAGACTTTTAGTTATTGAAGGAATGACTCACTATTACTCCTATTTTAGATGTATCTAATCCTACATGAGAATTATTCATTTGTAATGATGCATTTGAAACATGGTTGGGTTCCATACTCATGTAGGATGGCATAGTGATAGCATATGAGTCTCAGAAAATAAAATATTATGATTTTATATATCCCATGCATGATCTATACTGTTTATTTATTATACATGTTTGCATAAGGTATGATCATTTCTGACTTGGTCATCATTTTTTATTAAAGACTTACCACTTGAGTTTACAACATTTATTTAATTAGCCTAATCTTAATACACATCAAAGGCATTAGATGGAACTACTATGTGAATATGATTGTGAAATTTTGTATATCAAAGTAAAGTAAATGTGGTTGTTGATGCCTTAAGTAGGAGGCACCATGAGTTAGCAGCACTGAGTTTGTGAACTAACTTAAGAAGTTTGATTTTAGATTATCTTCTAGAGGGTAGCCTCTTTAAATAAGTAAAATAAGTGTTAGATTTTGATCTAAATCAAAAAGGAAAATATGAAGGTTATTCTCTTGAGATAGCTAGCCTTTGGTGCCATAAAAAGTGTATTTATGTTAAGTCATTAGGTGGCTTGTGTGAGCTAATTTTGTCTAAGTTACATACAGTTCCTTATCAAACACACCTTAGAGTTAAAAATATGAATGCTAAGTTAAGGAAATTGTATCATTGGGATAGTTTAAGGCATGATATTGCTGATTTCATAGTTCATTACCTAGAATACCAGAGGGTTAAGGTTGAGCATCAACATCTAACATGATTGTTATATCCTAGTGATATTCTTGAATGGAAGTGGGATACTATCTCCATAGATTTCATTGTTGGTTTACCTACCTAATCATATCATCATGATGTAACTATGTTCACTGTGGATAAGTTGACCAAAGTATCTCACTCTTATCCCATGAAGACTACTTACAATCCCAATTTAGTGACAAGGGACTTCTTGGATGACATTATTAGATTGCATGCAATTCACCAGAAGATTATTTTTGATAGAGATCTAGTGTATTATTAACACTTACAGACTTCTTTATATATGGTATTGGGTGCATAGCTCAATTTTATTACTTTTTACCATCCTAAGACCAATAAATAGATCGAGAGAGTTAATCAAGTTCTTGAAGACATGCCCCACATGTATGTTATGAACCAATAATCCTATTGGGAGAGCTATTTTTATCCTGTATAAAATAATTACATTAATAGCTATCGTAGTTCAATTAAGGTATCATCATTCCACTCTTTATATGGTTAAGCCTATAGAATCCCACTAAATTGGGATCGACTTCAAGATAGAGTCAAAATTGGCCATACCATGTTAGAATACATGGAGTGGTAATTGGTTAAGATCCGATAGCACATTGAGACTATTAGGGATTAAAAAAATAAGTATGTTAATTCAAAGATAATTTATCAAAATTTTAATGTTGGTGATAAAGTGTGTTTGAGGGTGAGTCCCAATAAGATCCCTATCCATTATGGAAAAGGTTTGAAGTTGGCACCTCAATTTCTAAATCCATTAAATATCTTGGAGACCATTGTCCCAATAGCTTATCAACTGGCCTTTCTACCTATCCTATCTCATGTTCACAACATATTTCATGTTTTTGTTTTATAGTACTATAAAACTGATATTGTTGATGTTTTGGATTGGATGGCCTTGTAGGTTAGTACTGATGGAGCTTTATTTTTGGATCTAGTTTGGATTATAGTACATAAGATGCTAGCCCTTTAAGGAAGAGACAAAATATGTTTCACCTTTGAGGGTTTGATACCTCACCTCTTTTAGTGACTTCTAGGAGGAAGTCTACATAAGGGGAGGGGGATATAAGACCCCATTTTTCATAGTGCTCATCTTTGACATTTAATGACTATGATATTTTTACTACTCTGAATTAGAGTTAAGATTTATGTTGTTAGCCACAACTAACTGAGGCATGAAAATATTTTTATTAAGACTTTTCATGTGTTGGGAACTATGAAAAAGACCTATTTTTAATCATTTTTTGATTACTTACTTAAGAAAGTATAAGGCTTACATTTCCTTTATGTGATAATGCTATCATAATCTAATTATTTATATGAGATATATTAACTTAAATAATGTTGGATCATTTCTCATAAACTTATTTATTGGCAATTACATGTGTATGAGGTTATGTTAATCTATATATATGAATTTAATATTCCTTAGATGTTGGATATGAATAATTTATTGAGTGTCTTTATTGATTAAATTCAGTAGCTTTAGCTATTAGGTTATATAAATTTGATGCATGCATCAAGTGTGTAGGAATAGGGAAGGGCCAATGAAGGAAAGGGACTATACCAAATATGGCTATATCACTAAACAACCTCACATTAAACCTTTCCTAAACCCATCTTAATTAGCTGATTATTTAAGATATCATAGTAATCTATTTATAACTTAGAGCATTGTTTGGGTGGATAACATTTAAATTTGGTTATTAAAACCTGTTGTCACCTTCACTTAATATCCTATAACCCAATTAGACTAATGGATATAATGCCTAATGACCAACTGGTAGATCTTCAATAGATTGCCTAAGTTTAAAATCAAGTGAAAAGACGTGAGGGAGTATAAGAAGTAACCACATGAACTTGTAGAGATACCTTGCACTTTAATTTAACATGGAAAATAATGTCTTATAATAAGGCATGGGTTGGAAAGTAGAGGGTGGTTGGATGAGTCTAAAATGTTTATATGTAGAAGTTGAACATTTTATGTGGGGGAATTTTTCCCATTTTAAAAATAGGAGATAATAAGTAGAAGAGAGAAAAATAAGAGAGTAACAAGTGGGAAGAGTTGGTTAGGAGATTTGAGTCTTAGACAACTAAAGGATAGTGCTGAAGAGGTCTTGAAGCACATGGGTGGGATTTCTATTAACTTTTTTGTATAGCTTATTCCTTTGAATGAAAGTAATTTTGTTCTCTATTTGATTCTTTAGATTTAAGGAGAATTAGATCACTTAGTTTATCATGCCTTTCTTATTATCTTACCATGGTTGTGCATTGGTCATAATGTAGCTCTTTGCCCAATCAAGGACCTTGTATAGGTTACATTCCTCCTTGCTTGACTTGGATGTTTAGGTTTTTATTTGAGTGTATAATGTTATTGTGACATAATGTGATGGTTGTGTATGAGCAACATATTCATGGCTGTATAATGTCAAGAATTCTATGCTAGGCATGGTGGAATAATTCTTGACCCTCCCATTAATGTCATAGTGTTAGATTGTTAATCCCTCTCATATTGAGGCATGGTGATGGATTGCTTGACCCTCATATGACTATTAAATGAAAGAATTTAGGTGAGACATCTTCTTACTATCCAATCAAATGGTAGGCCTTGTTATGTTGTGAGAACTATCCTATTCATCTTCTATATTTAAAATTGTTTAGATTCATTTGAATGTTCATTGAATGCTCGTTTGAATTGTATTTGGGACTAGGAGTCTCCTTAGGTAAGAATCAAGAATAGGACTATAGGTGGGTGAATTGCCATTACTTTGAGTATAGTACCCTTAGATATCCACCATTTCATTTTAAAAGTAATTTAAGCATTTTTGGATTTGGGGGTCTCAATCTTAGGGTTGTCTAGAGTAGTAGCTTAATGATGACAAAAGGTTGGGTAGTGAGCCTTCCTTCAAATAGCCTATAGTTGCTTGGAGAGAATGAAGAACATTGCTAAAAAAATGATCATTATTTTGTTATTAAATAAGTCTTAGAGTTTTACCTCATGCTTATGCATATGATATATGACATCTATAGTAGTCATGAATGTTAATAGTAGCCAACTTGCTTGTATTATTCTTATGAAAGATAGTCTTTTGTATAACGACCTAGCTATGGGTAAAGTCTTGTGTTATATTTTTTTTGAACCTCTTTGATAAACTAAGATGTAAATGAATGATATATTTTTTTTATGAAAATACTTGAGAAGGATTATTTATGTAAGGAAACATTCCTTAGCCTATATGGATCCTTTAATAAAATGACATCGTGTTTTATTGCTTAAATCTTTGTTGTGAAAAGCATATCGATTAAGCATTGTGTCTTTCATATATTCAATTATGATATGTTTTTATGGATTGAGCTTATCTAAGTACAAGTAGAACTCAAATAAATATATAAGATCTTATTATTATGAATAACAATATAGCTTGTATGAATAAACTAAGTATTGATGTTATTCTGGTTTGAGATTATGTCTTGTGGAAGGTTCCTTGAGTTTTAGCACTTGAGTAGCTATCTGCTAAGAACCTTCCCCATAATAAAAAAAACTATAATGAAATAAGAAGGTGCAAGAGATAAAACATTGAGTTATTTATCTCTACACCTTAATAAGTCTATCATTTGATCCCTCAGCTTGACTGAAGTAAATGGATATATGTGTTAATGTTAAAAGAATAATCTTCTAAAGAATAGACTAATTAGATCATAGGTTTGAGCAGCTTCTTCAGAGATGTTTGGGTATATTGACCTTGCCTATAGGTTTTATGCTAGTTGACTAAACCAATGATAATGTTGTTTTAGTATCAAGTTAATTGATTATGCAAATGCAAGTCCCTTAGGCATAAGTTTAGGCCTTTTGAGAAAAGAAGGTGTATCTTTGGATGTGTTAATGGTGGTGAGCCATTAACAAATTGTTTTTTCCTTGCTTGCTCACATTCATCTCAAACATTTTATATTTTTGGTTGGGATTGTAACTCAACTGAGCTTATTTAGACCAAATGTTTAAGACCTTTTTGTTTTGTCTTACTAATTAGGTTTTACCTTACTAGATTTTTGAGTTATAGACTATTTAGTCTTAATCAAAACTTGTGTTTTTCTAATTATTATGTTTTGTATTAGCCAATGTTGATTTGGATTTTCCATCATCTTATTACCTTAGTCATATGATCTTATCAACTAAATCATTTACATGAATTTTATCCTTAGTCATTTATTACTTTGGGCTTCTCTTTCGATTTTTTCCTTAGTCCATTTTGTGACTTTTTGAAAATTAGCCAAATGATGCCACATGGCATCATTTTGATAACTCTAAGCTTTAGAAATATGGTTAATGATCCAATGCCTTTGGGGTCATGAAAGGCTACAAAATAGTATCTTTTTGTAATGTGGAACCCTATGAGAATTGAATCATTATACTAACCACCTAATGCCTCTAAGGTCTTAAAGGACTAAGAAGTTGTCACATGATAGCTTCTTAAAGCTCAAAACCTTGGGAGGAATAAGTCTTTGAGATAATCATATAATGCCTTTGAGGTCTTGATAGATTAAGAGGCTACTGTAATGTAAATTTTTAGAGCTAAAAAACTCAGGAGGATTAAGCCCTTAGGATAATACCCAATGCATCTGAGGCCCAAACATCTAAGGAGCTACCAAGTGGAAGCATCTTGGGGCACAAAAGCTAGGAGGGATTAACGATTAATATTAGACCTAGTCCAATAATTATGAACTGTATCTTATCTACAACATTTTATGGGAATAAATAAAGTACACCTACAATTACTATGTGGCACTTGACTGCATTAGTAATGGCCAAGGCTATTTTTTCTTGTTGTCTCAATGCCTTAGCATTATATCTTAGGGAATTAGACTATAAATGAATTAATGAACATTTCAATGAATGATTATGATTTTGATCTTATAGGTAGTGACATGCACCTATTCCTTGGAATATTGACATTCGATAAACATTGTATTAGAGAGAAGTGGCATGACCATGTTGGTGTTTCTGTGTCAATTTAACCTAAACCTAGCCAATATAGTAAGCAAAAATAAGACACATGGAGTTATGACATCACCCAAGAAATCTATTTAAAATCAAAAAAAAAATTAATTTTTTTTTTAAATGATTGAAGGTATTTGTATTAATTTCAACCCTTCTCGACATTAAATCCACATAAATAACTCTCCTATCATGGTCATTCAAATATTTAAACTAGATCAAGAAATTTGAATTGTCAATTTGGTTACACTAAATGCCATTGTTTAGCTGGCTCTCTATGATAAAATTATTTGATAGGCCATATAGATTTAAATGCATATACAGTTAAAAAGGGTTAGCAAATAGATAACCTTTTAGTTATTACAAGCTATCTGTTCACACATGAGACCGAATTTAAGACCTCATTTTTCATAGTGCTCATCTTTGACATTTGCTAACTATGATATTTGTTGGAGAGTTGTCAATGATGTCATGATGATGTCATAGAGGTGTTCTAATGAGTGAATGAAGTGCCTTAATAGTCTAAGTGATAATGATAAAGTGTGCAATGTTCTTTTCCTAGTATGCTTGAAGGAGGCCTAGTTGATCTTTAGTTTTGACATGGTTAGAGATGTTTAGGGTCTAGTATGGTGATTTTATAATTTGTAAGGGTTCCTATAAGAGGATTTATATGATTTGAATGCTTGTGTTCATGAGTGGATTTCATATGTTTGTTCATTATTTTCATCTAGACATTTTAGGTCTAATATCAAAAAATCTAAGTAGGCAATTTGCTAATGTTATAATTGCCATGTGTGGATGAGTCATGGGGAGTTGGTCATATGGTTTTGATCACATTAATACCTAGTTTTTATGAACAAAGTCTCAAGTATATCTATGAAGCGTGACAAAATATATGCAAATGCAAGGCTAGGCTCTCAAGCATTTTGATAGTATTTTCTGATACTCAAATTTACAATATGGCAAGAAAAGCTGAGTAGGTATTTTGATGGTTGAATATCTCATACATGTGGAAATTTATAGAGAAGGTGATCATATGGGTTTTTTTAGTTTTGTACTTAGTTGATTTGTGATAAATTTTAGGTCAAGAAATGAAGCATGATAAAAGATATGCATGTTCAAAGTTGGCCTTTTAGATAATTTTTTGACATAGTTGGCTCTATGGAAAAAAAAATTGAGTGAGCATTTTAATGTAATTATTTATCACACTTGTGAGGGTTATAAGAGTAGTTTTTCACATGGTTAGATTCTCCTATGTGAGTAGATTGTATGGTTCAAATTTTAGATCATGCATTTAAGCACAATAGAAGATATAAAGGTACAAAGTAACCTTAAAGACAAATTTAAAAGGTTCCCATAGTCAAATTTTCACAAGGTAAAGTTTGAGCAACATTGATGGAGCATGTTTACTCCAAGATGTTAGGATGTTGCGAGATGGTGTCAAGTGTTCAATGTTTAACACTAAGCAGAGATAAAGATTGAGCTTCTTCCAAGGATCAATGGTGAACATGCATTCATATTGATCGAGATTAATGATGTGTATTAAAGTTAAGAGGTCAAAGTGATAGTTGTTTAGCATTGCTAAAGATCAAGATAATTATAGAAGATCGATGGTGCATGTTGAGTCAAAGTTGCAAGAGTGAATGAGATAAGGTCAACATGTTCAAGGTTTAATGTTTGGCATTAGCTCATTATGTGTTGAAGGTAAAGCTTCATATAAAAATATTGATGGTGCATGTTTAATCTAAGCAATGAGGACTCAAGATGAGATAATAGTGTTCAATGTTTAACTATGTCTGTTTGAATTCAAATATTTAAATTTAATAAAGGAAAGACCAGTGCCTAGTTTTTGAACCATAAATTTTGATACATGCATAATTTGACCATGGTGTAAAAATAAAATTTGTATAGGACACCAAAGTGAATTTGTAAATATAAATTTTAAGGTCTGAATGTATGTGTAGACAAAGATATTGAGCTCCAAAGTTTATTGTGTGTTTGAATATGTTTTAGAAGTAACCCAAGGGTAATTGAGCTTGTTCTAATGTTGTTTCGATGTTTAATGATGAATTAGCTATTGAATCATGTTTTAGACTCCATGAGGATCATATATGTACATTATGAAGGTTTAACTAATTGTAGAAGTATTAATAAATGTTTGAAATTTGACTGTGTATTCATTCATGGTGATTGTGTGTACATAATGTTGTTTGAGTGAATTTTGCTTAAGCAAAAAGGTACTATGATGGTTGTTAGCACTTAAGGAGGACCTATATATCATGTGGAATAGGTCCATGAATTTTTAAATTTTTCATTTGTTTCTTAAGTTTGTTTGGGTAAGTGTCAAATAGTTAAATGGGTCTCCATAGGACCTAAAAGGTGAGTTAGGCCTATTTGAAAGAAATTTGTGCTTAAGTGTGACCCATATAAGATGCCTTAAGGGTGAAGGCATGTATTATGGATAACCAAGATGTTTCTAATTAATGATATATATATATATATATATATATATATATATATATATATATATAGTGAAATCAAAGATGATGATTTATAGACTTTAGAGAAGACTTGTGAATGAGATGAGTGTAAGGTGTACGTGGGAATTATGGAATGAAAGAGAGGTAGAGTACCCAGTTGATGAATTGATGAATAGAGCATATTGATGGCTATGTGTATGACCTATAGGTCATATTTTTGATGTCATAATAGTGCTCTTGTATTTTGAAGATATATGAAGAGGTCTGAGTGTGCATATGAGGACATTTTGAGTGAAGGAGAGAGATTATGGCATGCCTATGTGAGAGGCATGTATGAGATAAAGATAGAGTTTGTGTAGGTGTTATAAAAATAGATATACATCATTAGGTGTTTAATATATTAGTTCTAATATAGAGGTGATCAAAAGAAGGTCTAAAGGAGTTTATCTTCCTTAGGGTTAGTTACTCCTTGTGAAACATGTGTTTCACTAAAGGCCTTTGGTAAGGAGGATATGATCAAAGTTTATTGGTCTAAATGAGTTGACATGTATCTTGTTTTTAATTTATTACAAGATAATTAGTCCATGTGTTATAGGCTTGAGAGTGGGTTTTATTTCCCATGAGGGTTTTCCATAGTAACTATGTGTTATGTGTTTTATCTTATGTGTGTATTGAATAAATGAGCTCTCTTGTTAATATTTCTTGATCAAATTGATATATGCTATTTGCTTAATAGTTTGAAAGGATTGTAATTGAAAGTTAAATATCTAGGCTCACTAATTCACCCCCTCCTCTTAGTGATTGTACCTATAACAATTGGTATCAGAGTGGGTCCTTTGGAGGAAACTTAACAATTTGAAGGAGATCCTAAATTGGTACAAATATGGATAAATAGTTGAAGAAAGAGAATCAATAGTGGAAGGATGTGATCAAGGCACTTGAGAAAATATGTAGTTTGAATAAAGATGCCAAAGAGGATGAGAATATTATCAATGATCTCAATGTTTAGCTAGTAGATGCCAAGACAAGTTTGTGTTCAAAAGAAAAGGACATCATGTTTGATATAGAGGATTTCCATAATAGTAGAGAAGATGATAACAAGGAAGAAGGACCTGATCTAGAAGTTGAGCTCATGAGTGCTCTTGGTAAACTAAAGGAGCAAAGGAAGAGGAATCATAAAATGAGGAATATGATCAAAGGTCTTGAAGCATAATTTAGCTCTCTTAAGGGAAGTTTTTTAGGCATGTCTAAGAAATAAAAAAAGAAGTATAAAAAATAAATCAAGTTTATTAAAGTACAAGCATATAGATTGAAATACATGGCCAACAAGGCCAAAGAGGATGAAGAAAAGATTAGTATTCTTAAGGATCAATTAGAAATTATAAATGCAAATCTGATAAAAAGAGAAGATGAGTACACTCTACTAAAGAGTAAGCATTAGCTTGTTATATTCAAACTAGATAGGCTAGAAAAGAAGTATGAAAACCCTGAGTATGTGAAGGATATTTCAAGCTTTGAAAGAAATGCAAAAAGGTCTATTAGAAAACCAAATACTTCAAGGTATACTAGTTTATTTTATAGTCATTGTTATACATGTAATAAGTATGGTCACAGAGCTAAGGATTGTAGAAGGAATTCAGTCAAGAATGAGTTCTCATGGAGCCTTAGAAGAAGAAGAAATTGGTCTTGGAGAAATCATATCTAAGATCAGTCGAGAGCAAAGAAGGAATCAAATATGAAGAATATATAGAATTTGTCTTATATCTGAATAGAAAAAGAAGATCACAATCATCATCAAGAAAAAGGTATGAATGTTCTTGTTTGTTTCATTTTTCATAGAGTTGGTCACATTGCTAGGTATTGCAAAAATAGGTTTAATAAGTTCCCAAAGCAAAATAAGGTGTATGGAGCTACTAGCGTGCAAGGAAGAGGTCACAAATGGGTATGCAAACCTATGACTATTAGAAGAGATTAGACTGAGACAAAAGATGGTTTGTTTTCCTTGATAGACATGAAGGAAAGTTATGAGTTTTTATTAACAACATTTATTAACAAATTTGAAGAAAATAATGAAGTTAAGGATTCATTCAAAATCAAATGAACTATAATTCAAATGAGATTATGGAGGTATGGGACTCTCTTAGTGTTTTGGGAAATTTAGTCTCTCTTTTTCAAAGGGTTGTCTCTCTCTAAGCTTCATGGAGACATTTTATAGAAAAAGGAAGCATGGTGTATTCTGGCTAGGTCTTAATTAATGTTTCAAGACAAAGAAGGTCATGAGAAGATGTGTTAGCTTACTGTGAAGGAATTTCTTGATTAGTAGACTTGTGTGTTGAGATACTCTTTGGGGGATTAGTTTGATCTCATTTTTTGAATAACTAGCCCAAAAGATGAAAGGTAATCACTTGGGGGTTTGATGTCTACAAACCTTAAGGTGTGTGTTCATGATGCTAATGACTTAGTTTTGTTATATGGAGCTAATTAAACATCAAATAGATAATATGTAATATTTTCATTAGTTGGTAACATTATTGTAATGCATGGTTGAACCCTTTTTAGTGTTCTTTGTCATGAAAGATTGTTGTATTTTGTGTAAGGTCTACAAGTAGGGTCAAAATGGGTGTTTCTAAATTGTATAATAAGATTGATGAAATGTCAAGAAGAGTTTGATGCTTCAAAAGGTTGGTTGACCTTATTATATATTTCTCCAAGAATTTTTGTGGTCTAAAGGCATGTTGAAGTCAAATTGAACATTTTTGTTTGTTTTTAGGTTTTCTAGTTTACATTTAAGAGTATGTAGGTCCTAAAATGGGTTATAGGATGTATGGGTTCCCAAAGGTGTGGAAGATAAAATATTGGTCTAGAAGTGTGTAATAGTTATCTTTGGGTGTACAAGAAGTTTTAGAGGTAGATGTTGACTGGAAGGTGTTGTATTGACCTTATTTGTTTTGATATTCTAGGGTTTTGGGATATGCTATAAAAGTGATTTTCCTTGTGATTTGAGTTATGAGGCTTCTTAATATGTTGAATGGGTCAAATGGGTTTTCAAATTAATATTCAAAAAGATTTGAAGGTTTGTGCTTCTCAAGTTATTCAATATTTTGTCAAGTTGGAGACCTAATTAGGTAGTTAGTTTGTGAAAGAAGTATGTTTCAAATGATGATTTAGGTGTTGAAACTTGATTTGATTGAGGGGGAATATGAGAGTGATCTAGATATGAATTTTTAGGTCTTGGTGGTGTGTCTACTAAAATTTGTGGGCTTTGTAAGTTCTAGGTAGGGCTATAAAGAGTCTAGACAGGCCTAATATGAAGATTTGATGTTTTTGCTCAGTTTTTTGAAAATGGAAAGGTATGAGTATTTCAAGGAGAGTTATCAAGTTGTATGAGTGCATTTTTCATATTTTGTGAGTGGAATGAAGTTCTATTGGTGGTTCTTGTGGTAGTTTGAGATAAAAGGCTAGTAAACCTGTATGGTGGTTCTTCATGGTGTATGGAGATCTAAAGATGTTCAAGAGGTGAAATGGCTCAAATATATTAGGGATATTCCCTCTCAATTATTTCTTAATGATTTTCATCAAGTTTTAGTGGTTTTGTGTGTTCTTTCTTCATTGGTTGCAATGCTTGATTGAAGAGAGTGTTGGCATGAAGAAAGAAGTTGTTGTCAAGATAAGAAGTAGGCTCAAGGTAAGGGGGAATTTTTATCATCTTCTAAGGTGGTCCTATCCTATTTGATGGTCTTTTTAGGTCCTCAAGATCAGTGGGTTCCCACTTTGTCATTGTGTTAAAGGGGAGAAAGTTCTTATTATGAGAGTGTTTGAAGAGAGACAAGGAAGGTGAGATGTACATTGCTATATGATGGTTGTTAACATCAATGACAAAGGGACAGATTGTTAAAGATTTTTAAATGATGTCATGTTGAGTGGATGAAGTGTATTGATAGTCTAAGTGATAGTGACAAAGTGTGTAATGTGTTTGTCCTAGTATGCTTGAAGGAGGCATGGTTGATCTTTATTTTTAGAATGGTTAGATATCTTTAGGGTTTAATATTATGATTTGAGCATGTTCAAGGGGTACTATAAGAAATTTATATGCTTTTAATGCTTGTATACATGAGTATATTTCATATGGTTATTCATTGTTTTCATTTAGACATTTTAGGTCTAATGGTAGAAAATATAAGTAGGCAATTTATTGATGTCATAATTACCACATGTGGATTAGTCATGGTGAGTTGGTCATATGGTTTTGATAAAATTAGTCCCTAGTTTCTATGCATAAAGTCTCAAGTCTAGAAATTAAGCATGAAAAAAGATATGCAAGTGCAAAGTTGGGATCTCAAGCATTTTGATAGTATTTTCCCATATGCAAATTTGAAATATGGCAAGAAAAGTTGTGTAGTCATTTTGATGGTGGCATATCTCACATGTGTGGACATTTCAGGAGAAGGTGATCATATGGGTTTGTTCAGTTTTATACCTAGTTGATTTGTGCTAACTTTTAGGTCAAGCATTGAAGCATGACAAAAGATATGCATGTTCAAAGTTGGCCTTCTAGATAAGTTTTTGACATAGTTGGATTTATGGCAAAAAAACCTAAGTGAGAATTTTAATGTCATTATATCTCACAAATGTGAGGGTTCTAGGAGTAATTTGTCAAATGGTTAGATTTTCCTATGTGAAGAGATCATGTGGTCTAAATTTTAGATCATGCATCTAAGCATAGTAAAAGATATGAAGGTGCAAAGTTGACCTTATAGAAAAATTAAAAATGTTCCCATACTTAGTCAAATTTTCACAAGGTAAATTTCGAGCAACATCAATGGAGTGCATTTACTCTAAGATGTTAGGATGTTATGAGATGGTGCCAAGTGTTCAATGTTTAATGCTAAGTAAAGATAAAGATCAAGCTTATTTCAAGGATCAATGGTGAGTAGTTGTTCATACTGATCAAGATAAGTGGAATGAATTAAATTTAAGAGGTCAAAGTGATAGTTGTTTAGCATTTCTAAAGACCGACTTACGTACAGAAGATAGGTGGTGCATGTTGAATCAAAGTTGCAAGAGTACATGAGCTGAGGTCAACATGTTCAAGGATTAATATTTGACATTGGTGCACTATAATTATGTTAAAATTCAAGATTAATATAACAAGATCAATGGTGCATATTTAATTTGAGCAGTGAGGAATCAAGATGCAAGCATCATGTTCAATGTTTAACTATGACTGTTTGAATTCAAATATTTGAATTTAAAAAAAGGAAATACTAGTGCCTAGTTTTTAAGACAAACTTTGATTTATGCATAATTTTACCATGGTGTAAAAATAAAATTTGTAGAGGAATCCAAGGTGAATTCATCAATATTAATTTAAGGATCTAAATGTATGTACAAAAAAAGATAGTGAGCTCTAATGTTGACTATGTTCTATAAGTAATTTGAGAAGGGTAATTGAGCTCGTTCTGACATTGTTTTGATGTTTAATGATGAATTATCTATTGGATCATGTTTTATACTCTAGGATGATCATATTTGTGAATTATGAAGGTTTGACTAATTGTATGCATTATGAATCAAGGTTTAAAAGTCAACTATGTATTTGTTCGTGGTGACTGTGTGCATATAATGTTATTTGAGCAAATTGTTCTTTGGTAAAAGGGTACTATGATGGTAGGTGGCACTTAAGGAGGACCTATAGATCATGTGGAATGGGTCCACATATTTGGAAATTGTTCATTTTTTTCTTAAGTTTTCTCAGAGAAGGGTCAAAGAGTTGAATGGGTTTCCATAGGATCTAAAAGGTGACTTAGGCCTATTTGAAAGAAATGTGTGCTTAAGTGTGACCCATGTAAGATGCATTAAGGGTGAAGGCATGTATTTTGGTTGACCAAGATGTTGATAATTCATGATAGCTCTATATATATTGAAATCAAATATGATGATTTATAGACTTTATAGAAGACTTGTGAGGGAGATGAGTGTAAGGTGTATGTGAGAATTATGGAGCGAAGGAGAGGTAGAGTGCCCAATTGATGAATTGATGAGTATATTAGATTGATGACTATGTATGAATTATAGGTCATTTATGATGTTAAAATATTTCTCTTATATTTTGAGGATATATGAAGAGGTATGAGTGTGCATATGAAGATAGTTTGAGTGAAGGAGAGAGATTATGGCATGCTTATGTGAGAGGCCTATATGAGATAGAGAGAGAGTTTCTACAAGAGTTAGAAAAATAGATATCCATCATCAAGTGTTTAAGACATCAGTTCTATGGTGAGGTTATCAAAGTAAAATCTAAAGGATTTGATCTTCCTTAGGAGTAGTTACTCCTTGTGAAACATGTATTTCATTAAAGGCTTTTGGTCAGGAGGATATGATTAAGGTTTGTTAATATAAAGGAGTTGACTAGTCTCTTGTTAGTAATTTATTATAGGACAAGTAGTCTACGTGTAGAAAGCTTGAGAGTGGTTTTTATTCCCCATGAGGGTTTCCCATAGGAACTATGTGTTATGTGTTTGATCTTATGTATGCATTGAATAAATGAGCTCTCTTGTTAATATTTCTTGATTAAATTGATATATGTTATTTGTTTAATAGTTGAAAGGATTGGAATTGAAAGTAAAATATCTGGGCTCATTGATTCATCTCCCCCCCACCTTAGTTATTGTGCTTCTAATAATATTTTATCTACTCTGACTTAGATTTAGGAGTTATGTTAGTCACAAATAATTGAGGTATGTAAAGATTTTTATGAAGACTTATCATGTGTTAGGACTCATGAGAAAGACATATTATCAATCATGTTTTAATTACTTAATAAAGTATAATACTTACATTTACTTTATGTTATATTTTAATCATGAATCTACTTATGTCTATGAAGTATATCGACTTAAATAATGTTGGATCATTGCTCATAAACTTGTATATTAGAAATTTCAAGTGTATAAGGTTACATGAATCTATTTATATCAATGTTATATTCCTTAGATGATGGATATGAATAATTGATTGAGTGCCCTGATTGATTATATTTAGTAGTTTTAGTTATTAGCTTAGATAAATTTGATGTGTGCAACAAGTGTGCAATAATAGGGAAGGGCCAATGAAAGAACGGGACTATGCCAATCATGGTTATATCATTAAATAACATTACCTTAAACCTTTCCTAAACATGTCTTAATTAGTCAATTTTCTAAGATAACATCATCACCTTTTTATAAATTAGCATATGTTTTAAGTTTCTAACCTTTAAGTTTGGTTGGTGAATCTTATTGTCACCTTGCCTTAAGATCCTACAGCTCAAGTAAATTAACAAATAGAATGTCTAGTGGCCTACTAATAGATATTCAATGAGTTTACTAAGTCCAAAATCAAGTGGGAAAACATGAGGTAGTCTAGGAAGAAACCATAAGAACTTGTAGAACCATCATGGACCTTAATTAAACATGGAAAATAAGATTCCATAATAAGGCATGGGCTAGTGAGCAGAGGGTGGTTCGTTAAGTCTAGATGTCTATATATAGAATTTAAACACTTTATGTTGGGGAATTTTTTACATTTTTAAAAGAGGATATACTAAGTAGAAGATATAAAAATAATAAAGGAAGAAGCAAATAGGAAGAACTAGCTAGGAAAGATGATTCTTAGATAATAAAAGGATAGCACTTGGGAGGTCTTGAAGCACTTGGGTTGAATTTCTAGTAACTTAATTTATAGTGTTTTCCTTTGGAATTAGTTTTGTTATATGTTTGATTCTTTGACTTTAAGGAGAATAATACCACTTGGTTTATTCTACTTTTCTTATTATCTTCCCATGGTTGTCCATTGTCCATCATGTATTTCCTTTCCCAGTCAAGGACCTTAAAGAGATTGTGTTCCTCCTTGATTGATTTGAATGTTTGGGTTTTTATTTGAGTGTATAATGTTATTATGACATAATGTGGGGCTTGTTTATGAGTAGCATATTCATGGTGTCATAATTTTAATCCTCATATGTTGTGCATGTGGAATAATTATTGACCTTCCCATGAACATCATAATGGTATATTGTTAAGCCCTCTCGTGTTGAGGCACGGTAGTATTGCTTGACCCTCCTATGAATATTGAAAGAAAGCATTTGAGTGAGACATCCTCTTTCTATCCAATCAAATCATGGGACTTGTTATGTTATGAAAGATACCTATTCATTTTATATATTTATAAATTCTTAGCTTCATTTGAATTTTCATTGAATGCTTGTTTGAATTGTATTTAGGACTAGGAGTCTCCTTGGGTAAGAATCAAAAATAGGATTATAGGTGGGTACATAGTCATTCCATTGAGTATAATACACTTACTTAAATATCCACCCTTGCCTTTTACAAGTGATGTAAACATGATAGGAATTGGGAATCTTGATCTCAAGGGTATCTAGAGCAGTAGCTTAATGATGACAAAAGGTTAGGCATTGAACCTTCCTTAAAATGACTTGTAGTTACTTAGAGAAAATGAGTACCTTTACTGAAGAATAACAATTATTTTGTTATTAAATCAGGATTAGAGTTGTACCTCATGATTATGTATAGGATAGATGACATCTCTTGTATTAATAAATGTTAATATCAACTGGCTTATTTGTATTATTCTTATGAAAGATAGTCCTTTGTATAATTACCTAGCTATGGGTAAAGACTTATGTTATCTTTGTATTGAACCTCTTTGATAAACTAAGATGTAACTAAATTATATATATTTTATATCAATATCCTTGAGAAGGATTCATTATTCAAGGAAATATTCCTTATCCTATATAACTCGTTTAATAAAATGACAATGTGTTACATTGCTTAAATCTTTGTTATGAGAAGCTTATTAATTAAGCATTGCGTCTCTCATACATTTAGCTATGTTATATATTTATGGATTGATCTTATCCAAGTATGAGTGGACATTAAATAAATATCTATGATCTTTTTATTATGAACAACAATATAGCTTGTACAAATAAACTAAGTATTGATTTTATTCTAGTTTGAGATTATGTCTTGTGGAAGGTTCCTTGAGTTTTAGCAGTCAAGTAACTATCTATGTAGAACCTTCCCCATAACAAGACCAATTATAATGAAAGAATAGGGTCCTAGAGATCAAACATTTATTTATGTATTTATACACCTTAATAATTTTATCATTTGATCCCTCAACTTGAATGAATTAATGGATCCATGTTTTAATGCTAGAAGAATAATCTTCTAAAAAATGGACTAGTCAGCTCATAGGTTTGAGCAGCTTCTTAAGAGATGTTTGGCTAGACTGAGCTTGCCTAGAGGTTTTCTGCTAGTTGAATAAACTAATGAGAATATTAGTATAGTATCAAGTTAATTGATTATGTGAATGCTTGCCCCTTAGGCAAACTTTTAGGCCTTTTGAGGAAGGCATGTGTAGCTCTAGATGTGTTAATGGTGGTGAGCCATTAGCAAAAATGTTTTTCCTTGCCTACTCACACTTGTATTAAAATTTTTCTATTTTTTCTTGGGATTATGATTTAGCTGAGCTAATAGACCAGATGTTTAGGCCCTTTTCATTTTGTCTTACTATCATATTTTACCTTACCATATTTTTGAGTTCTAGATGGTTTATCCTTAGTCAAATTTTGTGTCGACTAGTTCTTATGTTTTACCTTAATTAATGATGTTTTGGCTTTCCATTAAATTATTTCCTTAGACATATAATTTTATTGATTGAATTATTCATTTGAATTTTAGCCTTAGTCATTTATCACTTTGTGCTTCTATTTCCTTTTTTTCCTTAGTTGATTTTGCAAATTTTTGAAATTTAGTTGGATGATTCCACATGACATCATTTTAGTGACTCAGAGATTTAGAAGTATGTTTAATGGTCCAATGCCTCTGGGGTCTTGCTAGGCTACCACATGGAAAAAATTTGGAACTTAAAACCTTGAGAGGATTGAACCATTAGGCTAATCACCTAATGCCTTTGAGATCCTAAAGGCCTAAGAGGCTACCATGTGGTAGATTTTTAGAGATTAGAACCTCAAGAGGAATAAGGATTCAAGTTAATCATATAATGCTTATAAGGTCTTGAGGGTTTGATGGGTTACCACGTGGTAGATTCTTAGATATTTGAACCTTGATAGGATTATACCATTGGGATAATACCCAATACATTTGAGGCATAAGCATATAAAGAGATTCTAAGTGGTGGCATCTCAAGGCATGGAAAATATAAGGTTTTAGTGATTAACATTGGATATGAGGTCTCATATTTATGACATGTGGCTCATCTACAACATCTGGTGGGAATAAGGCTAGTAGACTTGTAGCTACAATGTGACACTTGACTATGTCAGTAATGTCCAAGGCTATTTTTGATGGTAATATCAATGCCTTATAATAGTATCTTTGGGAATTGTCCTATAAATGAATTCCTAAATGTTTTGCTTAATGATTAGTATTCTGACCTCATAGGTAGTGGTATTTGTATTTTTCTTAAAATATTGGTGCTCTAAAGACATTGTATTGTGTGATTTAAATTTTATGATTTTTGTATGTTAGTTCTTACTCTATAAATGATTGTGTGAAATGTGATTATGTCATGTTTATTTTTTATTTAAAAATGGGCATGATATTTTGGTATCAGATCCTAGTTAAAACATTGAGAGCTCTATGCATTTAAAGTTACTCTATGTCTTTATAGTTTCTACATGGACTCTAATGTCTATCCTATTTATGTGTAGAATGAGGAGAGAACATCGAATACATTAGAATAATAATGACATGGGTGAACATGATCCTACCAATCATCTAGGGTTGAATGATATAGGACCCTAACTCCTTTTGGACATGTAACAAATGCGTGATGTCTTGTGGGAGAGATTATTGATAACATAACATGAGGCTAAGAGGCACTCTCCACAACACTCTTAGGATGATCAGAGATCAATTTAGAGAGAGAGGTATTTAAGTCCTTCCCATTACCATTCAAAAGGTGTAAGGGGATAATTACATCACCATGGTGAGCATCAGGAGAGATGATACTTAGACTATCCTCTTAGACCTACACATAGAGGCTTAGTAAAGGATTTTATTAAGCTTCACCCTCTTGATTTTGATGGTACTCAAGAGGGATTTACAACAAAGGCTTGTTTGGAAAGCATGAGAGGATGCTTCACTTTGTATGATTGTGACACCAACAAGAGGGCCCATTTAGGGAACCACTTTTTAAGAGATACAACTAAGATGTGGTGGGAGGGAGAGGAGCAAAAAATCCACTTGACACTAACTTCCTTCACTTGGGAATTATTTGAGGAATATTTGAAATCCTGCTATCTATCCCCTAGGTATGTTTATAATAAGGTAGATGAGTTTCATGACCTTTGGTAGGGGAGTGGCATAATGGCACAATATGAGTTTATTTTTCTAAATTTGATCAGGAATGTGCAAGGTTATATGGATGAAACCATCCTAGATAATAGTTTCATTAGAGCTCTAAATTTAGAGATGGATGGTGAAGTGTTTATTTTATCTCACATAACCTTGGAAACAATAGTGGAGAAGGCCTACTTGGCTAAGGACTCTTGAGGAAATACTCAATATGCTCAATAAAAATTTTGAGGCATAATGCAATCTCAACATTAATCTAGGTTACAAGGTGCATATCCTACACCTAGGGGAGGTTGGAGAATAATTCAATCCAATACTAGACCCCCTCAATAATATTAAGAGAGTAACCATTTTTTTCATGACTAGAATAGAGACCTATTTGAGAGATACTACCAAAGGTAAGGTAATGCTAGAACTCATGATCATTAAAAAATTACACCTATGTAGACTCAGTAGTAAACATAGATGAGATCATCAGGGTTAATAATATTAGTTGATTGGAGATCATCTTGATCCCCCAAAAAGGTAAATGTTTTTCATGTGGATCATTTGATCACTATGAATATGATTGTCCTATTAGACCATCACCTACCAATAGGTATAAGTCCTTGATGTTAGAGCAGACAATGGGTGACATGGGTCTAAAACACTAGATTTATGCAATAGTAAATGACCACCAAGATAACCACAAAACAATGGTGATCAAAACCACATGTATTTTTAATGGATTTTATATAATAGTTTTGATTGACTCAAGATCCTTAGACTCCTTTATTTTTCATTTTATTATGGACCATTATGGGTTGGTGGCTATTAGGTAGTTAAAAAGTTGGGCAATAGAGTTGGCCAACAAGGATACGATGTCCATTAGCTCCTTAGTGAGCATGTGTCTTATATACCTTGGTTTATTTTCCACTATGGTGGATTTACACATTACACCCTTATGTAAATATTGGTTTATATTTAGAATGGATCGGATTATGGCTCATAAATCTAAGTTATATTACCTTGATAAGGTTATCGAGTGTATAAATGATCTTTGGACTCCTATAATGTTATTTGGGGTCAAGAGACCCATTTCCATTTTCATTATTTATATGATGTAGCTCAAGAAAATCATGTGGAATAATTGTCAATTATTTTATATCTTGATGAGTGATAGGTGAGACGAGTTAGAGAAGGCTCCTCTAGATGGCCATCACATTCTTTGGTATTTTATCAATGTTTTTCCATATAGATTGACATGTATTTCCCCTTGAGAGATTGATTTTTAAATTAAATTAATACTAGGGGATAATCCCATATTTAAATCACCATATTAGATGACAACACCTAAATTATGTGAACTCAAGATGCAGTTAGAAAAAATTTTAGAGAAAAGTTTGATTCATACTAATGTGTCCCTATGGGGAGCACCATTCATCTTTGTGAATAAGAAGGATATATCCCTTCCATTTTGCATGGAATACCACCAATTGAATAAAATGATCAAGATTTGTTACCATTTACCTAGAATTTATGATTTGTTTGATCGGATATGGGGATCTAATGTGTTCTCCAAGATAGACTTGAAATATAGATACTATTAGTTGTGTATAACAGAGCTTGATATTCATAAGACTACATTTTAGGCATGGTATGGACATTATAAATTTATAATTGTACCATTTGTGCTGACTAATGACCCAAAATTATTCATGAGGCTTATGAATGGAGTGTGACATAAGGACAAATTGAGACAAGTCCTACAGGTTTAAAGAAAAAACTAATTGTTTAGAAACTTGGAGAAGTGTCCTTTTACACAGTCTGAGTGCAATACCTTAGGAACATCATCTAAGGGGAGAGAATTTTTGTAGACCCCTCCATGATTCATGCCATTATTGAATGGCTAATGCCCATTATTAAATGTTTGTATCTTCATGGGTTTGGAAAGATATTATAGATACTTTGAGGATAACTTTTCTTGCATTGTGAATCCAATAACTTCACTTCAGAGGAAGGGAAAGAAGTTTTTTTAGATAGTTCAGTGTGAGTAAAACTTTTATTTATTAAAGGAATTACTCAATATTTTTCCTATTTTAGATGTACATAATCCTATAGGAGAATTATTTATTTGTATTGATGCTTCAAAAGCATAGTTGGGGGCCATACTCATGTAGAATGGTAGAGTGATAGCAAATGAGTATCAAATACTAAAGGATTACAAGTTGAGATATCTCATGCATGACATATAATTTGTATCTATTATACATGATTTCCTAAGGTGGCATCATTTCTTACTTATTCATCACTTTGTATTAAAGACATACCACTTGAGTTTTCAACATCTTTTCAATCAACATAATCTCAATGCACACAAAGGTGTTGGATGAAACTATTATGAAAATATGATTATAAATTTTTTTATATCAAAGGAAAGGAAAATGTGGTTGTTGATTCCTTAAGTAGGAGGCACCATGAGTTAGTAACACTAAGTTTGTGAACTAACTTAAGAAGTTAGATTTTGGAACAACTTATGGAAGATAGCCTCTAAAATGAAGTAAAAAAAGATGTTGGATTCTGGTTTGGATCAAAAAGTAAAATTTAAAGGTTATTCTCTTGAGCAAGATGGCCTTTTATGCAAAAAAAAGTGTATCTATGTTCCATCATTAGGTAGCTTACATGAGCTAATTCTATTTCATTCACATAGAGCTCCTTATTAAGTACACCCTAGAGTTAAGAAGATGCATGATAAGTTAAGTCAATTGTATCATTAGGCTAGTTTGAGGCATTATATTATTGATTTTGTAGCTCATTTCCTAGAATGTTAGAGGGTTAAGGATGAGCATCAACATCCAACATGATTTTTATATACTCATGATATTCTAGAATGGAAGTGGCATACTATCTCCGTGGATTTCATAATAGGTTTTCCTACCTCATGGTATCATCATGATGTGATTATGTTCACTATGGATAAGTTGACCAAAGTAACTCACTTTTCTCCCATGAAGACTACTTACAATCCCAATTTAGTGGAAAGGGTCTTCTTGGATGACATTGTTAGATTACATGAGATTCCCCATAAGTTTATTTTGGATAGAGATCCTATATATACTTCACACTTCTAGACTTCTTTTTAAAAGGAATTGGGCACACCTCAATTTTTGTACTTTCTACTATCCTAAGACTGATGGATAGATTGTTAGCAAAGGTTCATAAAAATACTATAAAACATGATTATTATAGGGATAAATTGCACGATGGAGAGTACCAATAGGTGTAGAAGAAATGACAATATTACCTACCATGTATGATGTACAAAGATGCAACCCGAAGATGGAACATAACTGGCATAACATTTGATAACAGATAAAATCAAAACAAAGTACTTACTATGCATCAACCATAAATAAAAGAAGATTAGGAAAACCATAATAGAATGATTTTATTAATCTTTATCAAATCAAAGTGATATATCACATCAAAGTGATATATATATATATATATATATATATATGTATATATATATATATATATGTATATATATATATATGTATATATATATATATATATATATATATGTATGTATATATATATATATGTATATATCTATATATATATATATACATATATATATACATATATATATATACATATATATATGTATACATATATATATATGTATACATATATATATGTATACACACACACACACACACACACACACACACACACACACACACACACATATATATATATATATATATATATATATATTCTTTTACAATTTTGTTGTCTCTTCACATTCTATCCTTTATATTATACTTTGTAGTTTTACCATGTTCCATTCTTCATCCAACTCTTTCTCGGACTTAAATATTTGTCTCATCTTGAGACAAAGTCACAAGTTGATCTAATCTACACTGAAAAGATCAACCATAAATAAAAGTTGTAGTAATTGCTCTAGGTGTTATTTACCAGTTTTCACCCTTTGTGCACTATTTAGCTACCATTTTTAGTTTTCAACTAAGTAGCATAATAACCTACCTCCTTTTTGGGTTTTTAATAGACTAGAATAACTAGGTGGCCACCCTTTATGGGTTTAAAAACATTAAAAATCCACTCCTAATGTTTAGACTATCTTATAAAAAAATAGAATATGCCTAAAGTCTCAAAAGGAAGAACACATACCTTACTATTATAACTAAGAAGGTGTTTGGTTGGGTGGCTATAGAGGCAATTGTGGTTAGGTAGTTGCTAACCCACTAGATTTTGATGTACCCACTACCAGAGGTATTTGTGGAGACTATGCCTTTATGTCTAACTTCCTCTCATGTACGATTTGTCAAAGTTATCATGGAGGAATGAATTGGGGCTCATCTATTATTTAGGCAATAGATGGATCAACTTGAGATAGATCATGCTTGAGTATTTTAAAATCTATGAGCACTTTAAATACCATGTAAATTAGAATACATGGTGGTACCTAGATCATCATCATGTTTTTTAGATCATCATCATCTATGATTATATGCAATGCCTTGGCATTAGATAATTTTAACTGAATATCCAAGATAAGATTATCTAATATCTCTATTTTCATTTGGACTTGGATGGTTGTAAAACTGTTACACATTATTTCATTATCCATACTTGTAACTTTTTTATGGAATCATCCCTAAAATATAACAATTACATGAGTGCGGTGATCATTTTCTTTGCATATGCCATTTGGTCCTCTAATACATTTTAGTTTTATTTGTAGTGGAAAATTTAGGTTTTGAAGTAGCCAAGGATTGATTAAGATGATATATCCAATTTAACATGTCTTATTCATATTCATTAAGGAGTTGACATATGACCTCTATTTTAGTCTTGAGAGATTTCCCTTGTGTGTACAATGTCAAAAATTTCTATGTAACTCCCTACCTATTTGTGAGATTTAACAATAGGGCAGTTAATTTCTTTTCTAACATGACTTGATCACCTAATACTTTCATAAATAAGGTGGGACAAGAATTATTTATCAATTCCCATGCATTTTATAACTACTCTTATAATTCAGCCTTTTCTTCTTGTAGCCTTAGAACTTCTTTCTCTAAATTTGAGGCATTCTATGTAATTGATTCTTGGAAGGTGACTACTCCTTCAATATATTTTGATAATGGTAGTTAGGTCACATCTAATAATGTTTCCATTATAGTGGTGGCAAGTGCCATGGATGTGGTCACATATGTTGTAGGATTAGGTGTGAATTAATCTAATAGAAATAAGAAAGTAGTACATCACATTAATGTAGAAGGGACATCCCATAGCAATTGGCTAGAAATATGTTATGCTTCTTCGATGCCCTTAGTGTGAGCTATGGTTATTAATTCTACCTATGCTTGTGCATTCTTAAGATCCTTAGCCTAGGTTTATGCTTCAACTTTGGTCTTACTATCAGTTTCAACTTTTGATTTAGCTTACTCTTCAACCTTATCCTTAGAATCAGCTTGAGATTTGTATTTATCTTATGTATCAACCTTAGCTTTGGCTTTATCTTCAACCTTAGTTTGGATTCTTGTTCCTTCTATTTTTGTTTCACATCTTGTGCCTCTTATTGTCACCACTAGGATTCCTCCTATTTTTTATTATTTGCCTCGACTTCTTTTGTTTGCTTGTGCACAAATTATGCTTCCTAAACTTTATTCTTCATAGCTTTAGCTTTCTTCTACATATCCTTTATTTCCTCATCTTTCTTTTATTTCTCAATGATATATCTTGTTACTTCTATTGTTAACACTATGTAGCTTCTTGTTGTGTCACTTGTGGTACTATTAGTTGTGCTTGTTCTTATTTTTTCTTTCTCATTTCTTCCTCTTTCACCTCCTTAGGTTTAGGTGTGCCTTACAAAAAAAAATTTCAACACTTTTAGTCACAATTATATCCATGAGTTTCTCATCACCTTTGAGTTTGGTGTTAGATTCAATATGCTTGGGTGATTGCAATTCACCCAACTAGCATTTGTGTACCAATTTATTTTTTATGGATTTATTTTGAGGTGTGAGAATATACTTTTACTTCTTTATAACTTAGGGTTGAGGTTATTTTTGTGTTACTTGATACTGTTACACACTACTTTATTTTATAGGTTCATCAAAAGACACCATCCTAACCTGCATAGTTTATGATGGATTAGTATAAGGATGTATACATGGTCATTAAAATAAGACTAATGTATGACTACCTTCTCTAGGTAAATCCACCACTTTTAAAGCTGATGATCCTATGGCTAATTTTGATGAAAATATTTTATCCTCCAACTTATGCTAAGCTACTTTTTTTATATAATATCAACAAAAATAGAAAAAGGTGTTTGAGTAATATCAACCAAAGGTCTTTTCTTACCTAATTTTGTACTTGGTAAGTTCACACTTCTTTATAAAATAATAATTCCTTCTCCTCCTCTACATCATATACCTCTTTTATAGTGTCTTCAAACATCGATCAAATCACTTCTTATTCTTTTACCCTTAACTCAGGTAGGTCACACTTAGTAGCTATCCATGGAACCATAGGATGCTCAAGCTAAGGCTTTGTTTGTCAGGTTATTTTCTTTGGTAGAGGTGGTGAGACTCTATGTGTAGGTGCTTTCCTCTTTCCTTTATCTTATTGTGTTGGAGCTTGTAGTTGTGTTAATTGAGGTGGTTGAGCCTATGACTATGTTGGTTATTGCAAGGGTACTTTCTATTCTTGTGGTTATTACACCTTTGGAGGGATTGATTATAATGGAGGAATTTAACTCATATCTAGGGCCTTTTCCTATATGCTTTAGACTTTACTTTGACCATTGAAATGAAAAAAGGAATTGGGGTCACATTTAGAGTAGCCAACTCATGAACCTTGATTTGTATGCCATTATTTAATTTGGTAATTGAATCATGTGTTGGAGAGTTGTCAATGATTTCATGGTGATGTTATGGAGGTGTCCTAGTGAGTGGATGAAGTTCCTTGATAATAAAAGTGGTATTGATAAAGTGTGCAATGTGCTTGTCTTAGTATGCTTAAAGGAGGCTTGGTTGATCTTTAGTTTTGACAAGGCTAGATATGTTCAAGGATGAGTATAAAATATTAAGCATGTGCAAGGGGTCATATGAGAGGTTTTATATGTTTTAAGTGATTGTGTGCATGAGTGGATTTCATCTAGTTGATCATTATTTTCATCTAGATATTGTGGGTCTAGTGGAAATCTGAGTAGGTAGTTTGCTAACATCACCATTACCATGTGTAGATGAGTCAAGGGGAGTTGGTCATATGGTTGTGATCACATTTGTACCTAGTTACTATGTGATAACTATTAGGTTATGTGACTAAGTTCAAAAAAAGATATGAAAGTGAAAAATTGGGCTTCCAGGAAGTTTGATAGTGTTTCCCCATACTTGGCCAAATTTGCATGAGGTAAGAAAGAGCCAAGTAAGTAGTTTGGTGATGGAATATCTCACACATGTGGAAATTTTAGAATAATTTAATCATATGGGTTTGATTATTTTTATTCCTAGTTGATATGTTATAAATTTTAGGTCATATGATGAAGAAAATCAAAAGATATGTATGTGCAAAGTTAGCCTTCTAGAAGGTTCTTGACATAGTTAGCTCTATGGCAGAAAAATCTGTGTGAGCATATTAATGGCATTATATCTCACATGCATGAGGGTTACATAAGAATATTTATATATGGTTGGATTTTTATATGTGAGGATATCATATGGTCCAAATTTTAGATCATGCATCTAATCACAACAAAAGTTATTAAGGTCCAAAGTTGGCCTTCCAGGCAGATTACAATGGCTCCCATACTTAGTCTATTTTACACGATGTTAAAGACCAGGACCAAATGGAGATCCAATGGCTCATGAACATTCATAAAAATCAATATCTATGTTGTGTTTTGAGTTGAATGAGTCAAAGTTTTTTTTAGCTAATGAAGTTAAAGATCGATCTCCTTACAAAATATTAATGGAGCGTGTTTATTCCAAGGTGTCAGGAAGCAGTGAGATGAGGATAAATGCTCGATGTTTAACATTGAGAAGAAATAAAGATAGAGATTATTCCAAGGATAAATAGTGAGTGGTTATTTGTAATAATTGATATCAATGGTGCCTATAAAGTCAAGAGGTCAAAGTTACAGTTGTCTAGCATTGTTAAATCAAGGACAATCTTGAAGAGATCGATGGAGCATGTGTGATTAAGATTGCAAGATTACATGATATGAGGCTAAGTGTTCAAAATTTAATGTTTGGGTAGTGGAACAATATGTGTTAAATTAATAATAGATCAAAGTTTCATGATTAATCTAATTATTAAGGACATAAGATGATAAAATAGTGTTGGATGTTTAACTGTGACCATTTGAATTTAATAAAAGAAATATTAGTGTCTGGTTTTTGAGCCATAAATTTTGATTTATGCAAGATTTAACCATGTAGTAAAAATAAAATTTGTATATTAATCCAAGGGTCATCTATAAATATAAATTTTAAGATTTGAAAGTGTGTACAGTCAAATATATTAAGGTTCAAATTTGACTATGTACTCTTGTATATTCTACAAGTGACCCAAGAAGGATATTTGAGCTCATTATGATGGCATTTAGATTTATAATGATGAATTATCTATTTTGGATTATTTTAGAGTCCATTAAATTTATCTATGTGTATTATGAAGGTTTTATTAATCATATGCAGTATGAACAATGGTTTAGAAGTTGACTATGTGTTCGTTCATGATGACTATGTACATAGAATGTTGTTTGAGTAAATTATGCTTAAGAAAAATGGTATTTTGAGTGTTATTATCACTTAATGGGGACCTATAGATCATATTTCATGGGTTTATGTGTTAGAAAGTGTTCTTATGTTTTTATTCTAATCGTAGAAGTGTCAAAGAGGTGAATGGGTCTCTATAGGACCTAAAAGTGACTTAGGCTTATTTGAAAGAGAGTTTTGCTTAAGTGTGACCCATGTTAGATGCCTTAAAGTTAAAGGCATGTATTATAGAAAACAAATAAATATTATGGAATTGATTATCAGGAATGATCTATAAATAGTGAAACTAAATGTGATGGTTTCTATACTTAAGAATATTAATGCAAGATATATGTGAGAGTTGTGGAGCAAAGTAGAGGTAGAGTGCCAAGTTGATGAGTTGATACACAGAGAAAATTAAGGACTATGTGTATGAATTTTAGGTAATATTTATGATGATATATTAGTTCTCTTATATTTTTAGGATATGTGAGGATGTCTAAGTGTACATATGAGGATAGTTTGAGTAAAAAAGGAGAGAGATTATGGTATGACTATGTGAGAGGCCTATATGAAATAGAGAGTGATTTTGTGTAAGGGTCTGATAATCAAATATCCATTATCAGGTTTTGAAGACATTAGTTCTAAGGTGGAGGTTTTTACTTCAAAGGAAGGTTTAGAAGACTTGATCTTCCTTAGGGGTAGTTATTCCTTGTGAAATAGGTGTTATAGATGTCAGGAGGTTTTGATAAAGGTTTTATGGTCTAAAGGAGTTAACCAGACTCTTTTTTTAATTCCTTATAGTAAAATTAGTCCACTTGTTATAGGATTGAGAGTGGGTTTTATTCCCCATGATGGTTTCCCATAGGAACTATGTGTTATGTGTTTGATCTTATGTATGTAATGAATAAATGAGCTATCTTGTTAATGTTGCTTGATCAAGTTGATATATGTTGATTTTTAATAGTTTGAAAGAATTAGAATTAAAATTGAAATATTTGGGCTCACTGATTCAACCACCCTTCTCAGTGATTATACCTCTAATAATTGGTATCAAATCAAGTCCTCTCAAGTTTAACCACTTGAAGGTGATCAAAGGTATAATGGTTGACAAAGAGGCTATGGTTTGTCTTCAAGACAAACTATTATGTGTTTTATCAAATGTAAATTAAAGAATGGATGCTATGAAGATGCAAGTAAAAGATCTAGAAGTAACACTCAAAAATCTTCAGGTCATGATGGATAAAAGTCTCAACCAAAGGGAGGAACAATTTGAAAATAAATTCATGACTTATTCAGATGTGCTCTTATACAAGGACAAAAGTGATTTAAGCTCCACCAAAAGGGTCAAGAATGAAAATTCATGGACATGTAATGATAAAAATAAAGGAAGGATAAATTTAAATAATGTCTCTAATGGGTACTACTTCTCCTACAATCAATTTGGTCATAGATATAGGGATTATTCTTTCTCTCTAGAAATCAAAAGGAATCTTATATGCTACAATTGTAACTAACAAGGTCATATAGCCAAAAAATATAAAACAACTTTTTGGAAAAAAGATATACAAGTCATTGACACCATCAAATTGTTTAAGAAGACAAGTCTAAGATTGAAGAAGAATTCAAGTAGTTCACTAAAGGAAGAGTCAATGTTTGTTCAAGCAACCTTGCATACTCAAGAAGAGGGGATAAGATATGGTTTGTAGATAGTGGATGCTCAAATCATATGATAGGAGATAAGAACAAGTTCATCTCTCTCAAGAAGACCAACTCTAGTTCAATGAGATTTAGTGACAATAAATCTGCTAACATTCTTGGCAAAGGTACTGTGAGTTTGGATAATGGTCATTCTAAGACTAAGAATGTCTTATATGTAGAAGGTTTGAAACATAATATTTTAAGTGTGATCCAAATGTATAAGCAAGGAAATGTTTTAACTTTTCATGATGATGTTTGTGAAGTAAGAAAGGTTGGCAAATTAGTTACAAATGTTTATAAAATAAATAACATGTATGTATTCCATGAATCCAAGAAGGAAGAGTGATTGATGAGTAAATTAGAATAAATTTAGCTTTGGAATAGAAGAATGGGACATATAAATTTTGATAACATGGTAAAGATCAATTAAAAGGGGTTGGTAAGGCATATGCCCAAAATTTCTAAGATTCCTCATTCTCTTTGTAAGGTATGTCTTCATGAGAAGTAAACTAAAAGAAGATACAAATCCAAGGAGTTCCACTTCAAATCCATTAGATTTGATCCATACTCATCTATGTGGACCTATGAGAACCCAAAGTATTCAAGGTAATAGCTACTTCATGCTTCTCATTTATGATTTTACTAGGATGACTTGGATATTTTTTCTTAAAGAAAAATTAGAAGCTTTTTCCAAATTTATGGCATTCAAATCACTTGTATAAAATGATAAAGGGTCAAAGATCAAGTGTGTGAGATCAGACAGAGGAGGTGATTTTTGGTCTCATGAATTTGATGATTATTTTGAAAAACAAGGAATAAGAGACAATATTTTATTTTTAGAGCACCACAACAAAATGGTATTGTTGAAAAGAAGAATAGGACTATTCGATGGATGAGTAGAACCATGATTCAAGATTTCAAACTATCAAATGGTTATTGGGAAGAGGCAACCAACACTTTAGTTTACATCTTAAATAGGTGTTAAATTAGAGTAAATAGTGATAAGACTCCTTATGAGTTATGGAAGAATAGAGTAGCTAATGTCAAACATTTTAGAGTGTTTGGGAGTAGGTGTTTCATCAAAAGAGATGAAGAGAATATTGAAATTTTTTATTTAAGGTATGATAAGGGAATATTATTAGGTTACTCTTATATCATTAATTCCTATAGGTGATTCAACAAGAGACTTCACAAGATTTTTGAAAGTTCAAATATAAGGGTAGATGAGACTAGTAGAGTCAAGAAGCCAAAATTATAGGTAATTGACTCAATTCATAATGTTATTGAAAATAATGATGAGTTATCTATTCAAATAGATGATGAAGATGAAGAGGAGGAATAAAGACAAGATTATAAATCTCCATTTATAATAATTCATAAATATCATCTAATCTCTCAAATTATTAGAAATATGGGCATAAGGTTACAGACTAGAAGGAGAATGTTGATCAATTAGAATCAATAAGAATCAACTTTGTTGTCCATGATTGAACCCAAAACATTAATGGAAGCTAGAAAAGATGAAAATTAGAATAATTCAATAGACAAAGAAATTTATCAAATAGAACGGAATGAAACATGGGACTTAGTTCCTATACTAGAAGATAAAAATGTGATAGGTACTAAGTGGGGTTTCAAAAACAAGATGAATGAGAAAGGAGAAGTCACAAGGAACAAGACTATATTTATGTGTAAAAGATATGCTCAAGTTAAATAAATATATTTTGATGATACTTTTGCTCTTGTGGCAAGAATGGAAGAAATTAGACTCTTCTTGGTATTTGCAAGTTTCAAGGGTTTTAAGGTATATCTAATGGATGTGAAAATTTCATTATTGAATGAAAACTTAGAATAAGAAGTATACATTGAGTTACTTGAAGGATAATTCATGTCAAATAATCAAGATTTTGTGTGTAAACTAAAGAAGGCTCTGTATGATCTTAAACAAGTTCCTAGATCTTGGTATGACAGGTTAGATAAGTATCTTTTGAGTCAAGGTTTTAAAAAGGGATAGCTGATAGTAATTTGTACATTGAGATAGAAGGCAATCATCAATTTTTAGTTGTTGTATATGTTGATGACATATTTTTTGGATCTAACAATGATAAAATGAGTAGAGAATTTATAGATACTACGAAGACCGAGTTTGAAATGTCAATGTTGGGAGAATTATCTTTCTTCTTAGGATTATAGATTAATCAACTTGATTAGGGATATTCATTTCACAAGATAAATACATAAAGGATATGATAAAGAAGTATAACATTATGGATTGTAATCCAATGGGTACTCCAATGATCATAGGATGCAAGTTAAGTAAACTAGATGACTCACCAAAATTTTACCATACTTTGTATAGATCCATGATTAGAAGTTTTTTGTACTCTACTACTTATCGGCTTGATATAATGCAAGGAGAAGGTATTGTATTAATTTTTCAAGATGACCCTAGATAATCTCACTTAAAATAAATTAAAAGGATATTAATATATCTCAAAGGCACATAGAGTATGGTTTATGGTATCCCAGGAGTAAAGAATTATTTTTGAAATCATATACTGATTCAAATTGGGTAGGATGTGTAGATGATAGGAAGAATACCATTGGTGGGGTCTTATTAATGGGGGAATACTTGGTGTCTTCTCTAAATAATAATCAAACCTTAGTATCTCTATCAACTATAGAAGCTAAGTATATAGAAATTGCTTTTTATTTCACACAAGTCATGTAGATGAAATAAACTTTTGAAGATTATAAGGTAAGATAAAATGGACCTTGTCCTATCTATTATGATAACACTAGTTCAATTATTATCTCAAATAATCATATTATTCAATAAAAAACTAAGCTCATTCCTATTAGATATAAGTTTTTGAGATAACAAGTGAGTAATCAAAGTATTAAGTTCGAGTATGTGCCTACAAAAGAGCAACTTACAGATATTATGACATAACCATTATTAAAAGCTACATTTTAGTATCTAAAACAAAGATTAGGTGTCATTTATTTCTATATGAATCAATATAAGGTATTTGGTTAAGGAGGAGCAATAATTTCATGAACTTGCTCCATGGGTTTGTAAATAAGCTATAGTGCAGATGTAGAGTTGGTGGTCATGGAAGTGTCTTAAAAGAGAAGGCTAGTAAGCATGTATGGTGGTTTTTCATGGTGTATGAATATTTGAGTATGATAAAGTGATGAAATGGATAAAAAATATTAGGTTGAGTCCCTCTTAGATATTTTTTTGTGTGTTCCATTAGATGTCAATGTTTTGTGTGTTTTGTCTTCATTAGTTGCAATGCTTGGTTGACGAAGAGTGTGTGTCAAGAGGATGTTTTCAATGCAAGAAGAGGTAGGATAAAGGTAAGGGGGAGTTTTCAATATATTTAAAATATGGTATTATCTTATTGGTAATATTTTTATGTCCTTAGGATCATTTGGTTCCCACTTTGTCATTATGTCAAAGAGGGAGAAAGTTCCTATTATGAGAGTGCTTGAAGAGAGAGAGAGAGAAGGAAGGTGAGATGTATGATTTGTGTTGACATTAATGACAAAGGGGGATTTTTTTTAGAGTTTTAAATTATGTCATGGTGATGCCACATAGGTTTCCTTATGAGTGGATTAATTTCCTTGATAGTCTAAGTGATAATGACAAAGTGTGCAATGTGCTTGTCCTAGTATGCTTGAAAGAGGTTTGGTTGATCTATAGTTTTGACATATATATAGATGCTTAGGGATGAGTATGGATTATTAATAATTTTAAATTGTTCCTATGAGAGGTTTTACATGATTTTATTTCTTTTGTGCATGAGTGGATTTCATCTGGTTGATCATTGTTTTCATCTAGACATTTTGGGTCTAGTGGTAGAAAATCTAAGTAGGCAGTTTGTTGATGTCACCATTGCCACTTATAGATGAGTCAAGGGGATTTGTTCATATGGTTGTTATAATATTTTTACCTAGTCACTATGTGATAAATATTAGGTCATGTGATTAAGCATGATAAAATATATGTAAGTTCAAAGTTGGGCTCCCAAGCAGTTTGACAATGTTTTCTCATACTTAGCCAAATTTGCATGAGGTAAGAAAGAGATAAACAAAAAAATTGGTGATGACATATATCACACATGTGGATGTTTCAAAATAATTTAATTATATGGGTTTTATCATTTTTATTCCTAGTTGATATGAAATAAATTTTATGTCATGCAATGAAGTGCATCAAAAGATATCCATGTGCAAAGTTGGCCTTCCAAACAGTTCTTGACATAGTTGGCTCTGTGGTAAAAAAAATTGAGTGAGAATATTAATGGAGTTATATCTCATAGGAATGAGGTTTATATGAGTAGATTGATATATTTTTGGATTTTACTATGTGAATATATTATATGGTCTAAATTTTAGATTATGCATCTAAGAACAACAAAAGTTATTGAGGTCCAAAGTTGGCCTTCCAAGCATATTGCAATGGTTCCCATACTTAGTATATTTTGTACAATGATAAAGACCATGACCAAATAGAGATCTAACAGCTCATAATAATTCATAAAAATCAATATATATGGTTCATTTTGAGTCAAATGAGTCAAATTTTTTGTTGGCTAATGAAGTTAAATATCGATCTCCTTACAAAAGGATCAATAGAGCATGTTTATTCCAAGGTATCAGGAAGCAACAAGATGAGGACAAATGCTCGATGTTTAACATTGAGTAGAAATAAATATCAAGATATTATAAGGATTAATGATGATTGGGTGTTTATAATAATTGAGATCAATGGTGTGTATTAAATTCAAGAGGTCAAAGTGATAGTTGTCGAGCATTGTTAAAACAAGGACAATCTCAAAGAGATCAACAAAGCATGTGTGATCAAGATTTCAAAATTACACGAGATGAGGTGAAGTGTTTGAATTTTAAAATTTGGGTAGTGTCACACTATGTGTTAAAGTTTGGAAGATATCAATGGTGAATTATTAATATAAATAGTGAAGACATGAGATGACAGAATAGTGTTTGATGTTTAACTGTGATCGTTTGAATTTAACAAAAGAAATACCAATGTCTGGTTTTTGAGCCATAACTTTTGATCTATATATAATTTGACCATGTATTAAAAATATAATTTTTATAAGACTCAAATATTCATCTATAAATATAAATGTAAAGATTTTAAAGTGTGTACAGTCAAATATATTTAGGTTCAAAGTTGACTGTGTATTTGTGCATATTTTGCAAGTGACCTGAGAAGGATATTTGAGCTCATTCTGATGGTATTTAGATGTCTCATGATAAATTAGATATTTTTTAGTGTTTTATACTACATTATGTTTATTTTTTTGAATTATTAAGGTTTAAATAATCATATGTATTATGAATAATGGTTTAAAAGTTGACTTTGTATTCATTCATGGTGACTATGTGCACAGAATTTTGTTTGAGCAAATTGTGCTTAAGTAGAAGGGTATTGTGATGGATATTGAAACTTAAGGGAGACCTATAGATCATGTGGTATATTTAAATGTTTTTTAAAGTGTTTATATGTTCTTATTTTTCTTGAATAAGTGTCAAAGAGGTGAATGGGTCTCCATAGGACCTAAAAATGACTTAGGTTTATTTGAAAGAGAGTTGTGCTTAAGTGTGACCCATATTAGATGCCTTAAGGGTGAATGATTGTATTATGGCCAACAAGTTAATATTTTGGAATTGATGATAATGAGTTTTCTACAAATAGTGAAACTAAATGTGATGGTTTCTATACTTGAGAAGATTAGTACAAGGTGTATGTGAGAGTTGTGGAGCAAAGGAGAAGTAGAGTGCCTAATTGATGAGTTGATAAGTAGAGCATATTGAGGACTGTATTTATGACTTATAATTCATATTTATAATGATATATGAGTGATATTATAGTTTGATCATAAGAAAATAAGTCTAAGTGTGCATATAAGGATAGTTTGAGTAAAGAAGGAGAGAGATTGTGCCATGCATATGTGAGAGCCATGTATGAGATAGAGACTGAGTTTGTGTAGGGGTTAGATAATTAGAGATCCATCATCAATTATTTAAGATATTAGTTAAAATGTGGAGGTTTTAACTTTAAATGATGGTATATAGGACTTGATATTCTTTAGGGGTAGTTGCTCTTTGTGAAATAAGTGTTTCACTAAAGGCCTTTGGTTAGGAGGATTTGATCAAGATTTTTTGGTCTAAAGGAGTTGACCAGTCTCTTGTTTTTTATTATTTATAGGATAATTAGTCCATGTGTTACAAGCTTGAGAGTGATTTTTATTCTCCATGAGGTTTTCCCATGGGAACTATGTGTTATGTGTTTTATCTTGCGTATACATTGAATGAATGAGCTCTCTTGTTAATGTTTCTTGATCAAGTTGATATATGTTGATTGTTAATAGTTTGAAAGAATTAGAATTGAAATAAAAATATCCGAGATCATTGATTCACACCTTTTATGAATATATAACATAGAGGAATATTAATGAATTAAATATGGAAATAAAATGAAGACAACATAACACATTAGAGACACAAATATAATGTGGTTTACCCAATATGGGCTACATCCACACAGAAATAGCCAATCCTTATTATTCAATCCAAAAAATGAAGGTAAAAACCTACAATACAAACACTTCAATATCCTCTTCATTCACACACAACAAGCCACCATAATTACAATACCCTCATATCAAAAGGAGGGTTACATATAGGGAAAAAATGCACAAACATAATATCTATTATTAGATCTGAAACCTAATAGTGAATGGTCTAGATTTACTAAGAAATTACAATATTTTAGAAACCATAGTGGGGATAATTATCCCCCCCACATCCCCCTATCAATAATTGGGCATTATAATAAGATCAGGCTCCACCATCCAACAACCCACTCCTCAATGATTGTACCTCTAACAACATGTTGTCATAAATACTACATTACATCATGTGGGATATTGTGGTGTGATCAGAATAAAGATAGGGATTTGAGTCATCATGTATTAAATCACCCCAATTTCTTTTAATATTAACCTGTTTTAGTCCATGTAATACTTATGAAGCAATTATCAGGCCAAAAATATGGAGTTACATTAATTAGCTCCAATGGAGATTTCCACTGCATGAAACACAATATAAGGACAAAAAATTGGTACTAAATTTTTTTTCCACTTCTTGTAAGTACCTTCTCTACATTAGTGGTGATATTAGTTGCCAAAAAATTAGTCTAGTTGAAATCCTCCTACATCTTCATCATGCAATAGGCAATATCAATTACACCTCTTGTTGCTTGTTTCACTTATTTGGTGATTTTCTAGAATATTTTGGTGATACATTGAACCATGATGTGTAGTGAAGAATCCTCAATTGAGTCAATAAGTGTTCCTTTCCCTACCCTTGTTGTATAATTTTTACTAATATCTAAATGGATTGGTGGTGTTATATACTTATAAGGTAGGAGATATTTACTATAATTGGGTAGGCCAGTTGCTCATGTCATGGTGTGTGTAAAAATCCAGATTAGAAAATCTTAAACTAAATGAATATCTCCATGATTATATCGGCTCATCAAATTCATAATCACCTCATCTAACTTCCCAAATGTAGGCATCTTAAACAATTATATAGTGTCAAAAACTTGTAGTGGATGTTGAAGTGTTGGGGTTTCTACTTGTGATGCTCTTTGAGTATCTTGGGAAAACATAGTAGTTTAAACTACATTTATGAAGTTAAACATATATAGATCATTACATTTAGTCTATCAAATACATAGACCAATTTCCATTTCTTATTTTTGTGCATCTCATAGTGGAATTAATAACTAACATATTTCCATGGTTTGATTGATGATATGGAATGAATGATTACTTTGATTAGTTGTGTTTTGAATTTAAATCCATTCTCAATTAAGTATTAAAAAATTAGATAATAAATTTTTCTTATTATTTAAAGGTTGTAATGTTTTATTGTTGTCCATACTCTTCTCTTATATATCTATTGGCACCTAATTTCATGTCACCACCTCCTTTAAATGCATTGACTGTACATGCATGAATGTTCCTTTTTTTAATTAATATTAGTTGTTATAAGTTACCTTAACAAGGATGCTTAGTTAATAATATCCTTAATTTATTTCTTTGGTAGTTATTATAGGTGAGTAGCTATCATTTTTGCTATATAATTTTCTTTATGAATCCACTTGTCCCTTTACTACCAAATCTTCTTAAAAAAAGATGCAATCTTTTTGAAACACCATGTCATTAATTATTTGACCTAAAAGTTGGCTTTACATTCATCATACCTATCTTGTCACTACCTTCTCAGACTTAATTAAAATGATCAATGTAATTACAACCAACTATCTTCTATGAGCTATCTCTAGAATTTGATTATATCTTATGATGATAACTTCTCCTTGGTGGTTGTGATGTGTTGTGCAGCAAAAAACATTCTAAAAAAATTCTAACCTAAAAAATTAAATAGAAAAAAAAAAAAAAATCTTAACTACATGGCAATACTTATCACCCACTCAATTTTTTAGCATAATTCTAGAGATTAAAGACAATATGGCTTAAACCTACAACCGTTTATACATCCTAGTAATATGGTTCCCTAAAAATATTTCAAAACTATGGTATGTTGTGGTGATACTTCATGAATGATGTAGTAACCTTTCCATCTAATATGCATTTTTCTGTAGAATCCTTTAAATCTACTTTCATAAAGTAATACTATTTGGTCTAGGTAAAATTACATTAATCATAAGCTATGATAATGCCATGTTTTTTGACTCTATTTATTTATCTGTTGTGTCCAGAATGATATTAATCTATTTTCTTGCATCTTGGTGAAATACATCACTTGTGCCTTTAATGAATATTGATCTCTTAATCTCATGACATCACAATGCACATACTAGGCACAATATACTTCATAGACATTACTTCATCAAGGCCATATACCAATTAGAATGGAGTGAACCTAGTAGATCTCTTGTAATGTGTTTGATAAGCCCACAAAATCATAGGAATTCAATCCTCCCAATCATCTATCTAAACATTGCAGTTTTTCTTAACATCTTCCTCAATACTTTATTGGATGATTCTACCTATTCATTGGCATATGGGTGGTAAGTCATAATTTTACGGTGTGATATCATAAAATCTTCAGTGAGAGTCTTAATAGTAATATTTATAAAATATGTGCCTCTATCACCTACAAACTTAACTAGACATCCAAATCTTATGATGATGTTTTCATATATATATTTGGCTACATCTTTCATACCACAACTTGGAGTGGTATAAACTTCCACCCATTTCATGAAATACTTGGTCATAGTAATAATATATCAGTCATTATTGTGCTTACTTGGGGGAGCTATAGGTCTAAAAAAATTAATTCCCTATTTCTCAAAGGGTTGTTCTACAAGCATGGGTACCAAAGGCATTCCATCATGTTGGTTGGGCTTTCCCATTCTTTGACAAATCTCACAATGTTTAGAAACTCTATGTGCATCCTAAAATAACATAGACCACCAAAGACAACTTTGAAGTATTTTCCTTGTAGTGGATTCTCTTGTTAAATGACCCCCTATAATTCCTTGATGAGCCTCTTGAATAAGTTGTGGTCATTCATGCTCTAGAGCCACTCTATGCAATACATCATCTTTGCCAAGCTTATACAAAAAACCATTAATGAGGCTATATGATATGGCTTAGGTAACCATTTGCTTCTCATATTGCTTAGTTTAGTGCATAGGAAAATTTCCTTATTTTAATTTCAGTGTCCTCCATATTATCAATAATTTTCAAAGCTCTAAATAAAATGTGCGTCTAGGGATTCATTTTTGAGTTCCTCTGGGTCCTTCCCATTTCAAATTCGACTGAGATGATCTAGTCTCACATTCCTCCATCCTAGCTTAACATTAATTCATAATTTAAATTCTTGAAAGAGCACAAACCACCTTGATATACATCATCCTAGCATTGGTTTAAAAATCAGGTATCACAATTCTTGGTGAACCATGAAGAACTCAAAGGGAGTAGCTAATAAGTAATGCCTAGAATTTTGCAATGCAAAGATCATGGCTAGTGTTTGTCTTTACATAGTTGTGTAATTATTTTCTATAGATGATAGTTTACTACTATCAAAATGTATTGGGTAATCCAACCCACTTCACCTAGATGCATTAAGACAACTCCTACTACAGTGTTATAAGCATCCACATGTAAATGGAATGGCTGCTTCTAATTAGGAAATACTAATATTAGTGTTGTTACCAACCTTTGTTTTAACTCAATAAATGTTGTTTGACATTTTGGCATCCATTCAAATTTGGTATCCTTTCATAGTAGTTTCTCCATAGCCATAAATATAGTTGCATACCCTTTTATAAAATTCTAATAATATATGGTATGACCAAGGAAGGTATGCATTTTAGTTGAAATAGTAGGTGGCATTCCTAATATAAAATCAATTTTAGCTGGGTCTACTAGATTACTATTATTACACATAAAATGGACTAGCAAGACACCAAAAAGTGTAAAGAATAGACACTTTTTTAAATTTAAAGCGATGTGCAAAGCCTAACATTACTACAACATTAATCTTAGTTTTAACAAGTGTTCTTTAAATAGAGATAACACATACCAGTCATCTAGATAGACTTACAAGAATTCATGAATAAAATATTTGAATGTATTTACCATAGCTCTATAAAATATAGCAACTGCCTTCTTTAAACCAAATGAGATTAACTTGTATGGAATCGATCACCATTCAGTAATGAAAGTGGCCTTGGCTTGATCCTCTTTGGCAATTAGAATTTCGTGATATCCACTGAAACCATCTATAAATGAATATACCCCATGCTTAGGCATAGATTCAAAGACTTCATCTATGAAAGGAATAAAAAATGGATCATTAACACAAGCATCATTGAATGTGTAGTAATCCCCACACACCCAAATTTCTCTTATTTTCTTAGGTTAAACCACCATGGGACTCACCCACTCTACCTTTTCAATTAGATAAATGATTACATCTTCTTAAATTTGATCAAGTTTGTCCTTTACTTTGGTCTTCATATTAAGATTGAGTTTTTAGGCTCACTTTTTGATAGGGTGCACACAATCTTTTAATTCTATGTGTATTTATCCCAAAATTGGATATATGCCTTTTACCTTTGAGAATTTTTTGGGAAACATGTCTTGATAATCCCTTAATAGATGTAAGGCCTCATAGATTTACTCATCCCCAATAATCTCCCACTGTTACAAGCTTAGGGTTTGATTTTGTCCTAATATTTCCTTCAATATTTTGCAAAGGTTCCTAATATATCTTGTATGATCCACCCGGCAATGTATCTTTTAGTATGTATTTGCCTTCATGTTATGGAATGTTGATATTGTGCATTTTTTATCTTCCATTTGCTCTATGTTTTTCACTGGTTTGGGCTCATCTCCATATTATGGCTCAAATAACCCTTCTAGATTTAGATCTCCATCACTATCATTGTCACTTGATTCTGTTAGATCATTGATTATTATGTTAATGGATGAACTAGGAGCTATTCTTTTTAGTTGGATTTGTAATTATGTAGTGCAAGATCCAAGTCCTACACAAACTCCTAATGAGATATGAAAAAACAAGAAATACAATTGCATACGAACACCATATCTAGATGTGAAACCAATAATAAATATATTCAACATGAAATACCAGATATACCATGGGAAAACCTCATGAAGAGATAAAAACCCACCAAGATTATTTATAATTTGAGAAATCAAATTTACCCAATACAAGCTTTCTTTTCTTACTTTTTTCATTGCATCTTATAATATAAACTCTTTATTATATAGGAAAGGTAATCTAACCATTATAATGGGATATTTTCTAACCACCATATTAATGGGTCCAACTGCTCCAAAGGCCATTTAATATATTTTATTATTTATTTAAATGAGGATAAAATCCTAATAATTAATAAAATATATTATTATTTAACTAATATAATTTAATATATTAAGGGTACATGAACAACACCACTTAATCATTAATTATTTCAATACTCTATCTTAATGTTAAGTGGGGATATATGCCATAATCACCTTAATAACAATGAAGTTATACTCTTGAACCATCCACATGATGAGTTTTAGGAGGTAACAACATAATGAACTTACACTACATGAACCATCCACATGATAATTTTTAGGAGGTAATAATTAAAGGAAACATCCTTCATCATGTCATAGTCACCTTTAAAGAAATAATGCTATATAAACATAGTCACCCAAAGGTATTAAACTATGTAGCCAAAATCACATAGTCACCTTTAAAGGAATTAAACTACATAACTATAGATACTCAAAGGTATTACACTATATAACCATAGTCACATAGTCACCTTTAAAGGAATTGCACTATACACCCATATACACCTAAAGGTTTTACACTATTGTCCCCATAGACACCTTTAAAGTAATTACACTATGTTAACCTAAACCACTTAGAGTGAGTTTAAGCTAGCATGATCATGAGACTACATCCCACAATTTCTCATGAATAATCAACTAAGCACATTAGAGTCTTTTATAACATAAGGACTTCCATGAAACTATGTACTATGTACAATGTATACTTCCATATGAAGTTTATAAAAATCACATAAAGTGATATATTACAAATCTTTACAATAATAAGTATAGAGAGATATAAAGAAACACACAACACACATGGATATTAAGAAGTGGCATTATCATATATATGAGGTGTCTTTATAAAATGATGTTTTCATGTATGGTGGGATGGGGGTGGGGTAATGTTAGGATTTATTTAGAGGTAATGATGAAGAATTTTTAATCCAATGTTATTTTTTCACGAGCAACTACGTATCTACATACACTTATCCTTTGTACACCTAAAAATTCACTCTACACAAGATTTTTGCACCAGTGACAACCTTAAGAAACATATTTTTTGGGATTACTCATGGGATAAAAGGAAATGGGATATTATTACTAAATTCATTCCTATGGAATTTAGAAGTCATTATAAATATTCAACAACTAATTTATAAGGATTGTGCATGGCTGAGATACACACACTTAACCATGAAAAAAATGCATACCTCAGATTAGGTAGGCAACAACCCCATCAATGGCAACTTTGATAAGACAACATTGAATGAATTTTAATAAACTTTAGTTTGTTTGTGTTGTATTGGATTTTTCACCAAATTTATACAACTTTGACTATCACCAAGAAGGTTAGTATAATGAGGAACTTCCACATGATGTTCTTCTAGCATCTTTCATAGCCACAAGGCTTCTTTAGCCTTCCAAATAAAGTGCTCCAAGTGATACCACCTACACCAAACATAAACACATATTCAGAAGTATACTCATCATAGTATGGTTAGCATCATAATAATAAAATAAATTAGCCTAATCAAAGGAAGAATAATATAAACCAAATTTTACAGTTCCTTTTATACACCAAATTATCCACTTTGCTAATTTTCAATGATCTAAGTATGGATCCTATATGAATAAAGAAGTAACACCCATATCTTATGAAATATCTATCCTATTAATGGTTAAATAATTCAAACTACCAACAATATGTTTGTAAATAGGTGTTATCTTTATCACACATAGTTTTTGGATCAAGCTTTAACACAACCTTCAAATCAAGCATGTTATGTGATGTACATATAATAAATTCACTAATAATTTGATGCTAAGTTAATCAAATATTACATATTTTATTGAAAATAATTTATATTATAATTTGAGTCATGAATATTTATTCTTCCTTTTAAATTTGACACTACAAGTTTACATTTTATACTAAACTGACAAAAAAGATTTAGAAATTAAATTTTTTAATGTGCTTTATACTATATTTTATAATAAAAATAAATATTCTAGTGAATAAACAACACTAGCCACTTAGTTGATTGCAAAACATTTCAAAAAACACAAATAATTGTAACAAAAATGAAAGTTACAAGTGTCACAAAGAGAACTTATACACTAAAAGTCATATTAGGAAGCTTCAAATAAAAAAATACGATCCCAATGCATTCAGAAGGTGTAAGAGCCTAAATATAAACTAGTCACATGACCATCTTTGACAAAAATACAATTCAAGAGTGTCGAAAGTGTTACAGGGTTCACATGTGAGAGATTAGAAGGATAATAAAAGATCATTTAAACTAATTATTTTTTAAAAAATAATAATTTATATTTAACCAAAATATATATTGGGATCGGAATTTGATTTAAGGACTTTGGATCTACAAATATTTTCTAAAAAAAAATATTAGTTAACTTCCCTTTGTTCAATACAAGACTTCACATGCAAGCTACATGATTTAAAAGTATTTAATTAATTCTAATTTTTTTTTACTAAAAAATAAAATAGAATTAAATATTTTCAATAAATAATATAATGCATGCAAATATTTTAATTTAAAAAAAACAAAATAATTAGGTGAGCTCCACAACTTATGTGGAAAATAAAGTATTAAATAAAAACTTTATTTTTTAAATACTTTCCCCTAGAGATCAGATTCTAAATACCCGTTATTTTGTAGTAGCACAGCTATAACAGAAGTATGGCATAGGTGGAGAGCAGGGGAGGATAAAACATGTTCCAAATGATCATTTTAGATTAAGTAAAGTGTCAAAACACCTTGAAAATGCCCTCTAATGCTATTGGGAGAACCAGATCTCGGTTTTAAACACTAAAAAATGATCTTTTATTTTTTGTCATTGTTATGGCATACTATGGCACCCACAAGGAGAGAAAAATTGAAAGGAGCATAGAATGACCATTTTAAGGTCTGAAAAGTTTCCAATCTCTTTAAAATCTCAAAAATAAGCAATTAAGACCTTCATAGATGAGAAAAAGACTGATAAACATTTTATTTTATTTTTCTTTCATCCAGGGAGTAGTACATAGGTAGGATCACCTAAAATACAACCCATTTTAGTAATAGCTACATAGCAGATTCCATTCACACTAGTTCACATAATGGTTCATTAAAGAGGATTCATAAACCTAATAATTTATGATGGGTCTACAAATCTTGAATAGTACCTGCTAATTTGTGAGATGAGATGGCAAGCTAAGGCCATCACTAATGAAGCTGTCAAAAAGTATGAGTTAGTAGGGGAACTAGTTGAAAGAGCACTATAGTTCATATACTAAAGAGAATTTTATTAGGCAATTCTACAAGATGTTAAGGATTAGCTTGTCATTGAATTCAAGATAAATAAATGTACTAGCTAGACCATTTAGGGCCTGAATGAGATAAAGTAAAAGATTGGAGAATCAATTTATGACTATGATCACAAATTCTTTGATGTGATGAATAAGGTATAATTTACCTTAACATACAAATAAAAATTTATGTGTTTTATCAAAGGATTACATTTCAAAATCAAGTTTGCCACTACACAAACTCAATATGCTATAAAAGCAGATGTTAGAGCTGCTGCCCTATGCGTAGAACAAATTAAAGACTATGGATTGTTAGAGGTAAAATAACTAAGAGGGGAGGGGGGTGAATCAATGAGCTTATAAAATTCAACTTCAATTTTAATCATTTCAAGTTCTTAATAATTTACCATAAACATTCATGAAGTATACACAATATTCATAGAAATGAATGAGAGAGATAATGCAAGATCAATCACCTAACATATGACATACATGGGAAACCCTCTTGGGGGAGAAAAACCACTAGAACCTATAATTAGATTACTATCTTATAATAATAAGAAATAATTTAGACCAGATTCAACTGATCAAGGAGCTACAATCCTTGTTTAGTGAGACTATAATCCCATAATGTGTTGCCACACCTGTCTAGCTAAATTGTAATAATAACCAAAATTTTAGAAAGTTTTGCCTTGTAAGGAAGTTTTAACCAACTTAGATACTAATCTAACAAAATAACACCTATAAACACATCCAACTTTGAACTGATGTTTTCTACACTTGTTGATGGACCTTTGATTATCACTCTTCACCTTCACTCACACTCAATCTACAAAAGCACTATTCTACCAACAAAATTATGACCACAGGTCATACAAACATTCCTCAATCTATTCTTCTCTTCAACTCACCTATATCTCACTCTACACCTCCTTCACTCCATAATTCACACACATAAGCCTCTCTCAAATCTCTCCCTTATCTTTCACTTGAAGTCTAGAAACCATCATCTTTGGTTTCACTATTTATAGAGCAATCATGATCATCACCATCTTGGTCACCCATTAGGTATGCCTTAAGCCTTAAGGCATATATCATATGAACACATACCTCAAAATAATATTCATAGGTCAACCATAGCATATATGGGTCACCCTTAAGCAGCTACACCTTTTAATAAGTCCCTTTTAGCTCTTATAGGTCTCATGTGAACCCATTCACTCCTTTAGCACTTCATCAAAAAAAAATAAGAACAAAAATCCACCACCAAAATCATGGACCCATTTTATATGATCTATATGTCCCCCTTAAGTGCCAACTAACAACATAATACCCTTATATTTAAGCACAATTCACTCAAACAATATTCTTTGTACATAGTCACCATGAACGAATACACAATCAACTTCTAAACCTTTTTTTATACTACATATGATTATTCAAACCTTTAAAATTCACAAAGATCATCCTTGTGGAGTCTAAAACACTCCACAATATCTAATTCACCATGAAACATTGAAACAACATCTACATAAGCTCACTTACTCTTCTTGGGTCACTTGCAGAATAAGAATGAACACATAGTTAAATTTTAATCTTAATATCTTTGATTTTACACACTTTTATATATTTAAATTAGTTTCATTAGATGCACCATGGAGTCTTCTTCATATTTATTTTTTACAACATAAGCAAATTCTACATAGATCAAAAGATATGGCACAAAAATTAGACACTAGTCTTTTCCTTTGTAAAATTCAAATATTGAAATGCAAACAGTCAGTTAAACTTCGAACACCATGATTGCATCTCGTGTCATCTCAATCTCACACCATAGATCTTCTTCAAACTTTAATTCATAGGTGCCAATGCTAAAATGTTAAACCTCAGTCACTTTGACCTTATCATGTGTACCCTTATAATGTTGACACAATAAACACCATTAATATTTTGTACATATCTTGGTCTTTATCAATTCTAAACAACTATCACTTTGATCTCTTGACTTTAATATGTATGATTGATCTCTTTCTGTGTTATCACCTACTCAATATTAATCCTTGGAAGAAATTTTATATTTATCTCTACTCAATGTTAAACATTGCACATGTTGTCCTCATCTTTCTACTTCCTAAATTCTTATAGCAATGCATTCCATTGATGTTTCTCTAACTTTAACTAGTACAAAAATGACTATGGTAACCTTGCTTATCTACCTAGAAGGCCAACTTTCCACAATCATATATTTTACTTCACTCAAGTGCATGTTCTAAAATTTGGATCATATGATCTCCTCACATAGGAGAATCCAACCATGTGTCAATATACTCTTAGAACCCTCACACAAGTTATTTATATCACCATTAAAATTCCTTCTCAAAATCTTCTATCATAGAGCCAACTATGCTTAGAACTTACATGTGAGGCCAACTTTGCTCTTGCATAACTTTCATTGAGCTTTGTCAAATGATCTAAAATTTAATGCACAAGACTCTCAATCCATATATCAAGATACTTTTTAAAACTTCACATGTGAGAGATATGATGTCAACAAAACACTTACTTGGCTCTATTTGAACATAGAAAACACTATCAAAATGCCTAGAATCCCAACTTTGTACATGGATATATTTTGTCATGCTACATCAAATGACCTAAAATTTGGTGAAAATAAACTAGGTACAAAATTTAACAAACCCATATGATCACCCTTTCCTAAAATGTTTACACGTGTGAGATATGATACCATTAAAATTCTTACTCAGCTCTTTCTTGTCTCATGCAAATTTGGCTATGGGAAAACATTATCAAAAATCCTAGGAGTCCAACTTTGTACTTGAATATATTTTGATGTTCTTAGGTGAATGACATAATATTTATCACATAAGAACTAGGCATAATATATAATAAACCCATTTGACCATTTCCTCCTAAATCATCCACATGTGGTAATGGTGACATCATCAATTTGCCTACTCAAATTTTTTTCCACTGGACCCAAAGTGTCTAGATGAAAACTATGGACAACCAGATGAATTCCACTTATAAACATAATAAATCAAAACATATACAACATTTTAGAGACTTATTTCACATTCTCAAATCACCATACTCATCCTTGAACATCTCAAACCATGCCAAAATTAAAGATCAACCAAGCCAACTTCAAGCACACTAGGACAAACACATTGCACACTTTGTCATTATCACTTAGGATATTAAAGCACTTAATTCACTCACCATGACACTACATGACATCACCATGACATAATTAACAATTATCCAACAATATCCCCCATTGTCATTGATGTCAACACCCATCAATATAGTAATATACAACTCATCTTCCTTCTCTCTCTTCAAGAACTATCATAATAATAACTTTCTCCCCCTTTAACACAATGAAAAAGTGGGAGAAATCTAATCTTAAGGACCTAAAAATACCACCAAAATGAGAGGATCATCTTTTAAATATGATATAAATTCCCCCTTACCTTGATCCTACCTCTTCTTGCCTTGACAACTTCCTTTTGCTCCATACCAACACTCTATTCAAACAAGCACTACAATAAATGAAAAAAAGACACAAAAAATATTTAAAACTGATGGAACTCACCAAGAAGTATCTAAGAGGGACTCCTCCTAAGATTTATGATCCATTTCACATCTTGATCATCTTCAGATCTCCACACACCATGAAGAATCACCATATAGGCTTACTATCCTCTTCTCTCAAGTCACCTCAGGGACCACTAATAGAACTTCATGCCACTCACCAAATAGGAATCAAACACTAAACCAGCCTAAGAAATCATCTTGAAACATACATACCTTTATGTTTTGGATAAACTGAGAAAAATCACTCTTATTCATACTAGACATGTCTAACCTCATTATAGCCCTACCTAGAACTTGTAGAGCCCATAAATTTTAGTAGAGACATATTCAAAAATTTAAAATTCATATCTAGAGCACTCTCATATACCCCCTTAAGAACACCAATTTTCAATAACTAGATCATCTTATGAAATATACTTTTTTCACAAACCAACGTGCCATTTAGGCCTCCATCTTGACAAAAACATGAATAATTTGAAAACCACAAAGCTTCAAATCTCCATGTCATTTTGCCCATTAAATATATTAATAATATTTATACCTAAAATCATAATGGAAACCACTTTTCTATCATATCTCAAAACCCTAAAATCTCAAAACATATAGAGTTAACAAACCTCTTTCTGGTCAATGCTCTTAACTGAAACTTCTTGCACACCTGAAGACAACCATCACACACTTCTGGACCAAAATCTGGGCCTCCATACCTTTAAGAACATAGACTTATTATAAATAATTTTAGGCATACTTTCCCTTAAGCCAAGAACTAAGAAAATTGAGAGCACTCAAAAATCTTCAATGGGTACAAACATACCTTCAGATTATAAAAGCACCTAGAGCACATTACAAAGAAGTGTATAAACCTTTATGAGCATTAAACTCTTCTTGAATTTTACATCAATCTCATTAAGCCACATAGAACCACCCATTTTGACTCTATACTATAGCTCCTTCACAAACCAATGGAGCAAACTCATGAAGTTGTTACTCCCCCTTAACCAATGACCTTCTAAGATCAACACAAGTCTCTATTCAGATTTAAAAATATAATCTTGAGCAATCAAACTTTCTTCTCCACAAGAAAATATGCCTCTTAAAAGCATAGGTAGAGACACCCTACTTCATAATGTCTTAGAACAATGTGAAATCACGAGTTACCTATAACTCCTCATATTCCTTCTCCTCCTTGGTCATCTAATACATGTAGTTCTTCTTCTTCTTCTTATTCTTCTTAGGCTTAAGAGAAGAAATATGGTCAATCACTACAATAATCTCCTTTTATTCTATAATTGGATTAAAAATACATGGAGACAACAAAGATTCATGACATACCTTTTCATCTAAAGAATCCATCTTATAGTTTAGAACCTCATCATTAGGCATAAATTTTTTATGTTATTTACATGATACATGTTCTTTAATAGCAAGATGTTCACTTGAATCCATATATACCTTAGGACTAGCCTTAACCAGTATCTTGGTCTTCTCCTTGAGCTTGATCTCTTCATTCTCAACATGAGTAGACAATGAGACCTCTTAACACTCTTCAACTTCTAAAGCATTCTCCACCATAGCAAACAAATTACTTGGACCTCCAGTCTTATCATGACTCACACTTGTCACCTTTGGATTCTGTGTGTTAACTTGCCTTCTTCATTACACTTTAGGAGCCTGATTGAACTTATTTTGACTTGATGGCCTTTGTTTATAGAATCTAGAAATGTGACCTTTCTATTCATAATTATAGCACACCATACTCCTTGATGGAAACAAAAAATTTCTTACCATGTTTGGATAGAAACTTCCAATATGTCCTATATCATGACAAATGAAACAACCTCCTCTTTTTAAAGAGGACTCACCTTGTCTAATATTATGTAGACAATGGTTTGAATCACTCAATTTTTCTCACTCTTTTTTATTGATGACCCCTATCATAATCCCATGCAAACTAATTTATAATAGGTCTCTTTCATTCTCTATTACTATGACTAAATTTATTACATGTGTAACAATAAGCATTGAATCTTGCATACCTCATGGCATTTGGCTATCTGATCTGATTTATCTTCATTTTGCCAGCACCTTCATTCCTTGTCTAATGATTTATCTTCAAATTATGATTGTCCTGGTTCATATTAGTCTTCATCTTATCTCTAGTTACATTCTTTTTTTTTCTTCATATCTGAGACTAGTTCTAACACTAGATTACTTTTGACCACTAAGAATATTGTCTAGATCACATGAACTCTTTTCAAATCTCACAAATGTCTTCACCTTCCTAGATGTCTTCTCTAACTCATATTTTAAAGATTCACTTTCAAAAACATACCTTAATCATTCTTTTTATTTGGCTCTTAGACTTGTAAACATAGATTCTAACTTATAATTAAGAAACATGACAAAACCTTCATGCTCTCTAGAGTCTTCAACTAATCTTGCCTCAAATACATTGAATTGTTCCTCATAGTCCTTGAGTTTAGATTTCATATTCTTATTGATCTTCTTCTCAATCTTCAGTTCCTTAAGAGCATTCATCAATACAGTCTCATAGTCCACCTCATCTTTATCATCATCTAAATCACCCCAAGTAGACTCCTTTTGATATGAGCAACTTCTTTCCTCAGCTATGAATATAGCTTCATCTTCAATAAGACCATCATCTTCATGATCAAATTCCAAGTCATTATCTTCAACTTTATCTGATGAGCTGTAATCTTCTTTGGTGTAGAGACTCTTCTTGTTCTTGAAGGAATTCTTCTTATTGTTATACTTTTTGAATCTTTTCTTCCTGTATGTCTTCTTGTTTTCATATTGACCTTCACTATGCTCTTCAACATCAATCTTTCATGCTTATGAGGGCACTTACAAGAAAAATGTCCTATATTTTCATAATTAAAACTTTTTAAGGGTAGTTTACCCTTATATTTTCTTGAGCCTATGTTTAATTTCTTAGTAATCAAAGTAATTAGTTCTTCCTCATAATATTAGATATGTCATCCTCTTTAGATTTATTACCTTATAGCTTATTAGGATTCATCTCTCTTGAATGATGCTTCCTTATTTGGTGGTATATCATCATTACTCTCATCTCATAAAAAGTAAGGGTGCCATGCAATTGATCCATCTTCAACTAAGTAAGATCATGACTTACTTCTATAGCATATGCCTTTGGATCAAACTTAAGAGATAGAGACATTAATACCTTTTGGACTACAATATCCTCTTCAATATTCTCTCCAAGACCTCTTATGATGTTCACAGTCTCATCAACTCTCTGTAGAAAGGATGTCATAAAATCTTCTTCCTTCATCTTGAGACTTTAAAATTGCCTTTTGTAAGTTTACAACTTAGCAAACTTGACCTTTGAATATCTTTTAAAAATTATCTATATTTTATTCCATATCTCTTTAGAATATTTACAATGGATTACCTTGGTGTATTTTGTCTCTAAAAGACCACAAGTGATAGCATTCATTACCTTGGAATTATTCTCAAACAACTTATTATCTACAACACTAGATGGATGAGTAATAGGAGCAACATAACCATCTAGAATAGATTTTCATACATCAAACCCTATGGACATAATGTATGTCCTCATCCTTGCATTCCAAAAAGTATAATTGGATCCATTAAACATCAGTGCTTGCTTAGTAGAGAAACCTCCTTGGTGACTACCCATATTGTACCTTGGATCACCTTCAAGCTATTAAGCCTTTACAAAAGAACCTGCTCTAATACCAATTGTTAGAGGTAAAATCACTGAGGAGGGGTGAGGTGAATTAGTGAGCTTAGAAAATATAAATTTAATTTCAATCCTTTTAAGTTATTAATCAATTACCATAAGAATTCATGAAGTATACACAACATTTATAGCAATGAGTAAGAGAGACAATGCAAGATCAATCACATAACACATGACATACATGAGAAACCCTCTTTGGAGAGAAAACCCACTGGAACCTATAATTTTACTACTATCGTATAATAAAAAGAACCAATTTAGACCAGTTACAACTAACCAAAGAACTATAATCCCTATTTAGTAAGACTATAATCCCACAAGGTTCTGCCACACTTATCTAGTTGAGATGCAATAATAACCAAAATTTTAGTAGGTTTCACCTTTCAAAGAGGCTAAAACCACCTTAGATGTTGAGCTACCACAAAAACACCTATGAACCTCTTATTATCACTCTTCACCTTTGCTCACACTCAATCTGCAAGAACACTATTTTACCAATAGAATTATGACCTATAGGTCATAAAAATAGTCCTTAATTTATTTTGATATTCAAATCATCCATATGGAATTCTACCCATCCTTTTCTCTATTATTCACACACACAAGCCTCTCTCAAATCTCTCCCTTGTCTTTCACTCAAAGTCCAGAGACCATCATCTTTGGTTTCACTATCTATAGAGAAATCCTGATCATCACCATCTTGGTCAAACATTAGGCATGACTTACCACTTAAGGCATATATCATACAAATAAATAACTCAAAAAAATATACATAGTTTATCCATAGCATCTATGGGTCACCCTTAAGCAACCACACCTTTTAATAAGGCCCTTGTAGCTCTTATAGGTCTCATGTGAACCCATTCACTTATTTATCACTTCATAAAAAAAAGTAACATATAAACACTACAAAAATCATGGACCCATTCCATATGATCAACAATTCCCCCTTAAGTTCCATTTACCAACATATTACCCTTTTAGTATTTTGTGCACACAATCACCATGAATGAATACATAGTTGAATTATAAACCTTTGTTTATAATAAATATGATTATTCAAACCTTAGAAATTCACAAAAATCATCCTCATGGATTATACAACACTCCTTAATATCCAATTCACCGTGAAACATCAAAATAACATCTACATAAGCTTAATTACTCTTCTCAGGTCACTTGCAGAATAAACACAAATAGATAGTCAAATTTGAACCTTAATATATTTTATTATATATACTTCCAAGTATTTAAATTATTTTAATTAGATGTGCCATGGATTCCTCTTCATCTTTTATTTTTACAACATGAGCAAATTCTACATAGATCAAAAGTATAACATAAAAGCTAGACACTGGTATTTTATTTTACAAAATTCAAAAATTCAAATGCAACTGGTCACAATTAAACTTTGAACACCATGATCACATCTAGTTTCCTCTCACCTTTAGATCAATCTCACACCATTTATTTTCTCTAAATTTTAATGCATAGGTACCAATGCTCAAATGTTAAACCTCTATCACTTTGACCTTATCTTGTGTACCCTTATAATGTTGACTCAATATTCACCATCGATCTTCTATACATATCTTGGTCTTTATCAATGCTAAATAGCTATCACTTTGACCTCTTTACTTTAATACACACCATTGATCTCTTTTTTTATGATTATCAACTCACCATTGATCCTTGAAAGAAGCTCAATCTTTATCTCTACTTAATGTTAAACATTAAACACGTTGTCCTTATCTCATTGCTTCCTAAATTCTTGGAAAAATGTGCTCTATAAATGTTTCTTGAAATTCAACTAGTACAAAAATGACTATGGGAACCTTGCTTATCTGCTAGGAAGGCCAACTTTACATAGTCATATATTTTACTTCACTCAAGCGCATGTTCTAAAATTTGGACCATGTGATCTCCTCACATAGGAGAATATAACCATATGTCAATTTGCTTTGGAACCCTCACACAAGTGAGATATATCACCATTAATATTCCTTCTCAAAATATTCTATCATAGATCCAACTATGCTTAGAACTTGCCTATGAGGATAACTTTGCTCTTGCATAACTTTCATTATGTTTAGTTGCATGATCTAAAATTTAGCGCATAAGATCCTCTCATATAGGGGATTCCATCTATATATCAATCTTGTCCTAAAACCTTCACATGTGTAAGATATGGTGTCAAAAAATTACTTCCTTAGCTTTATTTAAACATAGAAAACACTATCAAAATGCCTAAAATCCCAACTTTGCACATGCATATCTTTTGGCATGCTACATCACGTGACCTAAAATTTGGCACAAATTAACTAGGTACAAAACTGAACAAACCCATATGATCAACTTCTCCTAAAACATCTACATGTGTGATATATATTACCATTAAAATACTCAACTCTTTCTTACCTCATGCAAATTTGGCTAAGTATGGGAAAACACTATCAAAAACCCTGAGATCCCAACTTTGCACTTATATATATTTTAATGCACTTAGGTGCATGACCTAATATTTATCACATAATAACTAGTCATAATACAAAATAAACCCATGTTACCATTTCCTCTTAACTCATCCACATGTAGTAATGGTGATGTCATCAATCTATCTACTTGTATTTTCTACCATTGGACCCAAAGTGTCTATATGAAAACTATGGATAACCAGATGAATTCTACTTATGCACACAAGCACTCAAATAATATACAAAATTTTAGAGACCTCTTACACATCCTCAAATCATGATACTCATCCTTGAACATCTCAAACCATGCCAAAACTAAATATCAACCAAGCCAACTTTAATCACACTAGGAAAAGCACATTTCATACTTTGTCATTATCACATAGGCTATCAAATCACTTCATTCACTCACTAGGACAACTCCATGACATTACCATGACATCATTGATAATTATCTAACATGGATAAGCTCTTGTTTCCAAATTCAAAATTCAAAATACACTACAGGCATTTATGAAGAGAATGGACCAATACTATGAGGCAAATAAGCCTAAATTGAATATCTAGTGTATGGAGTATGGAAAGGAAGTACATCAAAATAATTATTGTCTTAATATCAAGAAAAAATTCTATGAAATATGTCAAGTAGTGGGGCATGTAACAACGTAGTGCCATCTTCTTCAAAAATATGTTAGGAGTCTATAGAATTTGTATTACAATTTATGTAAGTTAAATAATCATGATGAAATGAACTATAAGGATTTTTGGGAGCTCAAATAAGGAATCATAGAAATTGTATTCATCATTTCTATGTAAAAATTTCCTCAATGAAGTAGATGATTCTAGGCTCAAAGGTTGATAAAGGTTATGCAACCCAAATAGGTCCATAATGGATTCCTAGTTCATTGTAATACTGGCCTCAAGGTTTGGTAGGTTACACCCCTCCTTCATCGAGTTATACACCACCATATTTATAGTATCAATATGAAGCACCTTGGAGCTTATCCATGATGCAACATCAACAAACAATTTGGACCCTACCACCTATGCAACAATAATTTAGTATTGGAGATAATAACCAACAACACCAACATTAGAAAACTGCATAATAACAAGGATGATATAGAAGAGGATATCAATCCAACTAAGGAGGACATAGGGGTAGATATAGAGGAGGGTACCAAGGTGATAGAGGAAATAAATATCTATGGCCTCCTCTATAATGGTACTTGTGTGGATAGTATAATCATGTATAATGAAATTTCCCTATGAATCCTCAAAGATAGTCCTAATGTGCATACTATAGAATCTTTGACTAGCATGACATAGAAGATTATCCTATCTTGGAGAAGTAAGAAAAGGACAAGGCCATATAGAATGTGAATATGGTGAGTGTGTAGCCTAAGGAGAATGGATTCTTGATGTTGTTGCATGACAATAACATGCAGAGAAAGGTTTGATTCCACTTGAGATGCCTCAAGATCAGGGAATATGAAATCAAAATAGGATAAATACACAAACCCAAATAAAAAAAAGGGATTCATGTATAAATCTATGAAGATGTTAAAAAATGTCTAACATCAAGACACCACTGAGGGAGATACTACAACAATAGTTTCACAAAGGTATGGCAATCATATGCATTATGAATCAAGATGGAGTTATCACTATGCTAATAGATCTTTTGAAACTTTTAATCATATTTCACAATGAGTACATCTCATAGAACATTACAAACCTACTTCATTATCTATTGGAGTGTGCACAACATAGATAATAGAAGACAAAAAAGCTAGTCTAGTACATCAAAATAAAAAAAGGCCTAGGATGTAGATGCATGAATTGACATTTAGATTATAGGTTATGATATTAAAGATCTTGTCTTTGATTTTAATAACATATTCAACATGGTTACTAGAAGTACATGAGAAGCCATTAGATGACCAGTTATGATTTAAATCCCAATCACTTTGAGCTTCACTGATTATATAAGGGTTAAGCCTATTGGTCAATTAGAAGATGTGGAGATTACAGTTATAAAACTGATACTATGAGGTGACTTTGCATTCATGGACATGAAAACCACATCAACAAATTACCCTATACTGATAGGTAATAAATGGGCATATGATGGTTATATTACTATCAACATAATGTATAATCAACTAGAGGTGCACCAAGGAGATAAGTTCATTATCATTCCTCTAAACAAAGTGAACAAACCTTACATAATTCTAGTTAAACTAGATTATATATACATTACGTAACAAAATAGTTGGATGAAGGTAAAATCTTAGGATAATATAAAATCTCTATGTGTATTTGAATGCAACTTCTTCTATGAGTATACCAAGCCTCAGATATAAACATTACTCACTCAATAATTCAAGACATCAAAACAATGGAGGCCTAAACTCATAGTTACATAGGTATTGGTAAACTAGTTTGTCATAGAAGATGTTTCATTTATGTCTAAAAAATCCCATACTTGGTTAGAATTTGACTTCCTTTATCAATATGACAATCATATGCAATACTTCATTCAAGGACTTCATTCATGATTTACTAGAAATCTATCTTGATGATTGGGAATTATTTTCCTTGCTTAAAAAACATTTATCTAAGCTAAACCTAATGTTAGAATGATGTCGATCCCTATGCATTATATTGAATTTAAATAAATGTCTATTATTTACACCCTTTGGTGTTTTACTAGGACATGTAGTATGTAGTGAAGGCATTCTGGTAGATCAGGCAAAAATTAAAGTAATCCTGAGTATGCCTCCACCTATTAGTTCCTCCAAAGTGAAATATTTTTTGGGCCACACAGGTTACTATCATAATTTTATCAAAGCATATTTGTTAGAATATTTACTATGCAAAATTATGAAGTCTGTTTGGACTTTAGATTGCCAAGCAGCCTTTATTGAGTTGAAATAGAGATTGGTTACTATGCCCATCCTCATCTTTTTAGACTAGAGCAAGCCCTTTCACTACATGTTCATGCTTCAGGTATCATAATTAGTGTTGTGCTCGTACATCTAGGAAATGGTGGGCTTGACCATCCTATCCATTTTTCCAACTAGAAAATCTATGATGTAGAGAAAAATTACACAAGCATTAAGTGAGAAACATTGGGTGTCATGTTTGCACTACAAATTTTTTTTCATTATTTGCTTGCAACACTATTTAGAGTCTTCACTGATCATCAAGCCCTATGATACCATGTCAACAAGTTGATGTTAGGAAGATGCATCTCTTGATTATTGATGTTATTTTAGGAGTTAAAATTTTGTAGTAATGTAAATCCAGGTAGAGAGAATGTGGGACCACATCATTTCAACTACATTCCTAATGGTAAAGAATCAAAATAATTACAAGAACACTCTCTTGATGCTCACTTATTTCATGTTTATATGATTCCTATTTTTTTTTAATTAATTACCAACTTCATCGAATAAGGAGTCTTCCCTATGCACTATCAAAAACATGACAAGAAGTATCTTGTTACTAGAACTCTACCATAGACCATCATCAATGGGCTTCTATATCACTTAGGGAAGGATAAATTTCTATGCAAGGTTGTTCTAGAACATGAACGACCTCAAATTTTTTAGGAGGCACATTAAATAGTCACAAGAGGATATTTTTCAAGAAAAGCTAAAACCAGGATGTTACTACAAATCAAGTTATGGTGACCTAATATATTCTAGGATGTGCATAGAGTAGCATAGCATTGTAATGTTTGCTAATGCATGGGTAAACTACTACAAAAAGATGAAATGCTTTTACAGCCTCTGTTAGCTAAGTAGCCTTTTGAACAATGGGGCATTGATTTTGTCAGGCTGATTAATCCTCTAAGAAAATGCAATAAATCAAGGTATATCATCATTACAACTAGATATTTTACTAAGTGGGTTACAAATTCTATGAAACCTAGTTGTGGTGTGAAGGATGCAACAAAGTTTCTCTGTGAAAACATTATTACAAGGTTTTATGGGTGATCGAGTAATTTACTTTCTCAATAACACCATTAAGACTCTAACTTATGAATCTATGATTTCTCATCACATAAGTAATACATACCATCCTTAGGCCAATGGTGAAGTTAAAGCTTCCAAAAAAATACTAGGTAAAATGCTAAAAAAGATCCATGACATAAAGTGGGATGACTGGGAAGATCACATTCCTACCATCCTATGGGCATATCACACATAATACAAAATAGCCATAGGTTTCACACCTTTCCAATTAGTATATTGACTTGAAGTAGTCATGCTGATGGAATACATAATGCCTAGTCTACACATTTCCATGGTCATGAGGCTAGGGGATCGTGACTCTCTAACCAACATACTTCTTGAAGTAAATAAGATGAATGAGTATAGACACATAGAAACATGGATGTAGGAAGTTCACAAGAATATTTAGAAATAATAGCATGATAGGAATTTATGCCAGAAAGAATTTCATAAAGATCAACCAATATTACTATATGACAGTATTTTTACAACATTTTTGGGTAAGTTACAAATTTGATAGAAATGACACTATATTATACATGACTTAATGTAGCAAAAAACCATGATTTTAATATATGTTTAAGGAATAATTTGACAAGGGTGAGTATATGTCTATAGGCTTAATAACTACTACCAATGGTCAAATTGATCTCATTTTACTAAGTGAGTGCATGTTGAGTAGCACCAAGTAGTTTAGGATTTCACATTTTTTCATGTTTTATGTGTTTATATTATATTTATGTGTGTTTTTAGATGATCTCTTAAACAACATTTGTGAACCAAGATACCAAGCATAGCATGTGTTAACCTATCCACATGTGCCAGTGTGGATGTCAATGAGGAGTAAACAAAAGAAATTAAGTCTAGGAAAGGTATGAAAATGTCCCATCAACAAAATCTCCACCATATAATGGTCATCCACTAGAAATAAATGCCAAATCCAAGGTTTTATTGATTTAAATATTCAAAAAATTAGTATCCTATTGACATCATTTGTTCATACTTTATACATATACCAAAGAGCATAATGGCATGAATCCACACATGTGCCAATGATTAAATGCCTTAATTACTAGATTGGATACAGATTTTCCACATACACCATTACATTCATGATGAGTGGATAACTAAGCATGAAATTTAAATTAAATCCAAGAAAAACCAAATTTATAAAGGCTAAGTTTAAAGACCCAAGTTGGCATTTCATCCTTGTGCACATTTTTCATGATCTACAATTACAAATAGTCAAGCTAGTTTTCTTGGATAAAGAGTAGATAGTATTCTAATTTCATTACTTCATGTAGATATGGATACTTCTTGTCTCATCATGGATTTGATAGAGGATAAAAAATAGGAAATGGGTATCGACATGGCACTCAAACAAACCAAGTTCAATGACCCTGAACCATTTGATTACCTATGGTAAGAAAAATACAAGCTATTCTGACTAGAACTTATTGATGTTACACAACCACTTACTCTTAAAACTCCCCACTAATACATCAACATAGATATTGAGTTCCTATTATGGATTCCTACATTTGGAAACCTAGGAGAGATCATACAAGTATTGATCAATTGATACAATGATGATAACATCTATCTTGGCCTAGATATCACTATCATAATCAACATAGAAGCCATGGCTTGAGATTTGGGCATGCTTGCATGAGGAGACTCCATGTCTCAGTAAAAGATGTGAACGCCCCCCATTTTACAAGAGGTCTATGATTTGTATGTGTAGAGCAATAGAGGGATTCTTATAGATGAAATCCTAGATGAACTAATGCACATCCTAGTTGAGTGTATCAATAGGAGATTTTGGTAGATGACCAAATTTAAAAAGCAAATATCAAAAGGGGTTATGGACATCGCCCATTGGATGATCCATAAAAATGAGTAATTCTATTAGTAGGTATACTTCATATATGAGTTACTCACTAACATTGAGAACTATTGCACCTCTCCAAAGTAGAACTTTTAATACCAGTTCTTCATATTCCTCCTCTCCTTCATGCAATAGAAGTCCCTAGAGGGATAAGTGTACACTGACATAAATTATTGGTTGGTACAACAATTCCATCTCATCTAGACATATGAGTGTGAATCCATAGCACATGAGGGCAAGTTCAAAGCATGGTGGGAAGAATGTCTAGAGCTGATTAAAACACATTATTAAGTGCCACTAGATGTCATGCAATATCTGGTTTAGCATGGATCTATCACCTTACTACCATGAGGTGTGTTCATCAATATGAGTTTTGATGGTAACCCTTCTAACTGATCCCCTTATTTATCACAATAGACATGGCATAGGCTTAATTGGCCTAACAAAAAAATTTCAGAGCCAAACATATGGCTTCACTATAGGTCATACCACCTAGAATAGTCATCCCTATAACACATCAACTAGAGGAAACTAATAGCTCATAGCAATATAAGGGAGTGCACAAAGTAGAATATCAATCAACATCTCCTCCTTTGAATTGAAATACATGAATCATAACCACCCATGGATGATTCAAAGGTACCATAGATCACAAGCTCATGTAACCTTATTTAGATGGGCATAGATGAACAAGAATTCTACTAGGTCATGATGGCTAACATGGCTAGGTATTTCTATGAAAAAGAGGAGGAGAAGGAATTTTTATTTTGGAAGATTGTGTGCATAGTTAAAGTGTAGAAGCAAGTTCCCCCATAACTATGGGTGTACCTTCCATTGTGCCTACCTTCCATAGTTATAATAGACACCATTCAAGAAGAATATGAGTAATTACAGAGGGGGATCAACTTATTCTAGCCCTAACCTACTCCTACATTCATAGCCAAAGACATATTTGTACCCCTTCCAAAGAGTCTACTTAAATCACTTGTGTACAGACCTTGAACAAGGTGGGAGGCTAGGGTTTCCCCTACACTAGAAGATCACACCTTTGGATGATTAGTCATTTTGAAAAGCACAACCTACCCCTACCTCTATTATACCACCATCAAAGCATAGATTAGTAATGCTTGAGAGGAGGAAGGCATAGGTTTCCATCTTAGAATTTTGACCCATTGATTCACCACCATCACCCCAAGTCTAAGAGGTTAAAGATCTCACACTAGGGCATCTCATAGAAGAATAAAAAAGACTTAAGGGAATAAATATCTCATGCAATAGATCAGTGAGTGTATAAGGAAGAGAATAAAAGATATAATAAGTAATCACAATAAAAATAAGCCACTTAGTAAGCTAAATAAGTTGAGGCTACACAAAAGGCCAAGTATGTAGAGGCTAATAGACAGAAGGCCATGCAAATGGCCAAGAAGGCTTATGAAGCAACTGATGTAGCCTAGAAGGCACAAGAGGAGCAAGGAAGGAAGGAAAAGGAAGATAAACTCACTACCAAAGTGAAGGTAGAAGAAGAAGATAAAATAAAATAGGATGTAGCAACCCAAGTATAGTAGGCCATGGAAGCTGCATAATACATGTAGTAGTAAGAAAATGAAGTTGCAAAGAAAAAGGAGGAAGAAGATGCAGCCATGTGTCAACAATAGGCATAGTCATAGGCACAAGATCAAGCTCAAGCAAAATATGATGGATGTCATTATTCCCTTCATTTAATCAACTTTCTATTGATGTCATATTTAACTAGGGATGTGTCTAAAGCAATATGTAACAAGAAGAATCTTAGTGATTTAGTAATTGATTGTAAGTATTTGTATTTTTTTTTTAGGGGATTTTTAATGTCTTAAGGACTTCTTTGTTTAAAATTTTATTGGAATCAAACTATGAAAATCTGCTAGAAGTAAACACACTTGCAGAAATGAATTTGCTGGAAGTAAACACACTTGCAGAAATGAATTTGCTGGAAGTAAACACATTTTTGCAGAATGAAATAGATTGCTAGAAATAAACACACTTTTGTAGAATGAAATAGATTGCTGGAAATAAACACATTTTTGTATAATCAAATAGATTGATAGAAATAAACACACTATTTAGAATGTTTGGAAAATGATTTCAAAGAAATGAAAATTTAATCTAGAACACCAACAGGGGAAAATATACAATGACTTTTAACTTTAAAGAGTTGGAAGCATTTATAATTTTAACAGAGCTACCTATTTGCTTTTGAGAATAAAATATAAATACTGACAAAAATGAAGATCCTGGTTCTTGAAGGAGTGGGCCCTTGCTCTGCCTAGAAACAAGATTGAAAAAATTAATTTTCTCTCAAAACAGAAATGGCTATTCTATTGATAAAATGTTCTATATTAAAAAAATGTACTAATCTATCCTTATCCCTCTATTCTTCAAATATTCCTACTCTTGAATTCCCAGGTCTGTATATATATTCTTCTTTTGGGGTGCATTGATGGCTATAACTATTTCATGGATACGATGGAACTGAATCATGCCTAGAATAGATGTTGAAGTAAGACGTGGATGGATGTTCAGCTATGTGATAAATGTCTTAAATCTGCAAGTATGGAAATTGGAAGTCTGCTCTTGATTAATAGGATCATTTATTTGACAGATCACTGGCCATTTGGAATAGATCCTTATCAGTTCCATGTCTAAGCATGAAAGTTTTGGAGCTTATCTACAAGAGTACTAGAATTAATTCAGATAATTTCAAAGCTAAATATAGAGTTTTGGAACTAAGTTTGAAAATGTGACAGAACTTGTAATAGCATGGTGGGGTTCTGGAACTAAGCTGTATTGATTCCAATACTTCCAAAAACATGCAATCTACTTCATATTTGTTCTTCAGCCTGATGATGACCTATTTTATTACAAAACTTGAATTTTCCATTAGGAACTACATATATTTTTGAATGTTAGAATCACAATCAGCAAAAGATGGACAATTACATCCTAACTCATATCAGATCAAAATAAAAGTCACAAAATGTAGTCAAACTTAAAAGAAAGAGAGAGTAAGATGAGGTCATTTATTATACATTTAATGAGCATATTCTGACCTCATCATTTTCCCCATACTTACTTGTTTGTAAGTCCCTTTACAAACTTTACTCTTCAAATTCAAGATTGTATATTCTGCATTCCATTTGATTGCTCAGATCAAATGGCTGGAACTGAATATTCCAATGCTTTGATTCAGAGGTACTATACCCTGCTCCTACTTCTACTTTTCTTTTCCATTCCTCAAATTGAGTGGGATCTTGAGGTCCTCTATTTTTCCTAGGAGATATGGGGGTGACAATAAGAGGTGGCCTTGTCTACATTCTTACCCATATGTACAGGGAAGTTTCATTGATCAGAGGAATTATTGTGCATAAAACTTTTGCCCTTTCTAGACTCTAAATCAAATTTTAAGGGGATATTAATTCCCTTTTTTTCAATGCCATCGAGAGAAATTCACATCTTTTCAAACATGCATCATAGATATTATCAAAATTTGCCTTTTCATAAGAGGTGAAGGCATTAATGCTTTTCTATAAATTGAAAAGATAAGGTTCCTTTAACTTGTCATTAAATGCATGGGATTGGAAATGTGTAGCAAAGGTGAATGGGTTGCCATAATGAATTATCATACAGAGACCAGATGAACTAGCCTTTAATAGATGCTCTAACTCCCTCTCTTTCCATGCAATCTAATTTTGAGGAATAGAGACAAATGCGTTAAGCTGGGTTTCCCCTACATATAAATTGATCATAAAACCTAAATTTTTTTTAGCAAAAAATTACAGAGGTAAAATTCATAGAGAAGATTTTTCTATTCTGTATTGGCTAAGGAGTAGGCTACCAAGAAAGTAGATTCATCTTTTATTTCATGTGGAAGGCCACATGCAATCCTTGCCAACTTCCTGCAAATGAATTGTTCCTCTAAAAACATACTATATGTAAGAGAAGGTCTTCTGCATGCAAGTAACTTCTCACTCATCATGCAAACTATTTATATTTTCACAAGATATTTATATTTATCTTTTTCCTCCCTGTAAAATTTTTCTTCCCATTCCTTCTTTGCTTTCCTTTCTTCCTCTATTTTGCTTTTCAAGTCCTTATTAGATGTCTTGATTACACTGAGTTCTCTGCATGTATCATCCCATAACTACTTGAGTGGTACATAAGTCAATTTAGTCTATGCAGAGACTATTGACAAAATGGTCTGTCTCCTAAAAATTGTACATTTTTCCTTGTTATCTATCAGTTGCTTTTTGATCTTTGTTAATTCCTTAGTCTTGGCTGTGAACTAGTTTGTTAATTTTTTAAGGAGCATTTCTCTCTATTCTAATTTGAGTTTGAGAAAATTCAATTCCTCATCCTTTTCCTTGATAATGAGCTCTACTCTAGACAAAAATAGATCCTATTTAACCTGTTGATTTTATTCTTTCTCTAAAATTTTGTGGGGAGTTAAGCATTCTTCTACCACTAGAGGGGATTTCCCTTTCCTTTTTTGAGATGCCTGTTCATCTTTTGCATGTGATGGTGCTTTTATCTCACCCATTTCTTGGAAAAATTGCTCCTCAAATATTTCATCTTCTTTTTCTTTTTATATTTGGCTTGGTCTAGGAGGAGTCATGGCCATGCTGCCCAAAATATCAGAGCTTTAGTTTCTAGCCTTTCTTGTTCTTTCATCTCCTTTGGAATTTCTTTAGACCTTTTATGACATCTCCGTCCTTGAGGAGCCTCAAAATGTGCATACATGGGTCTCCTCTTAGATCTTATTTTAATTTGCTCCTTTTGCTCAGGCCTAGGTGAACTGTCACTATCAGAGATAGGTATTAGTTCTTCTGTAGCTTCTACAGAAGAAGGAATTTCTTGAGAAGGCACAGTAAGGTCTGCAATTTCTCTTCTTCTAGATCTTCTTCTTGCTGGTATTTCCTCTTCCCCTAGTTCTTTCTTTTCCTTAACAGTGGTATCAATTTTCAAATGAACTGAAGGGGCAGGAGGAGTTGTTATTGCTCTTCTAGAAATACCAGGGTTCTACCCAAATTTGCCAAGGAAATTTTCCCACATTTCTTCCCCATTTTTCTTTGAAAGGAAATGGTGTTGGCAAACTAAATGCACTAACCCATGATGTCTAATTATTCCTACACCCCAAGAATACCTCTGGACCATTGTATGGATGGAATCAAAAAGAAACCCTAGAAGGTTTACTATATATTCTAGTTTTAGGCTCCATATCTAAGGTGTATGAGGATTTTTAGGACTTCTTTTCCTACTGACTCAAATTGTCCATCACAGGTTAAATACTTAACTATCCAAAATGCTACTCTATCAAAGGGTTTAGGCAAGCTAGCCCTTTTGACTCCTTTGATGATTTTCTTTATGTTGTAAATATACTAGGATTTAGCTTCCCCCTCTTTGAACAGGGTTTCAACGAGGTCTTTTAATGTCCCTTTGATAGGGTTTGGGACATGCACCATTGGTATTCCAGATATCTCACTTATTACATTCACAAAAAAAGGAATGAAAATCTTCCTAATATTTGTCCTTATTTTCTATAAATTGATAACAAATTATCTTACCAATTCATCATTATATTTTGGAAATTTCCTCAGAAACTCCAACCATCTTGCCTATTGAAAGATAGTTGTTACTTCTTCATCTGCAAGGATCTAGGTATCATCCTATAGTTCTAACTTCTTTTTACTCCCCATGATTCATTCTTCTTTAATCTTATGTAGGTTAGTTGAAGATTGCTTCTCTTATCGGTGGAATTGATGAATTTGGTTATGAAACTAGTGAATTCAGTTGCTGAATTGGTGAATTCGGTTGTGGAATTATTGTACTTAGATGCAGAACTAGAAAATTTAGTTGTGGAACTACTATACTCAGCTGCAGAACTAACATATTTAATTCATTGTATGTCTTTTGAAGTTTTTTTTAGCTAGTTTTTACTTTGTCAATTCAATAATAATAATGATTCTTTATAACTATCTGCCAACTTATTCCATCATCAATGTCCTTCTCATGATTTTGCACATTTAATTATCATATATAATAGATGACTCATCATACTAATATTTTTAAATTAAGTCAAATCACACATGCAAACTTTCAATCTAACCTTTAACAAGTTAAAAACATAATTACCATCCTTAATGATGTAATCCCTCTGTCATGATGACTCATCATTCCTAACAGGTAAAAAAAATGGTTAGAAAATAATTAGAATTCCAAAGAAGTTTTTATTTTGTATTAGCCATTTATTTAAAAAGATCAACCGCCATCGCTAGTTTTCAATTGATCTTTGAGATTTTATTTTTTTTTTTGGGAAGAGAACACCATTTACTAGTTTTCATCCTCTTCCCTTTATTCTCGATCTTTTCATCTAATTATTTGATCATTTTAGAAGAACTAGGTTCTCCCATATGATCAAATTCTTTGTTTGCTTCAATCTACTTCAAGAATTCATCCTTATTAGGAGGCTTCCTATAAAGTTCTAGCATGTGTCCATTGACCAAGAGTATTCTTCTGCTACCATCAATGGGATGTAATGAGATAGAACCATTGTCAAATATTTTCTCAATCTGATAAGGTCCCAACCATCTAGTTCTTAATTTGCCTTTGAATTATTGGTACTTAGAATCAAATAGTAATGCCCAATCTCCTACTTTTAATTTTCTTTCCTTGATATGTGAATCATGCCATTGCTTCCTTTGATCTTGGATTATCTATGTCTAGTGAAGTGCTTCTATTCTTAATTCATCTAATTCATTGAGTTAAAGGATTCACTCCTTTTGAGCTACATCTAATTCAATTTCCACCTTAGCTATTGTCCTCAATGTATGTAGTTCAAACTCAATAGGCAACAAGGGCTTTTTTCCATAGACTAACTCATATGGTGAAAACCTTGTTGTGGTTTTCCAAGTTGTATTGTAAGCCCAGACAGCTTCAGGTAGTCTTTTTACCCAATCTCTTCTTTCTACTTCAACTATTTTAGTGAGGATATTTTTCAATTCTCTATTTGTCACTTCAACTTATCCATTTGCTTGTGGGTGATAGGGAGATGACTTCCTATGATTGATCTGATAATATATTGTGAAATCCTGGATCATAGTAGACATAAATTATGGTTCTTGGTCTAAAACTAAGCTTCTTGGTGCTCCAAACTTTACCATAATTATGTACCAAAGGAAATTAGCAACTGCTTCTTCAGTGGCATTTGTTAAAGCCTACACTTATACCCACTTTATTACATAATCAATACACATAAGAATGTGCTCTTTTCCCTGTGAAGGAGGATCAAAGGGTCCAACAAAATCTAACCCCCATCTCTCAAATGGTTCAATCACTACTTGTGGTTGTAGAGGAATTTCATTGGTAACAGTTGGTTATCCCATCCTTTGACAAGGATCACACTGCCTGATATATATCTTAACATCTTTGTGTAGAGATGGCCAATAGTAACTAGTGCCAAGTATCTTGTGAGTTGTTATTTTCATAGAATAGTTTCCTCCACTTGGTTCATCATGAAATTCCTGGAAGATGTCAAATATTTCATCTTCTCTTACACACCTACATAAAACCAAATCAGCACCACATTTAAATAGCATTCCATTTAACCATTTGAACTGTGCACTGGTTTTGATTAACTTCTTTATTTTTTTTAGTGAAAGAAGGAGGAAACTTCCCTATTGTAAGATAATTTTCCATGTCAGCAAACCATGGTGTATCAACTAAAATAACAAACAACTATTCATCTAGAAAGTTGTCCTTGACTAGATCTTGCTCCCCTATAGTCGTCAGTCTTGACAAGAAATTAGCTACCACATTAGATTTGCCTAGATTGTCCATAATGGTAATATCAAATTCTTGTAGAAGTAATAACCATCTAATTATTCTACCTCCAACCACTGGTTTGTTCATTAAATATTTAATTGTTGATTGATCTATATGTATAAATATTTTGTACCCTATAATGTAATGTCTAAATTTATTGATTGCATAGATCACAGTCAAAAAATATTTTTCAGTGGTAGTGTAATTTCTTTCAGTGGGAGTAAGATTTTTACTAAGATAGTAAATAGCATACATTCTTCCTTCTTCATCTTTATGTCCCAAAATTGCACCAATTGAGTTATTTGAGGCATCAGTTTAGATGTGAAAATGTTTCTCCCAATTAGGTCCTTTCAATATTGGGGTAATTAATAATTTCTCTTTAATTTCTTCAAAAGCATGTTGACACTTTTCATCCTAAAGAAATTCACAGTCCTTGATAAGAAACTTAAACATGGGGACAACAATTTTACTAAAATACTTGATAAAACACCTATAGTATCTAGCATGCCCTAAAAATGACTTGATATCTATGGGGGTTTGAGGAATAGGCAAGTCTGAAATAATCTTGATTTTATTTTGGTCAACCTAAATTCCTCTTTTTGAAATATGGTGTCCTAATACAATCCATTCATCAACCATTATCAAACATTTCTCATGACTAAGAGACAAGTGATGTTGTTCACATCTTGTTAATATTATGTACAAATTTCTTAAGGCATCATCAAATGTATCTCCATGCACAGTAAAGTCATCCATGTATACATCTACATAGTCATTTGTTAGGTATACAAAAATTGTTAATACAACTCTTTGAAAATTTTTTGGAGCATTACATAGTCCAAATGGTAATACCCTATAAGCAAAGGTACCCCATAGACAAGTAAATGTAGTTTTGTCCTAATCCTTAGCAGCAACTCTAATTTGATTGTATCCACTAAATCCATCCAAGAAGGAAAAGTATTGTTTACCTGAAAGGTTGTCTAAGACTTGATCTATGAATGGTAAGGGAAAATAATCTCTAAGGGTGGCTTTGTTCAGTTACCTATAATCAACACAAATTCTCCATTTTTTGTTCTTTTTAGGGACAATTACAAGAGGAGACACCCACTGGCTATCTAAGATAGGGTAGATAAAACCTAATTGTAATAATTTTTCAATTTCTTGTTTGACTATATCCCTTAAGGCTAGATTAATCCTTCTCTGAGGTTGCCTAACTGGTCTAATGTTTTCAATATAAATGTGATGGGTGCAGATACTTGGGTGAATTCCCTTCATGTCTTTATATTCCCAAGCAAAAGATTTAGTATGATTCTTCAGAACATCAAATAGTTTGGCTTTTTCATCATTCTTTAACCAGCTATTAATATTCAAAAAAAAATTTGGTTGAATCTCAACATGTTTGGTTCTAGTATATGATGAACTGATTTGTTGAAAAGGTTTCATTAAGGTGTTTAGTGGACAAGCATGTGGTAACAACATATGATATGTAGCAACATCTCTAAAATTTCCTTGAGATAGAATGCTAGACAAAGGATAGCAGGAAGAGTTATGATACTTATCTTGTTGTAGGTCGAACTCCTCGTTACTACTATTTTCATAAATTCTTCATCATCTCTTGATATCTGTAAAGTTGAGGCTACAGATCCTTCCTCTCCATAAGATAAATCTTGTTCCTCTAGAGTGAAATTATCTTCATTTGTAAGGAATTGTTGTTGGTGTGGTTCTAGAACTAACTGTGATGGTTTCAGAATAGATTTTGTAGGTTCCATAACTAATCCCGACTGCTCCAATGACAATTGATGTTCATTCAATGAAGGATTAACCATATCTTCTATTTCTCAAACATGATCCTGTAATGTTATCATAGCCAAAGAAAATAGATTTTGCTCATTAATATCAAGATTATCAACCCATAATTTATTTTATTATCAATAAAAGGTCGTGCAGAGGGATATAATGAAATTTGCTTAGAATTCTTACCATTTGAAATAGTCATATCACCTGACCTAAAATCAATTAAGGTAGCAGCTGTAGCTAACCATGGGATAACCAAGTGTTTTACCTTTTGAATATAATATGAGGAAGTCAATTGGATATTCCCATGATTCCACCATTACTGTCACATCTTCAATAACTCCTTCTGGTTTTGCTACAGATTGATCTACCATCTACAATATGATGTTAGTAGGTTGTATGCCTATTAATGGTAATGTTTTCAAAGTGTCCATTGTCATTACAATAATAGCTGCTCCCAAATCAATCAAAACATTATGTATATCTTTATTGCCTATAGAGACAGAAATAATAGGGCTTCTAGGATCTCTATATTTGGGAAGTAGGAGCTTTCCTGCTAATAAATCAACAAGTTTCCCATCTACCTGAATAGTCTTGGGGTACTGCTTCTTTCTTCCAGGTTTTTTAAAACATAATAGTTTGATTAACTTATTCAAATCTGGAATATCCTTAATTTCTTGTAACAATGGTATTTCAATATTAAATCTTCTTAGTTCCTACACCAATTCAGATTCCTTAATTTTTATGGCTTCTTTAAATCTTTCTGGAAATAGAATCTTAGTAGAATTTCTTTCTGGTTCCTTATCTTTTTCTTTTTCATCTTCCTTAGGTGCAGCCAGACTAGGGGTTTTAGCTTCTTCTATCATCTTAGTGATTATAATAGGTAGACTGCTAGCTATTTTACCAGATCTAATTTGAATGATTTTACAATCCATTACATTTAGATCAACTAATTTTTCTGGTTTTGTTTCATATACAGGAGTTGTTTGTTTGTTTCTTAGGTTTGCTACTAGTTGTGCTAGCATTTGTGTTTAGACTATATTTTTAGCCTATCTATTTTGTGCTGGAGATCCCATTATGGCTTGTTGGTTCTGATTTGGATATGTTTTCCCTTGCACATAATTACTAAGGCCCCATCTAGGTTGTGGCCAAGCATAAGGATTTCCTTGACCAGCCTAAGGTTGTTGATGTCCTTGAGTATACCAAGATTGACTTGCCCAATCCTGAGGATGCCATGTTGGTTGAGGGGTCCAAGGTGGCTATCCCCAACTTTATGGTACTGTTTGAGCTACCCATGGCATCATCCAAGGATTAGGAGCTAGTCTTGGCATAAACTGTCCTTGGCTGGGTTATCTCTGAACAAAATTCAATTCTTCTATGGTGGATGATGGACTAGTTTGTTTAAGCTGATTTTTTATGAGTGGAAGAAGAGAACAAGCATGAGTATCATGTTCTTTAGATTCACAAACAAGACATACTACTATTTTATCCAAAGGACATTCCCTTATTGCATGCTTCTTCCTACATCTAGGACAATATATGGCTAATGGTTCAATTTGAGCTTTTTCTTTAGCTTACAATCCATCCATGGTGGAGTTTAATTAAACTAATATGTTTGTTTTAAAGTTTTCCAATTCATCCATTAGTTTGTTCATATCTGGATTTGAATTTTTAACCATTTTTCCCTTTCTAGGTCTACCCCTTGTCCTTGAATATTTTCTATAAATTATATGATTGTGTCCATTCTTAATTGAGCAATGTTTCCCCCGCCATTAAATCAAGGGTTTCCCTAGATTCATCATCCAGACCTTTGAGAAAAATGGTTTTACTTAAATCTTATTGAAGTACAAATCCACATCTTTTACTCACAAAGAGGAATTTGTCCAAATAATCTTCCATATTTTCATCTTCTTCCTATTTAATTTTGAAAAATTCTTTCTTTCAATTTCTTCTTATACAATAATCTTGATATTTGTCTAGGAAAATATTTTCCATTTGTTCCTAATTGGTAATAGAATTATATGTTAATCCCATAAACCACCTCATTATTGCATCCTTCAGGGTAGATGGAAACAACTTGAGTTTTTGATTATCTGTCTTGTAATCTTAAGTCTGACATAATACTTTAAACTCAAATAAAAATTGGTCAGGATCCTCAAATGGCATTCCTCTAAATGTGGGCAAGTGTGCAGTTGAAATATTTTTCATAGTGGTTTCATCATCCTCTATTTGAATGGGATATGTAAAGGTTCACTCAGGCTCTCTTCCAGCTTCTCGTGCCATCTCTCTAGTATTTTCTAGTCCCTTCTCCCAGTCAATGTGGTATATGGTCTACTTTGGGGATGGTGCAAAGTCAGGAGTAGGAGGTTGACTACTCAATTGAGAATCAAAACTTTCCCTCAATGGATCTTGAGAAATAATCTTCCTCCCTAAAGTTCTACTTACTTTTGGTGACTGATCCAAAAATTCCAAAGATGGTAGTTTTACTTCTTGTCTTGTAGGAGATAATGGTGCCTCCAATTCTTACTAAAATTCCTTATTTAATATAGAGGATGATGGAAATTCTTGTTCAAATATTTTGGGGAGAAATCTACCCTTGGAGTCTCGTGGTCTACTCATAAATTTTGTGATAACTTTTTAGGGAAATTTTCTTTAATTACTAAATGTATGATTGTTGCTCTTGTTGACACCTAATTAGAAAATTCCAACTAGTGGGTCCCCAGCAATGGCACCAAAAATGATGGGTGTCATTATTCCCTTCATTTAATTAACTTTCTATTGATGTCATATTTAACCAGGGATGTGTCTAAAGCTATATGCAACAAGAAGAATCTTAGTGATTTAGTAATTGATTATAAGTATTTGTATTTTTCTTTTGTTTTGGGGGATTTTTAATGTCTTAAGGACTTGTTTGGTTAAAACCTTATTGAAATCAAACTATGAAAATCTATTGGAAGTAAACACACTTTGTAGAAATGAATTTGTTGGAAGTAAACACACTTTTGCAGAATGAAATAGATTGCTGGAAATAAACACTCTTTTGCAGAATGAAATAGATTGTTGGAAATAAACACACTTTTGTAGAATGAAATAGATTGCTAGAAATCAACACACTATTTATAAGTCTTGTAAAATGATTGCAAAGAAATGAGAATTTAATCTAGAACACCTGCAGGGGAAAATCTACAATGACTCTTAACTTTACCGAGTTGGAAGCATTTATAATTTTAACAGAGATACCTATTTTCTTTTGAGAATAAAATATAAATACTGACCAAAAATGAAGATCCTGGTTCTTGGAGGAGTGGGCCCTTGCTCCACCTATAAACAAGATTGAACTTAATTTTCTCTCAAAATAGAAATGACTATTGTATTGATAAAATGTTATGTATTACAAAAATGTACTAATCTATCCTTATCCCTCTATTCTTCAAATATTTCTACTCTTGAATTCCCAGGTCTGTATATATATTCTTCTTCTGTGGTGCATTGATGGTTGTAACTATTTCATGGATATGATGGAACTGAATCATACCCAAAATAAATGTTGAAGTAAGACATGGCTAGATGTTCAGTTGTGTGATAAATGTCTTGGATCTGTAAGTATGGAAATTGGAAGTCTTCTCCTAATTAATAGGATCATTGATTTGATAGATCGCCAGCTATTTGGAATAGATCTTTATCAGTTCCATGTCTAACCATGAAATTTCTGGAGCTTATCTGTAGGAGTACTAGAATTAATTCAAATAATTTTGAAGCTAAATATAGAGTTCTAAAACTAAGTCCAAAAATGTGACAGAACTTGTAATAGCATGGTGGGGTTCTGGAACTAAGCTATATTGATTCCAATGCTTCCAAAAACATGCAATCCACTTCATATTTGTTCTTCAGACTGAGGATGACCTATTTTATTACAAAACTTGAATTTTCCAAATCACTTGTTAGTAATTATAGATATTTTTAAATGTTAGAATCACAATCAACAAAAGATGGACAATTACATCCTAACTCATATCAGATCAAATTAAAAGTCACAAAATGCAGTCAAACTTAATAGAAAGAGAGAGTAAGATGAGGTCATTTATTATACATTTAATGAGCATATTCTGGCCTCATCAAAAGCTATACAAGAGTAATCCAAATCTATGATCCTAGCATAAGAGAAGAAGAAAGAGGAAGAAGAAGAATGGATGAAGAAATTGAAGGCCTAAGAGGAATAGGCAAAGTTACAAGCTATGCATCAAGAGTTGAAGAAGAAACGGAGGGGGAGGAAGCAAAATGTAAATAGGCTAAAGATGTTGTGTAACAAATCAAGCTATTAGTAGAGGTCTAATTTTATTAGTAATAGGCACCATATAAATGTCATGCATAATTGGAGCAGCCCACATAATAAGAAGCACCATCTATAACTTTGACAGATCTATAGCTTCTTGAGTTATCATTAGGAGGTGTCTAGATTTGGGATGTCCCAATAGTTGGTGCTTAGTGTACCACTTTCTCACTCCTACTTGCCATAACCATACCCCATTTCATATGCAAACACATTGGTTAAACTTCCAATCAAGTGGGAGGCTTTATTGGACATATCTAGGCTTCCCTTGAAGAAATAATTGGAAGATGTAGTAGCTTTCTAGGAATCAATTGCATAAAAGGTTGCCTCCTTAAAGAAAGAATGGGATAAATCTAAAGCAAAGAATGTGGACCTAAAAACTTACCTTCATGAAGCTATGAAGATGATTTAGGTCACCTACACAAAGTTGGTCACTTGAGCAATCAGTGACCAAGTTATGTCTAACTAGTGTAGGCTCAATATGTTGGTCTCAAAACTCACTAAGGACTTGTGCGTAACCCAACAAATCCATGAATTCAATATATTGGGCTAGAACATAAAGACTAAGGCATCCATGTTGATAACCTTGTTGGAGGAGTACCAAAGTATGCTAGACATTACAACACTTTAAGAACATCAGGTCGTATGAAGTCTACTAGATTGGAAGCAACCTTGATGACTTTCTTTCCAATTATGTCACAAATTTCACTATAACTATAACTACCAAGAAAATCATGGATAACCACACCATATTGGTAGATGAGAAGACAAATCTCTTTAGGACTCATTCAATGACTGTGACAATATGTGTGATAAAATTCTCAACTGGTAGAGTGAGTTTCTACATAGTTCATTAGTAGGTCTCTAGGTTGAATGCCATGTAGACAAGCTAGAGAAACTAAGTGGAGAGATCTAGATGAGGGTCAACAATATAAAGGAAACCATAAACATCACTAATGACTTAGACTTGAAGCAACTCATCGATTAGCATACACTATTATGCATCTTATTATGCATGGTTTATAAAGTGATGATCGATTAACATACTTATAAGAGTGACATGTCTTTGTTCTATAGTGAGGTTATCAAGATTATCAACATTCTAGTCTATAAACCACCATTCAATATTTAGCAAGTCATTATATAATGCAAGGCTTCATATTTTGGGGTTAAAGATCTAGCTAGCTAGTCATCTTCCACATCAATGCCACCTCCTTCAAGCTAAGTACTGCATAAGGCACAAATTTTGAAAAAAATTTAAACAATGTTGTATTAGGGATGACTAGTAAGAAAACCAAAGCTAGGATGGTTAAAAACCCATAAAGGATGGCCACCTAGTTATCCCATCCTATTGAAAACTTGAAAGGCTAATAGGTTGGTACACTACTTAGTTGAAAACCTAAAAGGGTAGCTAAGTACTGAGCAAGGGGTGAAAATTAGAAATGGGGCCTTGAGAGATTACTAAAAATCTTACTGGTCTAACCATTTCTTTATATTTTTCCCTACCTACACATATAGATGATCCTATGACATTATCTTAAGACCAGATAACATTTTAATTCCAATAAAGTATTGGGAGAAGAAATTGGATAGTAAAGCTATGTAATATATTCCTCTGATATCCATGTGTTATATATTTAGTTGTTGGTTATTTTATTTTGTCTTATCCTCCATGACTTGTAATAAGATTAGAATAGGAACCATCTTCTCTTTTAGTGCCAAAGTATGAGAAGAATGTGAAAATTCAAAGACTATAAATGATTATATATATTTATTCTTATATGAAGAAGAGATTTCGACCTTTTTTGAGATCAATATAGACTATTTGGTTATGGTTACTTGTTGTATTTTTTATTTTTGTTCCTTGCATGTACTTTTATGGTTAATATTTGGCTTATTTCCTTCTAAGTTTATTTTGAATGCTCTATAAATGTTAATGAATTACTATTTATTCCTAATTCCTATCTAACACATGATAATTCATCTCTATTATGCTTCTATTTTCCCTAGTTTAATATGAATTCTCTAAAATATCTTGCACATTTGATTAAAACTTAGTTATCCTTATCCTTAGCATATTATGATGCTTCAAAAACCTCTGCCAAATGCTTTAGCTCTCCATGAAGGTACTTAATATCTTATACTCCCTCATCACATCTACTAGAAACTTGTATAGTGATTTCTACAAAATACAAATAGAAACTCTTTTCCTCATCCTCTATCTATCTCTTTTTAAGAGAGATAACCATGTAGGAATCATGTTGCACCAAATCATTGAATAAAAAATAGTGAATGCAACACTCTTGATGGTAGTGAGGAGATAAGATCTCATATAATTCATAACTAGATTTTTACACATATCCACCAAGCTATCAATATGACACAAGTTCACTAGACTAATCACAGCTCCTAGGAAGTCATCACACTACTCAGTGCATCACTGCACATATCAAATTTTCAATCCCCAATAATTCATCCAAAATGCATCATGCTCTATCACATATCCAAACACATGGCCTTTTCCTTCCAAAAACACTAGGTATCACTTGTTCATATGCATCTTCATCTTCCTCATCCTCAACTACTTTAAAATAGATACAATTTCAAGTTTCTTTGTACCTCCTTTTACATGGATTTTTTTTATCTTTTGCATCTTGGCTAACAACATGTGGTCAGTAGGATACCACATAATACACCCCTTTGTTTATTTTAAATAACCACAATAAGGTCATGCCTTGTTCTCAACCTTCTCTTATGGAGACCATATTATTCCTCAAGTTATATAGTTATTTCATCTTCAATAGAAACACTGTGTAATCTACTAACTTGTCTGACAAATATTTTTTAGCTTCTCCTACACTCATCTATTCACTTATCCATAGTAAAATGAACAAAATAAGATCTTCAACAAGAGATCCCCCACCTTGATCTATAGAGATATACCTACCAACAAAAAAACATTTTTTTCTATCTTGAACTTGGTCTCTCCTCCTATCACAATAGATCCCACTTACACAAACCATCCAACAATAGAAAACACTCACACATAAGAGTTTTTCACCATGGATTTGATACCAAATGTTAGGAATAAAATAGATCTAACACTAAAAGATAAGATCAATAAGTTATATCCTACTATTCAAGTAAATAATGTGGAAAAATAAGCTACAAAATAAGAGACAAAGAGGGAACACATTACACAAGAGATTACATGGAAAACCCTTACAAAAAGGCAAGGAAAAAAAAAATGAGCAAAATTTTAGCTTCCAAACTTCATATTAACATCAGTAACTCTCTTCTACAATAGCTCCTCCAGCAACTCCTTCAATGATAACACATGAAGCAATCAATGGTTATACTTAAGGAATTTAGGTTGTGAACCAAGAATAACATAGCATACAAGATCCAACATTCAAGCATGCAATATCAAGATTTCATGGATCCACTAACTGGATGAATTATAATGGAGAGATCATACATATTTATGAATTTATAAAAATGAAGAGAGAGGGGAGAAAGAATGCAATAGTGAAATGTGCCACACTTAGTTAGGATGTCATGTGATCCATAGTCGTGGTTGTCTTAATATGCAAGGCATATTCAATTTAGACAAGAACATGTGCCACCTTCATGTGTCTCCAAAAACCATTATTGCCCACTCCACATGTGAGAACAATATTCTATAGTAGCCTTCTTATCTTAATTATTTAAGGGTCAATAAAGTAGATCCACTACTTTAGAAAAATCCATCTGCTTGCATGTGCTTCCAAATATGGCACCCCACTCACACATGTGAGGTAAATAAATAACAATGGTCTTTTGTCTTCTTCTTCCCATGTGCACACAAAGTCTAAAAGGTGTTATAATCACCTTTCAACTTTCCCTAGATATGTGGAATCTTAGAGCCACCACATATGGTACCACACACTTGACTTCTTGAATTTTACACCATGAAACAACACCCATGTGATAACCAATGACAAACCCATGTGCCTTGGTGGAGTGATACGCTCCAGTCCCATCACATCAACTTCATCACATGTGAGAGACCCTCCATGGGCCCTTCCACATCACCAACATGCCATATCACTATGAATAGCAGCCATGAATAGTGATTGTGAATAGTGACTTCACTCCTAACACATCCATGACATATAAATTTTTTAATTATCTAAAAGGAATTATGTACTAGTGGGTTATCATCTTTAAACACAAAAATTTGAATTAAATCTTGTTAAAGTTGTGCCCAATATTTAGTTTTTGTTCTACACTCTTGATGCATGTACCAAGCTATTAGAAGAGGTGTAAGGATGTGGCTAAATATGTGCACCCAGTATCATGATTCTACTCTTTGTGTGGTCCACATATCCACACACTAATATATGTGCAATTATATACATTGACCCTCTTAAAATAAAGGTCATTCTGATTTAACACTAGCTCATAGCTGAAATCTTGCACATAAGATTTCACATTCTTTCGCCCATTTTATTTTTGAGTTTCTATGTACAAACCACCATGTTTCAATAGTTCCTTTTAATACATAGTTGAATATACTGACTCACTATTCCATATCTAATACATGGTGTTCAAGCCTTAATACAAATGGATTGATAGCCTCTATTGAAAAATATTGAGGTATCTAGCATTCTACAATAAACACCATGTGTAGAGGTCATAACTCATGATCTATGTGAGATCAATTTAAGATATGTGCATCTGAGTCACCACTTATGGATGATGTAGAATCCTAGAGTAGAATACCTTACAGATTTGATTAAGTATAGTCCATCATAGTTGCACAAGTATTATATAGGAAGTCTACCTCAAATCTTGTCAATGAATGTAGTAAAGGAGAAACACAATCTTCATTGTGAACCTACCTAACTAAATAATTTTTATAAAACATGTTTAAATACCAATTTTTATTGTTATGTAGTACCTATTTTTCACTTTTGACATTCTACAAATTGTACTACATTTTGCCTTTCATAAATACCCACTTTAAACCAACTATTGTCCCCATAATCATAAGGAGACTCTGGCTCTTTTGGAGTGATATATGGATTTTGATTAGACTTATTTAAAGGTATGACCACTATTTTATCTTTTTAATGCATTTATAACTGATTGTGCATAGTGTTAATAGTCATTTGGCCATTATAGGCTCATTTCTTGTTGATTAAGATAGGGTAATGGGTCTCTTTTGTATTTATGTCGATGACCTCAAAATTCCCTCACACGCTAAGCTTAGCCACTTTGATTTCAACGTCTTCTAATCAGATAATGGGTTTGACTCAACCATAGTACACTAAGCTCAATATTACTAGATTTTAACTCAGATTTAGTCGACTAATGGATTCTAATGTTGATCAAGGAATCATATTGAATGTGCTTTCAAAATCAAATACTATATTTAGGATTTCATATCTAGTCAAGTCAATATCCATTCACAAATCCACATCCCAAGGCTTCTTAGCCTTGACATACCATACTACTTTATCAAACCTTGTTTGTCCTTGTTACACACACTCTAAGAGATTATGTATAAAGTCAGTGATATTCTAAGATATATCCTCATTGCAAAGCATATTGAGTAGTTTCATCAATTCATTAAATAAATCATAATTCCCTCTTGCCATATTATCTTAATAATTTTCCCATACATTTGAGCATCAATATATATGTTATCATCATTGGAGACTAGTTTCTATTGTATTTCCTATAACACCTATGCATCTTGATACATTAAATTATTTTTTATAGCAAGACCAGGATATTTATCCCAATGAACTTTTCTAATACCATGATCCTAAAGCATTTTTAAAGGAGATAATCCTTATTCATATCTCTATGGCCTTATGATGGCTTGCACAAATGCATTTTGCTTCAACTGTGCATTGATCATATTTACATTTTGCACTAGCTTCTCCTTTTTTTATTTCTCCATAATAGTGAAATCTTCTATTTGATGTTGACCTTCGACCCTAGAGTATACACAATAAACTTATATATGAGGTTTGGTGGGGTAGTTTATTTCATAATGATTATATGCACCACATAGATAACATTGCATAAGGGGTCAAGCTTGTTGATTATCATTATTGTGACCTCCTTAATATCCACCATGATATCCTCCACTATATCCCCATCTAAAGCCTATTCTATTCTATTTATATCCCCACCCTTGGGATTGTTGTCCAACATATCCTCCTTTCTAACTTTTTTATGCATCATATCCCCATATTAATTCTAAGGGGAACTTGGAGTCTAGTTTGTCTATTATTGATAAAGATTCATATTGTTCTAGGGTTGTGCATACTAGCTAAAATTTTGGTATGAGGGAGATGATGTATTATTTCAGCTTGTTAGGCCCTATGGATAATACTATAGTGATGAAGGCATCTAATATTGAGGCAATAAAAGCATCCATCCTAGACTACCTTGAGTCACATTTTTCATCTCCATGTCTTCTCCTACAAATTCTTACTTCACAATGGGTATTTGTTGAGATGTAACTATGAATTAATTCTTCATTATATATTGTTTTAATTCTTACAAAGCTCAACAACTTATCTCATCATGATTTATATATTTACAAAAATTATAGTACATGTTGTGTGACTTTTGGATATATTGTTGGAGAAGATGGCACTTAGACGTAGGATGTCAACCTACCCTATAGATTTCACAAAATTTTATTTTAATTATTGGATAGTCATTCCTATGATGTCCATTGCAAACACATTTTACACACCATAAGCCTATTTTAGGCTTATCATTTTCATTCATCTTATTCATCTTCCTCATAAAAGTATCTAACTTAGCTTTTAATTTTAATCACAATGATGGAAGATCCACGTAATCTTTTATCTGTTCTACTCGTATGGTAGTAGATTGAGCATAAACCTTAGTGGAGAATTGGGATTGCATAATAGCAAACATTATTCTTGGTTGTAGGCCCTCTACAAACCAAGAATCCTTATCTTTATGTTCTAAAATAAAATCAATTTTATTCATCACACTAGAAAACATGTGATCATATTCTCCAATTATTTCTCCATAATTTTAATGAATTTCCTTCAGGGCCTGAATAATTTGACTAGAACATTTTTTACCTTAAATTTTTATACTAGAAAATCTTTAACTTGGGAAAGATCGAGGGTATTTACATATATTTTTAAAATGAACTCCAAGGCTCATCCCACCAAAGCCCCTACGAGTTCACACTTCTTCACATCATCTAATGTTACTCCTTTTATAATCCCCTTCATTTCATATGTTGCCAAGTATTGTTCAAGGTCTGAAGACATGTCAAATGGCATTAAAGGCATAAACACACCTACATTAAGCACCATAGTTGGTAGGCTAGTACTTATGAATAAAAATGTTTGAGTAATAGCAACTATGACTAGTGGTGAATACACACTTGGTGTTGCATCATTAAGTGACTGCATAGTGTTCACTATGACTATAGGCTACTACATACTAATATTTTCAAGAGTTCACTATAACTATGACTGCATAGTGTTTACTATGATTGCATAGTGTTCACTATGACTTCATAGTGTTTGCTATAACTTCTTTATTTATAATGCCTGCTTGGTTTCTACACTGAGCCTTCCAAACATGTTAGTAAAGGAATCAAACCAACCTAAATTAGCTTCTCTATTTGTACTTTTTCTAACTTTAATAAATAAAGTGGGCTTGGGGGATGTGTACCTTTGAAATGAATGACATTTTTTTATAACTTCTTCTAACTTTGAACTTAAACATTCAATGTTACAACCTTTAATTTTAATGTTTTCCCAATAATTTTCCTTCTCAGTTCCAACTAAAAACCCTCCCTTAACTATAATCTACCTCTAATTCCTAACTATACTACCTCTGCGTCACTAATCCAACATCATCTTTCTCATCAGGCCCTTTTTTATATTCCACATACCCTCTTATTTCAGTAGTTTCCACATCTTCTCTCAGCAACCTCTCTTCTCTAGCATCTTTTTCTTGTCTGCCTCTAGCTCTAGCACTTCCTTTTCTACTCCTAATCCTATTCACAATTATTTCAGGGTCATTTATCTTATTTCACCTTCTTTGTTGTCATAGCTCCCTTTTTAGTCTTATTATTTTCTTCTTGCTCTGATTTTTTTCACATTCCACTTTATAGGATCAATTTTAAGATATTTTTATTCAATTCTTCATCATCCACTTTCTCTTAAATGTACCTCCATGGTGCTTGAAGTGACTACTCCATATTGGCTAGAGTAGGCACCATAGCCTTTTACATAATTAACATATTTATTAGTAAAGGTATTTAATACAAAAAATTGCCTCTAATTCCTTGGAAAAATTGATCTTGTATAATCTCAAACCTAGGTATCCTTGTAATGCAAACTTGGTAATATATCCATCGGTTTTAGTCTTCATCTAATAATCAACTGCTTGAGATGTTGGGGATCAACCAACAAAGTTGATTACAATGTGAAAGCAACTAAATGCAGAATTAAACTAGAAAGATAAGTAACTAGAATCAAAAAATAGCAAACAATAAGAGATACAAGAAACCACCCTAAAAACTTGTATTAAACTCTTTACAGAAGGAATACAATTGAATAAACTTCTTTTCTTCCACACCTCTCTCAGATGTACATATCTCTTTTAGATCTCTTTCCCTCAAGAGCTCTCTCTCTCAATTACAATCAACTCCAACAACTTGGATTGATACACATATACAATTGTACTGTCCAATTCAATAAGCTATGAAGAATTATCCCTATTATATAGAATTAGGGATCATGAGAAATGCAATTACAACCAATAGATGCACCTCCTAATCAAGGGCTCAAAATAGTCTTACTAAAGATAGAGATGCGGACTTAAGACTAACACTTAATCCTACCATGCAAACATTCTATTGTGTCCACGAAAATAGCATTCTGGATGCACAGGTGACCGACATTGGTCCCTGCTTGTCTACCTGTGACTGATGTTGACCGATCCATGACCGACACCGGCATCTCCTAGTCAACTCCTGACCGACGTCGATCTCTCCTGACCAACGCTGGTGACTATGTAAGTCCTACAACTTCTGCACTCGCTCATTTAGTGAAGCTTTTAGCTCCACACCTCAACAATCTCCCACTTAGAGATAAATAGCTGCACCAGTACCTGTACAGCAACATCTTCTAGCTTTTCCATCTTCAAACTTAATCATGAAGACCAACAAAAGTTGGATAAAGATTCAACTTCTCCTTTGTTACCGGCTTGGTTAACATATCAGCAGGGTTCTTATCTATATGGATCTTCTCCAGCTTCAACTCACCATCCTCCAATACCTGTCAAATGAAGTGGTACCTAAGCTGTATATGCTTGGTTCTTGAATGAAAGGCTGAATTCTTAGCCAAATGAATTGCACTTTGACTATCATTGTATAGTCTGCAACTCTCTTACTCCTTTCCTAGCTCTTTCATGAACCGTGTCATCCATATCATCTCTTTGCTAGCCTTTGTGACTGCAATATACTCTGCTTCTATAGTTGACAAGGCAACAACCTTCTGCAACTTTGATATCTAGCTAACCGCCGTTCCACCAACAGTGAAAACATATCCTGTGGTGCTCATTTTGCCATCCAAATCACCTGCCATATCTAAATCTACATAAACATGTAGAGAAGTGTTTGAACCTCCATAGCACAAATGCCTATTGCTGGTCCCTCTCAAATATCTAAGGATCCACTGAACTGCTTTCCAATGCTCCTTTCCTAGATTGGCCATATACTTACTAACAACTCCCACTGCTTGGGCAATATCTAGTCTAGTACATACCATTGCATACATTAAGCTCCCTACTGCAGAAGCATATGGAACTCTACTCATGTACTCTACCTCATCATGTGAATTAAGATATTGTTCTTTACTCAACTTGAAATGTCCAGCCATAGGTGTACTTACCAATTTTGCATCCTACATATTGAACCGTTTCAACACCTTGTTCACATAATCCTCTTGAGACAAAATCAACCTGTGATTTTTCCTGTCTCTCTTAATGATCATGCCAAAGATTTTCTTTGCTGCTCCCAAATCCTTCATGACAAATGTGTGAGCTAATTTCACCTTAAGCTCAGAGATATCCTGCATGTGTGATCCTATAACCAGCATATCATCTACATACAACAATAGAATAATATATCTACCATTATCCAATCTCTTAAAATACACACAATGGTCAGATTGACATCTACTATAGCCATGCTCAGTCATAAACCTATCAAATCTCAAGTACCTTTGTCTAAGAGCTTGCTTGAGGCCATACAAGCTTTTCTTCAATCTGCACACTAACTTCTCCTTACCTTTTACTTCAAATCCTTTCGGTTGATCCATATATATTTCTTCATCCAAATATCCATGAAGAAATGATGTATTAACATCAAGCTGCTCAAGATGCAAATCCTCAATAGTAACTAAAGACAATACAGTCTGTATAGAAGTCATTTTAACAACAGGAGAAAAAATCTCACCAAAATCAATACATGGTTTCTGTGCAAATCCTTTCACTACCAACCTGGCCTTATGTCTCATCTGTCCATTCTCACCTTCCTTCAATCTGTAAATCCATCTATTCTTTAGTGTCTTCTTTCCTGCTGGCAACTCAACCAAATCCCATGTTTGGTTCTCTTTCAAGGAATCAATTTCCTCATTCATGCCTAGCTCCCACTGATTCTTGGATTCCACCTATATTGCTTCATCAAAACTCTTTGGTTCTCCACCATTAGTAAGAAATAAATAGAATAATGAAGGGGAATATCGAATTGGAGGTTTACTTACCCTTTCTGACCTCCTGATGGGTGTCTGAAACTCATTCACAACATGCTGTTTGCCCAAATTATCTGACAGTGATCGACCTCGGTCACCTCCAGGCCTGTTACTGGCCGACATCGGTTCCACATGACCAACATTAGTTTCTTCCTAGCTGACGTCGGTCACTGTCTGATCGACATCGATTCCTGTATTACCAATGTCAATTTTTGCCTGACCGACGTCGGTCTCTGTGTTTTCCTATCTATGATAATTCTTTCTCATGAGCTCATTTTGGACCGTCACCTCGTCCAATTCTCCATTGCTCTACCCAGATTGATTCAGCTTCTTGAGCTGATCACTATACATCACTTTTTCATTGAGAATAACATCATAGCTCTTAATTATTTTGTTAGCTCCTAGATTCCAAAACCTAAATTTGAAATCATCAGAGCCATAGCCAATAAATGTGCACCTCATAGACTTAGCATCCAGATTCTTTCTATTTTCCTTATCAACGTGCATAAAAGCTTCACAACCAAAAACTTTGAGGAATGAGAGATCTACCTTTTTACCTGTCCATGCCTCTTCTGGAATTCCACCATCTAGAGCTGTAGAGGGTCCTCTATTAATTAGGTACACTACAATATCCACAGCTTCTACCCAAAACTCTAAGGGCAAACCAGCATGCAATCTCATACACCTTACATGCTCCATTACTATTCTGTTCATCCTTTTAGCAACTCCATTTTGCTGAGGTGTCCTTGGAACCATCCTTTGCCTACGTATTCCATGCATATAACAATACCAGTTGAACTTGTGGCTACAGAACTCACCACCATTGTCAGATCTCAGGCACTTCAATCTCTTGCCTATTTCATTCTCAACCATAGCTTTCCAAATCTTAAAAGTGTCAAAAAAATCAAATTTCTTCTTTATACAATATACCCATACCTTTCTTGTAGCATCATCTATGAAAGAGACATAGTACTGTGATCCTCTAATAGAAGCAACCTGAGCCGGCCCCCACACGTCTGTGTGAACAAGCTCCAATTTTTGCTTCTTCTTTGTTGACCCAGTCTTGAGAAAACTTACTCTTTTCTGTTTCCCAAAAATATAGTGCTCACAAAAATCTAGATCTATGCTTTTCAAATCTGAAAGCTTACCTTTTGACTTAAGAATTGTCATTCCCTTCTCACTCATGTGGCCGAGCCTAGAGTGCCACAACTTTACATCCACATCTAAAGTAGATAATACCGAAGGAAAATTATTAGTAATACAATTACATAAATAGAGAGTACCTACTCTCTTACCTCTGGCCAATACAAGTGCACCCTTGGTCACCTTCCAAGATTCAGCTATGAGAGTTATTGTACAACCCTCATCCCCTAACTTTCCTGCAGAAATCAAATTCCTCTTCAAGCTGGGAACATGCATGACATCTCTCAACACCCATGTGTTGCCATTCTGCATTTTTAGTTGCACCTTTCCTTTGCCAACAATTTTACAAGGCTCATCATCCCCTAAATAAACTATTCCAAAATCTCCATGGACATAGTCACTAAAATATTCTCTATTAGGGGTAGCATGAAAAGAGGCACCAGAATCTAAAACCTAAGATTCTATATTATTATGCAAAGAGAATATAAGAGCATCTTGTGTAATACCTATAACTTTTGCTTCTTCTTTACCTTCATACTGATTGTCCTCTTTAGGTTTTGACCAGTAATCTTTGCGTATGTGCCCTATCTTTCCACAATTCCAGCATTGTGGCTTCCTACCATTTCTAGATTTGGATCTACCTCTCATATTTGACTTAGACCTTGATCTCCCTTTCTTGCTCTTCTCTGTTTGCCTTCCCCTACTCTCAAAACTTAAAGCGTTCCCTGATGTTTCTTCTGTGCTTTTCTTGCAAATTTCTTCATTCAATATTACACTAACAACATCATCTACTTTTAAAATATTTGAAGTAGATGCAGTATTACTAACTACCATTACCAAGCTATGCTAGCTCTCAGGTAAAGAGCATAAGATTAATAGAGCTTTAATTTCATCATCAAACACTATTTTGACTGAATTTAATTGATTTGCAATTCCATGGAAATCATTAAGATGATTAGATACAGATCCACCTTCCTGCATTTGTAAATTAAATAACTGCTTCATAAGATATACCTTATTTAAAGCTGAGGGTTTTTCATATAAATTTGCTAAAGTAGTCATTAACTCTACTGTTGACTTTGCCTGTGATAGATTAGATATCACAGTAGATGCCAGACTCAATCTTATAGATCCAAGAGCCTTTCTATCAAGAACTTCCCATTATTCATCTTCCATGTTTGTGGGCTTCCTTGCAACTCCACCTAATGGTAAGTATAGATATTTCTGATATAGATAATCTTCTATCTGCATTCTCCACAATTGGTAATTCTTGCCATTAAACTTCTCCATTCTCAGTTTACTTTCTTCTGCCATTGCTTCTCCCACTCAAACAAAAATCCCTGTGAGTAACCTGTAATCAATACACACTAACCAGATCTAAAACACCTGTTAGTCAACCTGAGATCTGATACCACTTGTTGGAGATCAACCAACAAAGTTGATTACAATGTGAAAGCAATTAAATGTGGAATTAAACCAGAAAGATAAGTAACTAGAATCATAAAATAGCAAACAATAAGAGATACAAGAAACTACCTTGAAAACTTGTATTAAACTCTTTATAGAAGGAATAAAATTGAAGAAACTTCTTTTCTTCCACACCTCTCTTAGATGTATAGATCTCTTTCAGATCTTTTTCCCTCAAGAGCTCTCTCTCTCAATTACAATCAACTCCAACAACCTGGATTGATACACATACAATTGTACTGTCTAGTTCAATAAGTTATGAAAAATTATCCTTATTATATAGAATTAGGGATCATGAGCAATGCAATTACAACCAATAGATGCACCTCCTAATCAAGGGCTCAAAATAGTCTTACTAAAGATAGAGATGTGGACTTAAGACTAACACTTAATCCTACCATGCAAACATTTTGTTCTGTCCACGAAAATAGCATTCTAGATGCACAGGTGACCGACATCAGTCCCTGCCTGTCTGCCTGTGACTGACATCAGCCGATCCATGACCGACGCTGACATCTCCTAGTTGACTCCTGATCAATGTCGGTCGCTCCTGATCGATGTCGGTGACTGTGTAATTCTTGCAACTTCTGCACTTGCTCATTTGGTGAAGCTTTTAGCTCCACACCTCAACATGAGACCAATCATTATCTAGGTTATGCAGTCTATCTAATTTTTCCTCAGTCTAGCCTATAAATTTTATTCTCCTTAGACTAAAATAATAGTATTCTAGTCTAGTTAGTCACACAACTAGCAATCTAGGTAATTTTCACCAAAAAATCTCATAGATTTTACCATGGAGATGTTCTTGGGTAATCCCCTCTATAGTTTTTTTACTCTCCATGCTTCTTATTTTAGAAAGTTATGGATTCTCTCATCTAACCATCTTTCCATGTCTCTCTAACCTGGCATCCATCTCAACATATTTCATCCAAATAGGCTCCACGCTCATCATACCATTGTTAACAAAGGCTCTTGGAAATGCTCCAGAACATGTTAATTATAGGGATAACTTACATAGTGAAGAGTAACAAAAGGCATATAATAGATGAAAATATCACCTACCATCTATGATGTAAAAATATGTATGCAAAATCAAGAAGAAAAAATATGTAACCAAAAGACAGAACATAACTAGCATAGCATTCAATAATAGATTAAAGAAAAATAGAGTACTCACTACACATCAAGCATACATAAAAGAAGATTAAGAAAACCATAATAGAAATTTTTTATTAATCTCTATCAACACATCAAACTATATTCTATTACATCAAAGTGTTATATATAGTTTTTTACAATTCTATTATCTCTTCACATTCCAACCTTTTGAGATACAAAAATAAAGACTCTTAGCATTCTTGTATTCCTTGATTAGGCTTACAAGGTTGAATACATACAAAATTTATGCAAAAGACAAAATCATACACTTTGTACATGTGTCTTATTATACTTCACAGTTTTACCATGCTCCATTATTCATCTAACATAGATTAAGAAAGTTAATCAAATTCTTGAATACATGCTCTACATATATGTTATGGACCCAAAAAACTATTGGGATAACTATTTGTATCTTATTAAATTTGATTACAATAATAACTATCATAGTTAAATTAAGATGGCACCTTTCCAAGCTTTGTATGGTTAAGCCTATAGAACCCAAATGATCTAGGATTGGCTTGAGGATAAAGTCATAATTAGCCCTACCATGTTAGAAGACATGGAGTGGAAATTAGTTAAGATATGATATCACCTTAAGACTACTATGGATTGGTAAAATAAGTATTCTAATATAAATATAATTGATCAACATTTCAATGTTGGTGATAAATTGATCTTGAGGGTGAGACCCAATAAGAGCCCTATCTATTATAGAAAAGGATCAAAGTTGGTACCTCATTTTTTAGGGCCATTTGAAATTTTGGATACCATTAACATAGGAGCTTATTAATTGGCTTTGACACCTATCTTATCTCATGTTCATGATGTATTTCATGTTTATATTTTTTACTAGTATATAGTTGATATTGCTCGTGTTTTGGATTGGATGGCCTTGTAGGTTGACATTGATGAATCTTTGTTTTTGGATCTAGTCTATATTATAGTGCACAAAGCACTATCCCTTTAAGGTAAAGACCTAGACTAGGTCAAGGTCTAGTGGGATAGATATGATGAATCACTTGTTACTTGGGAAGATGTTGCATCTTTGAGGGTTCAATACCCTCACCTTTTTAAAGACTTCTATAAGTATACATAAGGGGAGGGGGATGTAAGACCCCATTTTTCATAGTGCTCATCTTTAACATTAAATACTATGATATTTTAACTATTCTGACTTAGAGTCAAGAGATGTGTTGTTATTCATGACCAACTATGGCATGCAAATATTTTTATGAAGACTTATCATGTGTTGGAAACCATGGTAAATACTTATTATTAATCATGTTTTGATTACTCGCTTAAGAAAGTATTTCCTTTATGTGATAATGCAATCATTAATCTAATTATGTCTATGAGATATATTGACTTAAATAATTTTGGATCATTGGTCATAAATTTTTATATTGATAAATGCATGTGTATAATGTTATATGAATCTATATATGTTAATTTTATATTCCTTAGATGTTGGATATGAAAAATTGATTGAGTATCCTAATTGATTAAATCTAGTAGCTTTAGGTATTATGTTATAGAAATTTGATGTGTGTATCAAGTGTGTAGGAATAAGGAAGGGCCAATGAAGCAAAGGGAATACACCAAACATGGTTATAGCACTAAAAAACCTTACTTTAACCCTTTCCTAAACCCATATTAATTAGTCAGTTATTTAAGATTCCATCTTCACCTCTTTCTAACTTAGAGCATTATTTAGGTGGCTAAACTTTAAGTTTGGTTATTGAAACTTGTTGTTGCCTTACCTTAATATATTGTAATTCAAGTAGACAAACAGTTATAATTCCTAGTGGCCAACCAATATCTATTTAATGGATTGCCTAAGTCTAGAATCAAGTGGGAAGAGGTGAGGGATTTCAGGAATAAACTATAGCAACTTATAGAGCCACCATGCTTAGCTTCATTTAAATGTTCATTAAATGCTTGTTTGAATTGTATTTGGGACTAGGAGTCTCCTTAGATAAGAATAGGGAATAGGACTATAGTTGGGTGTACAATAATTCCCTTAAGTATAGTCCCATTACTTAAATATCTACCCTTTCCTTTTCCAATGATGTAAACATGATCAGAGCTAGGAGTCTTAAGCTTGGGGTTGTCTAAAGTAATAGCTTGATGATGAAAAAAGGTTAGGCAGTGAGCCTTTTGTTATGCCTAATTTTTACACCCCTAGTTTTTTTGAAATAATATGTTATTATTCACACTTTATCATAGTGATGATGTAGTCATAAATTTTAAAATTGTGTCAGTGACCCAATCAATTAGTAGTATTTTTGGATGCATATTTTCAATTACGAATTGGTGATGATTGGTTGATGAATTCATGTTTATATTTTAAGTGGTTTCAAAAAGCAAAAATGGATAAATGAATAAAATGTGCACATATATTAGTGATAATGTTTATGATCATTTATATTTCTTTTTAGTTCATGATCAAATTATAATGTAGCAAAATAGGATATTTTGATGGTTGAAAGCATTATATGATTATGGTGATGAATCAGTCATATTTTTTTAAAATTTGGGAAGGCCTTATATTTTATAGTTTTTCAAATCAAATCCATCATTTGATTTATCATAAAATTTACTTTAAAAATTAATGTGAGTCCATTAGTTGATAAATGGTTCCCATTCAGTCAAAATTTAGTCATGATATAGTAGACTTTGTGAAAATATTTAGATTGATTCAAGATTTGGGAGAATTATTTCTTTAATATATAAAGGAATCCTAAGTTCTAAATGATTAATCCTAAATTTTTATATAACTATGGTTCCTAAGTCAAATATTATCTACCCTAAATTCTAAAATTATGTGACTTATGGTTTTAAAAAGTCCTATCTTAAGATTATTTATTCTAAGTTCTAAAATAATATAACCATCGAATCTTAGTGATTCTAAGGGCATTGAAATGATTTATAAAGTATATAAATAAGTTATTTACTTAGGTATTTATCTCATGGAAATCATTTCAAAGGGAAAAAGTAGTGTGAATGACTTGTTTCAATTTCAAACCCTATATGACATAGGATGGTGAGTTGGCATTTGAGTTGATGGACGTCATGTAATTAGCAGATGTCTTGACAATAAGTTGTTAAGGGAATTTAATGTAGAGCATGATATTGATGATTTGAGATCAAGTTAGAGATTTGGTGGTAAGAAATAAGTTATGGCAAGGTGTACATGCCTCAATCTCAGAAGTTGGTAAGGGGTTTGGTAGGCATTTTGGTGATTAATAAGTTTGATCTTTTGCTAACTTATTTAGTGGAATTTTTAAATACATTATCCTTTATTTATATGAACCAATGAGATGTGGACACATTAGTAAGGTAGTTAAAATCAAGGTTGGTAATTATAAATAGCTCTCTTCTTTCATTATTTTGGTCATTAAATAAAGCTTGTTTGTGGAAGCGAACCTCTAGCAGTTTGGATTTGTGAATTGTAGATAGAGATTTTGGGTAGAAAGGTAGCAAGGAAGCATTTGAAAGTATGCCACAAACTAGATACATAAGTTTTGAGAAAATTCTTGTTGATATTTTGAGTATTTTTCACCTATATGATAAGAAATAGTTTTTATTCTGCATATGTCTATGCATGTATGATGGAGAGTCAAGAAAAGTTATGGTTTTTTAATTTTTGCTTTCATGCATGAGATATTGATGTAAATAGTTATTGTTTGATATTTTCTTACTGGAAGATGAGATAACAATAAGTTCTTATTGATATGGTTTTATTGATCTATTTGAGGTTTCTCTTTTTCAAAATGCATAGTGTTGAAGTTATGTGCTTAACCTATCCAAAATAATATTCAATGGTGTGTTTTGAAACATCTATGGTTAAAAGGTTTTATTAGGATTTTAGTTTTGTGAATAAACTCTACTCATCTATTCATGAATATTTGAAAGAATTGATAGTTTATTATCATGCATGCAAGTTTCAATTCTCTACAAGTTATGTCAAGGAAATATGGCATGTTGAACTTTGAAATTAATGAAGGTTTTCTTGGGATTTTGTGTTGGAGTTTGATATTTGATGGGTTATCATGTTGAAATTTTTTATGTTTCAATCTTTAAAATTATAATTCTATGCATCTTAGGGTTTTGTGAAGTGTGAAATATTAAAGAATCTATTATGATCAAAAGGTTTCTATGTTCAATAAAATTTTACAGTAAAGATTCATATTTATGGATTTCTATAGAAGTAAACCCTGCTTGTTTGTTTAATTTTGAAAGTTTTAAGTGGTCATTGGTTTGATGTATAAGTGACAAGGGAGATTATGTTCAAAATGGAAATATTTTCTCAGTTGTAGCCTTTTATAATTTTGTTTATTTATGGTTTCCATGTACAAGTGAATTCTATCCACATATTCAAGAAATTTTGAATTATTATGGTCAACCGTAATATAGAGGAGGCATATCAGAAAATGATTCTAACATATAAATGCAATTACATTTATATATATATTTGCATATATAAATTCATTAAGAACAATCTTTAAAATAATGAAGTTATTTCTAAAAATTTACCTAAGATTTGAAATTTTGGGTTTTGTTTTGAAGCTAAGGGTTAAAATAATTGGTGATTTTGAAAATTTGTGATAATTTCTTTTTGTTTTGAGACATAATGGATTGGAAAGAAAATATTTATGTCAAATATTTCCTTGATTGAAGAGTTCCTATTGAAATTTATTTAAGAGAATGCATACATAAGATAGTAATAAGAAAGTGTTGACAAAATATTGTTTTGAGACATAATGTTATCTATATTTCAAGGAATCATAAGTTGATAAGTTTATGATAGTCACCATATGGAAAATACGTGCCTATAAATTAATAAATATTTATGATAAATGGAACTCATAAAATCTTGCTTTGAAATCAATTCAATTTATCTTCTCATATATTGTTCAGATAATTAGAATAATACAAATACTCATATTGAAGTTAGAGTGCTCAAACAAATTAATTTGGAGATTGATGAGCCTTCGACTGATACAGGCACAAATACAGTCCATCTTCTAATTATTAAAATAGAGTTCAATGAATGTGTCAATGAACAAGGGAAGATTATAATTGAAGTGCTTTTAGATTCTGATGATTACTGGATGTCTACGGGAGTAAAAATTTTAGATGGTGGAATTTTACACTTTTAGATTGAAACTTTAACTTTCAGATTTTGATATTTTTGTTGATAATATTTTGGAAAGTATAGCAGACTTTAATTTCTAAAATATATATGCCTAAGTTAATTTTGGAATATGCATTATGGTTAAATATAAATAGAGATTTTATTAATTCTAATTTTTCTATTTATTGATTGATATATGTATTCCATTTTATTATTTAGTGATTAGGGTCCCCACCCATTAGATAGAACCCAGTCTGTAATCAAATACTTGATCTATTAAAACTTTTAAGTCTTAAATAAACATATCCTTAACTAATAATTATTTACAATTAATTGACTTTTAAAGCCAATTAGTTAAATTAAACTAATAACTAACTAAGGTTAGTTATAACTTATTTTTCAACTAAGTTTGAAGGATAAAAGGAGACCAAAGATTCATTTGAAGAGGAGTAACAACACAGGTATTAAATATTTATACATTATGAATTCAATCATTCATCTCTATCTTTTCTATGCAACTTCTCTAAGATAGCATGACTTTTGCAGATGGACCCAATGGTACTTTTTTTGATGGTTGAGTAATTGCTTAGGCAACATAGGTATATCTACTTTTTATATTATCATTTATAATATATTATCTCAGGTTTGTCAAGTTTAACATCATTTGATGATTTCTATTTGTAGTTCTATGTGTAGAATCTAAGTATTCAGCCCAAATAATGATGAACACTTAACTATTTGTGACATCTCATTGATCTATTTTGATTATAAAAGTTGTCTCTCAAGTTTTTGTAAAGAAAGATGTTGGTTTCTCAAATAAATTTTTTCTTTTCTTCTAAGATGACTCTCTCTTTTGAGGCTCACAAAGTTTATTGTACTTTATATTGGCTTTAATTTTAATATAGTTTATTTTGTTTTAGATTAATCTTTAATTAGTCTATTTTCTTTCTATTTCTTAGTTTAATATCTTTTAGTTTACTCTTCATTTTTGTTATTTTTTCTTTGATAGATATTTTTGCTTGCTTTCTTTAAGATAATTTATTTTCTTTTTGTGTGGTTCCTTCTTATAGTTTAGATATAGTTTCAAGTTTATTTGTTAGACTTTATTAAATTTTTAGATTCAATTTTTGTTTAGATTACATATTAGATTTGTTTAGATTTCAGATTAATAGTTTATAGTTCCATTTTAGATTTAGACTGTGTATTCTATTACATATGTTAGTTTTTAGATTAAATTCTTTCCTTTGTAGTTGGATTTGTTTAGCATTAGATTTTAGTTGTTATATTTTGTTAATTTATATTATTTAAGTTTATTTAGTTTAGAGAGTTTGTTAATTAGTTTTATATTATTAATATTTTTCAGTTGTTTAGAGTTTGTCTACCTTCTTAGTTGTCATTGATTACTTTCATCTTTATGTTGTAAGCATGAACATAAGATACACCTTTCAGAAATTTAATTTTTTGTCCTTCAAGAGATCATCTAATTTATAAAATTTACTCTATTGTATAGGTTAGATGATAGTTTATACCAGACTTGAGATTGAATTATATAATATTGAAGGAATGATTAGCTTCTTAGATCAAAGTATTGCTTGTGAGTAATCTTCTTGATATAGTTGATTTTCATGTTGTGCTTGATAAATTTAGTAAATGTTTACAAGCTTGATTTAAATCTATTATTGAACATAATAATCCCCAAAACTTTAAAAGACCCCTTTACATGATTTAGGATTGATTTTCAATCATAGGTCCCTTATGATTAAACTAATATGATTCCATCTTGACCTTCATGATAAATGAACGGGTTGATTCATTGGCATAACATTTTTCACCATCAACACCTTCCTTTAAATGGCCTACATTTTTTTGGAGAGAATGAGAACCATTACTAAATAATGATCATTGTTTTATTATTAAATTAGCCTTAGATTTGTGCAACATGATTATGTATAGGATGGATGGCATCTCTTGTATTGATAAAATCTAATATCAACCATATTTCTTATATTATTCTTATGAAATATAGTTATTTTTATAATGACCTAGTTGTGGGTAAAGGCTTATGTTATATTTATATTGAACCTTGTTGATAAACTATGATGTAACTGAATGATATATATTTTATATGTAAATCCTTGAGAAGGATTGGTTACTTAAGGAAAGATTCCTTAGCCTTTATGGATCCTTTAATAAAATGATAATGTGTTCCATTGCTTAAATATTTTTTATGAGAAGCTTATCAATTAAGCATTGTGTCTCTCCTATACTCAATTATGGTATATATTTATGGATTGACCTTAGCTATGTACAAGTGCAACTCAAATAAATAATTATGAGCTTACCATTAGGAATAACAATATATCTTGTAGGAATAAACTAAATATTGATGTTATTATAGTTTGATATTATGTATTTTGGAAGGTTCCTTGAGTTTTAGCATTCGAGTAACTATCTGCTGAGAACCTTCCCCATAACAAGACCAACTATAATAAAAGAAGAGGGTCCCAAAGATCAAACATCGAGTTCTTATATTTATACATCTTAATAATTATATCATTTGGTACCTCAACTTGAATGAATTAAATGGATCTATGTGTTAATGTCGTAAGAATAATATCATAAAGAATAGACTAATTGGCTCATAGGCTTGAGAATCTTCTTAGGAGATGTTTAGCTAGATTGAGCTTGCCCAGAGGTTTTATGCTAGTTGACAAAACCAATGATAATATTGTTTTAGTATCAAGGTAATTTATTGTGCAAATATAGGTCCCTTAGGCATAAGTTTAAACCTTCTAAGGAAGGTATGTGTATCTTTGGATGTGTTAATGGTGGTGATCCATTAGTAGAAACATTTTTCCTTTCCTACTCACACTTGTCTCAAACATTTTCTATTTTTGCTTGGGCTTATAACTTAGTTGATCTTCTTTAGATCAGATGTTTAATCCCTTTTCATTTCATCTTGTTAATCAGATTTTACCTTACCATAATTTTATATTCTAGATTGTTTAGCCTTAATCAATGTTCGTGTTGACTAGTTCTTATTTTTGCCTTAGCTAATGATGCTTTGGATTTTCTATCAGCTTGCCTTAGTCATATGATCTTACTAACTGAATCATTCACTTGAATTTTGGCCTTAGTCATTTATCACTTTGGGCTTCTCTTTTATTTTTTGCCTTAGTCCATTTTTTTAATTTTTGAAAGTTTTCCAGATGATGTCACATAACATCATTCTAGAAACTCAAAGCTTTAGTAGGACACTTATTGGGCAAATGCCTCTGGGGTCCTAAGAGGCTACCATGTGGTATATTTTTAGAATGTGTAACATTAGGAGGATTGAACCATTAGGATAATCACCTAATGCCTCCAAGATCCTAAGGGCCTGAGAGGCTTCCACATGGTAGCTTCTCATAGCTTAAAATATTGGGAGGAATAAGCCTTTGATTTGATCATCTAATGTCTCTAAGGTCTTTAGGGCTTGAGAGGATACCATGTGGAAAAATTTTATATCTAAAAACCTCAAAAGGATTAATCCCTTGGGATAAAACCTAATGCATCTGAGGCTCGAGCATCTAAGGAGTTACCAAGTGGTAGTGTCTTGGGGTACAAAAGATAAGAGGGCTTAGAAATTAATGTTGGACCTAGGGTGGCATAATTATAACATGTTTTTCATCCATAACATTCATTGGGAATAAGGAAAGTAGACCCATATCCACCATATGGCACTTGACTGTGTCAGTAGTGGCCAAGGCTATTTTTGATGGCTATCTCAATACCTTAACATAGTATTATAGGGCATTGGCCTACAAATTAATTACTAAAATTTTGTCTAAATAATTAGAATTTTAATATCATAGGTAGTGGCATGCCCCTATTCCTTAGAATATTAGTGTTCGACAGACATTTTATTGTGTGTTTTGACTATTATGATTTTCATACATCAACCCTTGCTCTATGAATGATTGTGTGATAGGTGGTTTTATCATGTCTATTTTATTAAAATAAAATGTTCATGACAAAAATATTATGTTCATAGACACCCAATTTATCTATGGTGCCTATAAAATAAGTTCAAAAATTATTGTGTTGTTCACAATGATGTAGTTATAGTCAAACCATTCCCACTAGATGAAAGTCCAAGAGAAGAGGATGCCACCAACATGACTGGCATGTTTTCTATGTATCAATATAAAATCCACCTAATATAATCCAAACCAAAGTTAATCTATTGTATCAACATGTTTTATGTTGTCTTAATTCAATTTGGGTATGCAAACTATTTTATTTTGTCACTCAAAAAGAAGAGCAAGATTGTCTCCATAGTTGGAATGGTGATTGAAAGATAATATCGATTTCCCCAATCTCAAATGAAGTATAATCATGAGGTGGTTTCCCAATAGTTAACTAAGAATGACCTAAGGGATATGTTTAAATTTTGGGCAAAATACCCTTATCATTGGGTCAATAAGGAAGATGCGAATAAGATTCATATTCATCAAGGTAGAATTGGCATCTAGATTGGATGGATATCATGAATCATGTATTTGGTGTGTGTGACATATCACATGTCAACCAAACATGGGTGCCCCTACTTTCCATGATCATCAATGACATTAATATTCCATCCCTAGGAGAATTCCTTTCCTTCAATCTCAAATAGCTAATGTTAAAATTGAATGATGGAGATAACATATATACAATGTCTTATTTGATGGAAGTTACTATTGTCACAATATTATTCATCAAAATTACATAGTACACTCCTATCTTAGGGGTTTTAGTACACTATAATTTTCAAAATTTATATCTTCATAGGTTTAGACAATACATGGAGGCCATACATGAATGTTTTTATCCTCCAAAATTTTAGATAATTTATGAATAACCTACACCTAGGTTAGCAAAGGAAATAAATAAGTTCATCATAAGCATGGGTGCCTATTCATTCTATCCCAACTTAAAATTAATTATTATATAAGGGCTAATTGTACCACTCCTTAAATTTCCCATATGTGTCCCAAAAAAGTTGAAAAAGAAAGAAATCTATTACCAAATACACCACAAGAATATCATAATATGCAGGGAGAAGAAACAGGCACCATGGACCTTATTACCTTATAAAAAATTTCATTGAACTATCAATAAATGGGAAGAATTAAACCTAATTGAAGCCCACATGGGCTTATTCAACTTCAATGATCATGATATTCATCACTTATACCCAAGGGATAGACTCAAGGCCTATATATACTCCCTAAAATGAAAGGTACCATCTATATATAGGAATAAGACACATCCTCATGATTGGGTATTTGTCAATGCAATGGATGAAAAGGATTTGAAAAGGAAGAAGCATACTATAGGACTTATATCCACCCAATACAATCTTAACATCCAAGTTAGATAGAGAAAAGGTAGAGTATTTACCAAGAAAGAGAGGGGGATTCTCTAATAATATAATTTGTGATAAGAAGGAAGGTGCTTCAAAGATTACTTAAACCATCATCAACCCCAAAGGCTATCCTAAAACAAGAGGTAACCCATCCCTTAGCTCCTTCTCATTATTTTGTATCTACTTCTCTTCCCTCTCCTTCCCTTGTATCTACTTCTTTTAAATCCCCTAGTACTTTTGATTCTTAAGTGGATCTTGACACACAATAATCCTAAACATTTTACCCTCCATCTCCACCTATGCCTCATCAAGAGTATTGTCCACTTAAATCTTCCCTTGCTCCCTCCAGAGCATAAGTGACCCCTAAGAGGACTTACAAGCTAGAATCCCCTATTGTCACTTTATTTTTTCCTATCAAATTAGTCTAACACAAGTAGACTATGTATCCTCTTACTTTAAGTAGTTCTACCTCATGTGCCCCAATTGTCACTCATTTAATTGCATCTAGAGAAGAAACCATTTTAGTAGGGTCCACCATTCATAGTTCCCCTATTGCCACCATGGAAACTACCCCAATGGGGATGATCACTAAAGGTTCCACCATTATCATTTATTTCACCTCATCACCACTAGTCCATGTTATACAAGATATGACTACACCCATTCCTATAATTATGGCTACCACCTAACCTACCATCATCACTCCAAAAATCATTGGTGAGAAAGTTCTTGCATTAGTTATAGACATGATCTCATTGGCCTCATACTCTAAATATTCAATCATGAATGGGTCCCCACCCTTTCCATCACCATCCACTAAAGGAACAAAGGTGCTAAAGGTAAAATAAGTACAAGTCCCTCCTCTTTCCACCCAAGTTACAATGTCTACTCTTTAGTCTTATTATTTGATTATTTTACCCTATACCCTTCTAATTGTGACTACCCTTCCTTCTATTATTAACACTCTTTCCCTACCACTTTCCACTCCTTGTTCACCACTTTCACTCCCTTGGTATCATTTCTTACCTTTTTTTTTTTTAAACCCAACTGCATCCATTCCCAGGCTTCCATCCTATGCAACCCTTTATCACCATTCCCATCATTAGACAACATAATTTCATAAGAAAGATCTAATTGAATGGAGAGAGTTTAGTTGGCTAAGGCTCATATGGAAAGCATGGTAATCACAAAGAAATCAAAGGTTAAGCTTGAGTTTGATAAGTTTTATGTCAAGCTCAAAATGGTTAATAAAAATAATTCCACATCTAATATACCACCCACTTACCATTTGGTGGAGGAAGAAATCTTCATTGACATGGAAAAGGAATGAAAATCCATGAGACCCAGACAAGTGGATGAAGGATATAAAATCAATAATTGATTCCATTAGGGGCATGTCCAATCATATTTTATAGGGGATGAAGTAGAAAATATGAAGATTGGAGACCCAAAATAAAGTTAAAATCCCAGAAAATATTACTATAGAGGTAAGGGAGCATTGGAATATATTTATGACATATTAGTGGAATGTTGGTAAGACAAAATAATATGTTACCCATGTAGAGGTAAGGTGATTTTGTTTCATGATCATGTGTCCAATATTGAGATCAAATATTCACATCTATCAAGATATGTTTGTAAGGATGTAATTTCCCCTTTTATAACCTTATAACATTTTTGGAAACTCTAACTTACTTGGAGAGTGCCAACATTTTTGGAATGGAATTCAATTAATAACATTGTGTTCAAGGGATCAAGATGAAATCATTGGTTATTTTAAGGAGTAGTGATGACATTCATCAAGGAGTACAAGGAGCTCATTATTAGGAATGAAATCATTATTCACAAGTTACTATTCATGGGTACTATTCATAGTGACTATGTATGGTGATGTAGCATAGTGATGAGGTGGTATAGTGGTGAGGTGTCATTTGAGTGATGTGTCATATCCCATAGGGAATATCTAATAGACAAAGATGATTAGAAAGGAGTGTGGAATAACATCCCACTAATGGACAAGTTATTTTGTCTTTGGTGAGTCACATACTTGGTGAATCACATGGCAACAATATGGGGCACATTCCAATGGTATCTCCATGATTTTCATGTCTTGTATGGTAAAAAAGAATATTTAAAATTGTCTTGGAATATTATGCTCACATGGGGAAGAAGACAAGAGTTCACTATTACAAATTTGGCTCACATGTGGAAGTGGGGTGCCATTTTTAGTGTCACATGGAAGGTGGGAGACAAAGACAAAATAGGGTGGCTGATCATGAGATCCACCTTTTGACCATTTAAATATGGGGACAAGTAACACACTATTTCTCACATGTGTGAAGGTAGGGCACAAAAATTAGAATCACATGGGTTGCTAATCTTGTCCCCCTTGATGCTCTTCTTTGTTGACTCATTTTCACAATAAGACAAATAGTTCACATGAGGTTTCTATGCTTAACATGGAGGGTGGTGCATTTTTCCTCCACATGAAGATTATCTCTCATCTCCTTTATTCTTATTTCAAATTCTATAATTAGTATCTATCTCCTTTGTAAATTCATTCTTGGATATATTTTTAAACCCCCCCCCCCATTTGTGAAGTTTGAACTTGTGTTCATTCTTTCTCAACCAAGGATGTAAACCTTTGGATATTCAGGGATTAAGAGGATGAAAACCCTTTTATTTTATTTTTATAATTTAAGGATAAAAACCCTCTTGTTCAAGTGAGGTGATTCCATCATGGGATTACAATTGTGCTTCAAAGAACATGTAGAATTCTAATGTGTAGAATGTGTGTTGTTTCAAGATCTCCATCAAAGTGTGTGGGCATATGTGGTGTTGCAATTTATGTAAATTTTTGCTATATATGTAACCATTTTAATATTTCAATATTCAATTTGTGTATGGATATTGACTCTGAAAATATCATATGTAATATGTTATTTGAAGTAGAGAATAATAAATTTATAGTGTCAATGGTTTTATGAAAGGGTTATTGTAGTAGTATACTGTGTTGGTTTTGGTGATTCTCATATTTGAATTTTATTTAGTTTAGAATCATAGTAGAAGTCAGATTTTCCTAAATATTATGAAAAGGGATATTTTAGTGGCATCTGAGTTGGTGATCTTGCTAGCCTATTTGGGAAGTTAAATTTTTTGCAAATCTTCATGGAAGATTCTTGAGATTCTTCCAAAATGCATATTTTATTCCAAATAAAATGGAAGATATGTAAAGGAACCAAGATAAAATGATCACTTCACTTCAAAACCTTCTGGATAACATGAAAAATTTAGTTCCATCCAAAACATCTTAGAAGAAGGATGATACAAGAAATACACTCAGCAAAAATAAACTTCCCTTCTATGATAAATAATGTAGATGTTGGATCATGGAATAAGTCTCTCAATGTTATGAAGAGTATAGAGGCTTCCTAGTTGAGATATATGAAGCCATAAAACTAATAAATTATATGAGTATGATAAAGACCAAAGGTGTAACAAGGCAAGATCCTTTATTTCAATCAAAGCCAAAGGAATTGGAACATACTTTGGGTAAGATAATTATCTCTAATTTTAATGGATTTGATAAATGTACTACTAGAGCATGGTTATAGAAATTAGAGACTACTATACCTTCAAAGCCCTTGCCTTAGAATAAGTCAAAGTTAACTTTCAAAATAAGTCTATAGATTCACAAACATAAAAAAGATGCACTTATGAATGTGCATAATAAGGTGGATGATGAAACAAGAACAAGCTTAGGAGGAAGAAAATTTGTTTCTCTTGCAAAGATCCATAGACTCAAGGACATAGATGCCTTGGAAAGGGGCATGTGTATTATGTTGAGGTTATTTCAAACCCAAAATTAGATTTAGATGCATCTTAAGAGTTTCATGATCTAGATGACCATCACCATGAAGATAAGGAAAAAGAAGAACATGTTGGCACTCTTGCATCCCTCTCAGAAGCACATAAATACCATAATTTTAGATTTCATGGAGAGCTTATTGAATAAAGAGTGACCATTTTAATTGATAGTGGGGTTACCCATAATTACATTGATGGAGGGTTGGTAAAGACAAAGAGACTTAAAGTATAATGTTTTGAAGGCTTCCATGTCATTTTAGTTGATGTATATAATATACCATGCAAGAAGAAGATTCAAAATCTTGGCCTAGCCCTTGGAGGCCATCAAGTTTGTGATGATTTTAATGTTTTTGGTTTAAGTAAGTTTGATGTGGTTTTAGGTGTGCAATGGTTCTATTCATTTGGAGGTATTTATGGGACTCATATTTAGATTTGATGGGAAGGATTTAATTCTAAAAAGAATACCAAATGGAGCTCTACAAGTGGTTATAATAAGTTTTTTTGAAATGCATACCAATTCATCCATGTGATCACCATATAATAGAGGGCTCAATAACATCATAGAATGGGGATCAAGCCCTAAGCCTATCATTATTGCATCTTACTACCACACAAGGAGTTACAAAGAGAAGATCAAGAAGAATATATTAGCCAATGCACTCTCTATAATGCCCACTCTTTGCAACATTTCTACTATATCTGTAGATTGGAAAAAATATATTTTACCTAAGTATGATAAGAATCCATTTACTACTAACATTTTTGGTGGATTGGATAAGGATGATAGGTATTGTGTGGTATATGATGTCACCTACTACAATAATATGATTTATTTGGTGCATGAATCAAAGTTGAAAATTAAAAAAAATATAGTTTGTTAGTATTTATCAGAGTGATTTAGTGGAAGCGGGGAAGAGCAAAGTTAATGAAAAGGGAATTTTTTGCATGCTTGCAGAAGATCACTACACTTTTGGTTGGCCATTTGTAGGAGATTTAATTTGTAGTTTTGATGCATCATATTATGGCAAACATAACTCCTATATTGATTTAGGATCCTGAAACTTCATTGGGATCAATCAAAAATCAAGTTGTGATTGCCTGGGGACAAGCAATATTGGGAAGGGAAGACTGTAATGTCCCCTTTTTATAGCCTTCCAACATTTTTGGAAGATCCAACTTTCTTAGAGAGTGCCAGCATTTTAGGAATGGAATTTAGTTAGTGGAATTGTGTTTAGGGGATCAAGTGAATCCATTGGTTTTTTTTGGAAGCAGTTAGGAAACTCAGCAAGGAGTACAAGGAGCTCATTATCAAGAGTGAGATAATTATTCACAAACTACTATTAATGGGTACTATTCATAGTGATTCTACATGGTGATTTGGCATAATGGTGAAGTGTCATTTGTGTGATGTGTTATGGCCCATGAGGAATCTCTCATGCTCAAAGTTGATTAGAAAAGAGTTAGGCATATTATCACACTAATGGGCATGTTATTTTGTCTTTGGTGAGTCACATGCTTGGTGAATCACATGGGAGAGATATAGGGTGAATTCCAAGTGTATCTCCATAATTTTGTGTCTTGGATGGTCAAAAAAAATATTAAAAATTATCTTGGAATCTTATGTGCACATGGGGAAGCAGACAAGAGTTCACTATTACAGATTTGGCTCAGATGTGGAAGTGGGGCACCATTTTTGGTGTTACATGGAAGGTAGGAGACAAAGACAAAATAAGGTGGCATATCATGAGATCCACCTTTTGACCATTTTCATATGGGTACACGAACCACATTATTGCTCACATGTGTGAAGGTAGGGTGCTAAAATTAGAGTCACATGGGGTGTCTAATCTTATCCCCTTTGATGCTCTTCTTTATTGACTCATTTTCACAACAAGATAAACACTTCACATGGGGTTAATATGATTGACATGGAGGGTGGCACATTTTTCATCCATATTAATATTTTCTCTCATATCCTCTCTTCTTCTTAAAAAATCTATAAGTAGGAGCTCTCTCCTTTCTAAATTCATTATTGGATATATTTTGAAAACCCTCATATGTTCATTGTTTCTCAACCAAGGATGAAAACCTTTGGTTTTTCAGGGACTAGGAGAATGAAAACCCTCTTAGTTTCTTTGTAGGATTTTAGGATGAAATCCCTCTTGTCCAAGTGAGTTGATTCCATCTAGGGATTACAATTATGCTTCAAAGAAGATGTAGAAATCTAGTGTGTAGAATGTGTGTTATTATAGGATCTCTACTAAAGTGTGCAGGGATATGTGGTGTTATAATTTATGTAATTATTTTATATATATGTTAGCATTTGAATATTTCAATGTAAGATTTGTTGTGTATGGATATTGACTCCATTAATATCATATGTAATCTGTTATTTGAAGTAGAGAATCCTAAATTTATAGTGTTAATGGTTTTATGAAAAGGTTATTATAGAAATATACTATGTTGTTCATTGGTGATTATCATATTTGAATTATATTTAGTTTAGAATCACAGTAAAAATCAGATTTTCCTAAATATCTTGAAAAGGGATATTTCAAAAGAGATGTTTCTACAGTTTAATCTCATGACTCCTTTTGATAATGGAAAAAGCTAGAATTGGATGATCCACATGAAAATTTCACTTCAACAGTGTACTAGAGAGATGGACACTAGAATTGGCCATAATAACAATGTCATTCAATTGATTATACAATTGTTTCAAAAGTATAGGATCATATCCTTATTCAAACCAAATGGCCAACTAGAGTCTTTCATGGACTTTTCTAGTAAGTTGGCTAATTTCATGACAAAATTTAGTATCAAAGCTAGGGATGTTAATAAGAAAAGTAGTGATTAGGTCATTGAATTAGTTTTCTATGCCAAAGAAAAGGTAAAATGAGCTATTGATATGAAGATATCCCTTCACACTCTCCTCTCCAATCATGTATCCCAACTAGGCAAGACCAAATTACTATTTAGAATTGTCATCATCAACCTACCTAAAATCAATGAATATTATCATACATGTCAGAAGGCTATGCAATCTAAATCATCTAGCTCAATCATCATGTAACAAGTAAATACCCCTTAGCCGAATATCCTTATGGATCCTTTTCCTCCAAGTGGTATCCTTTAGGCTAGTTCACAATAGACACCACTAAAGAAATGGTGAAAAATAAATGGAATCTTACTTTTTAGTAAATTTAGATAGCATGAGCTCACCTATGACAAAGTAATCCAGCATATCCCCCATAAATAAAAATATCAAGTTAAAAAAAGACAAAAATAGTTAGCAAGAAATCTTCCTTGAAAGTTGTGGAAGCACCTATTTGGCCCAATTTTAAATTCTTGCATAATGGGTTTTCTTTCCCCTTATCTTATCATGATGTTTTCTTTGTATTTGTTGAAACTATATTTAGACCTACTAGCTATGGCATATTATCTCTCATAGGGAAGGATTGCCTAGATGTTATATTTATTCATTATAAGCATTGTAAATAAGTTAGATGTTTTAATGGAAATCTTAGAGGACTGCATAAACTCAGAGTGTTCATGACCATTTTTGTATTATTTTGATAACCTTCCCATTTTCATGGAAAAGTGGTGAATGTTTAATGCTTTGTGGACTATGATAGGAGTCTGAATTATTGTATATAAATATTCCTAGTTAAGTTGATACATTTTCTAACTTAAATAATCTATACATTTTATCGCATTTATCTAAATAATCATGTGTGTGTGAGAGTGTGCTTAGCTAAAAAATTAATAATTATTCATCTAATGATATATTATTGTAGGGTTCAATATTATCACAAACTTTCCTAGATTCCCTACCTTGCTTAGTCCAGATTAAGCTTGAGTAGGGCTAGCTATGTAGAGGCAATTTCCAGATGGACCCATATAGTACCTACAAAAGCATTAGCATCTTCACAAAAACTGAGAAACTTGTCTTATTCATTGTCTTCCTTCTCTTTGATTTTTATTTCATTCACTTGACCTATCTTTAGAACTAAGAGATGTCATTGCTAACATCCAAATAAATAAGAGTAATAAATATACCTAGAATTAAGGTTACGTTTTGGATGGAGGCTTGAACTCTATAAGGGAATAATTTGCATAATCTCAATCTTATTCTTAGAATTCTATATAGGAGAGCCCAAAATTATAAATAAAAGGGTGAAAACCCATTAAATCATCCCTGAGATGTTTATGTCATAGACACATTTGGTGATATTAACAATAATTTATCTCTTTATTTGGGCCCTTGCCTTCTCTTATTGTATCTATTGTATTGAGTGTATTATTTTGTGCCTTTTTATTTGGCCCTTTCCTTCTCTTATTGATATTTATTGATTGATTTTTCAGTAAATGGCTCTTTATTTTATCCATTTCCTTATTCTATAACTCTTATTTTCTCACTTTATGAATTTATTTTTATGGCCCTTGCCTTGTGTGACATTTAATTTTACATTGTGTGTGTCTCTTTCCTTATGTGACATTAAGTGATATTATGTGTTATTTATTGTGTTTGTCATGGCCATGACATTATGTGCTTATGAGTGGATACACCTAAGATTTTTTAGTGTTGTGATCTATATCAAGCATCTTTCCTCTTATGTGTGGTGCCATGATATATATTGTGCACCTTCCTATTTAGTTTATTATTTGGTGATTATATTAATGATGGTTAATATTGTATTCATAATTATTATATATATCTTGACATGGTACTTGTATGCCTTACGCTACATGTTTTATATATGTTTTTAAAATATGTTCATATTATGATGACATATTCTTTACATGTTAGCACATGCTTTAAAATAATTTCTTATTTCTATATAACATGATGCAGTTAACTCTTTTATTTTGAGATAAGTAAATATGTAGGCTATATCCCTCACCTCAAAATGAGGGAATATTAGTGGGCTTATCATAGATAATTAAGTCTCCATTTACAAATAATTTAGATTTTGAGACAAATTACATGATTTATAGAGTTAATATTGGTACATATTATCAGCTTGGTTCAAATTATCAGACATATATTTAAAGATTGAGATAGATTTGGGGGCATGTGTATATATTTTACAAGAACATTATTTATAGGTTTTAATATTTTTTTAAGATTTGGGATAATATAAGATATAGACATATAGAATTATATATAATTTTGGCATTAATTGGATCAGATTATGGGGTCTAAACATTTTTTCATTTATACACTTAAAATTTTTTATTTTCAAGCATGAAATTGATGTGACATGGATGGTACCAATAAGTGAACATTTTGAATATATAAGTTCATCTTAAATGATTGATTCACCTTGCATGAGCCTAATATAATTTTTCCCTTCCATCTTGAGGTTCAATATCATTTAATTGAGTAGTATGGTAGAGGTTTGATGTCACTCAATGGTCTAACACTAATCCCTATTCATAAGGGTTATGACATTATTTTTCCCACCAATGTCCCTTTCCTTACTACATAATAATTAGGGTGTGGTCACCCCTAATTTTTAATGCTTCAATAAGAAGCATAACTCTCTAATGCTTCAAAATGAAGCATCATCTCCAACATGTCATAGGGAAACATGGTTCACCCACTTACATTTTTCAAAGGTTGCATTTTAGTTCAAAGGTTGCTATCATTCTAAATTGATTGTTGAAATTTCTCTTCATATTCTTCAAACGTCTAAAATACCCTCTCAAACTTCTCATGATATGGGCCTTTGGAGTGTTGATATGGAATTTCAGCCTTCACTTACAAGTTTATAATATGTGGAGGGATTATTTTGATTGATTTAAAATATTTTCTAACCTATCAAAATAATTTTGATAATTTATGAAATTTTGGATTCATTTGAAGTTGAACACAAAAGACAAATCAATTCCCTGTCAGATTAACTACCTGAATTCTTCTTGTATATCTTCAACAAGAAACACTTTTTCTTATATATCTAAGGATACATGTAAGCTTCTCAATTATTTCATGGATATCACATACGAGATTATTTGCTAAGGGTCATGACTCCTTATATTTGTGCAAGGATTATTCTATTATCTTGATTCTAAATTTTTTTAATCCCAAAAATTCCACTTCATCTCCTTGGTCTTCTTTTTTCAAGACCTATTCCCTAATTAAAATATCTTCGTCTACTCTGGAAAAGGCTTAAAACTTAGGCAACCAATGTTTTAATTAATTAATCTCTTTGCTATAAACATCATCATCCTTGTAATCATCTTAGATGTATTTTTCAATTAAATTATAGACTTTAAAATTCAAGGCTATTGACTTATTTCCAAATGTTTTCCCCTTATTTCATATTTTCTCAAATTCCTAGCATTTGGATTATAATCCTAGAGTTGAGTTTGAATTGGGTTGACAATTTTGTGGATAATCGATGTAACTGACTCTAATTTTTCCTTAAGTTGATCATTTTTTTCCTTATCCTAATCTAATTTATTCATCAAGGAGATAATAGTCATATTAACATCTTATTTTAGCCCCTCATGAGTAGCCTTACCTAGGTTTACTCATGAAACTTGGTAATCTACAATTGTGAATTAATTCTTAGATTTTTTGGAGGGGGAAAATAGCATTGACATACCTCTCCCCTTGTTCATTTCTGACTATATGAGAAACATTATTGGGTTTCTTTGAAGATTGAGGAGTTGGTGTGGTGAGAGTACTAAAATTGATCTCTAGTGGTGGAACTCTCTTTTTTCTCTTTTTAACCACTTTATTCAACCATTGGGGTGCTTTGGTATCATTTTCCTCTTGTACAAATGATTTTTACACTTAATTTTGATCCCAAACCACAAGATCCTTGTTTATTACAAGTTTCATCTCTATTTTTATTTGGGGTAGAGGTACAAACTCTTACTCTACTGCGTTTTGTTAATTTTTTTTTTTTTTTTTTTGAATAGGTGGGGGATCCACTTATTTAGGAAAATATTCCTCTATCTCTAGAATATATTCCCCTTCTATCATGAGGGATAAACAACTTCTTTGGATATATCCTAAGAAGGAAATTATTATAGTTCAAAAGGAGGAGGAATTACCACTACTGAGGAAGAAGCCTCAAGGTCCAAGAAGGTAGGATTTGTTATCGTAATTGATGATCATCCCAACAATCATTTTAATAAAATTTATAATAAATAAGAAATTATGTTTTATTATTTATTTACATGAGGTTTTGACCTCATGTTAATAAATAATAATAAATCATTATTTATTTTATACCAAACTATAATAAGGGTCTAAAATATCCCACTTAGTCATTAAATTTTATAAACCCCCCACCTTAATGCTAAGTAGGGATATAATATCATAGTCATCTTAATAAAGGAATTATACTATGTAAAAAATGAAAGTATTTAAAACCCTTCATCATGGTAAACATCACCTTTTGAAATAGAAGGGATTATAATCTATAAACTACTTAAATCAAGTTTAGGCTAGCATGATCGTGAGATTACATCTCATAGTTTCTCATGAATAATCAGCTAAGCATATTTGGAGCCCTTTATAACATAAGGACCTCCATTACAATATGTTTTTAAGTATTTAGGTATAAAACTAAAACTTCTAATGTGATATAATACAGTACTTTAAAATGAGAAGTATAGAGAAGAAGAAGGAACATGTGGCTATTAGGAAGTGACATTATCATATACACTCCCTCTCAACGGCAATTTTGAGATGCCCAATATCGCATGAAACTAATAAAAATTGGTATCACCAAGTAGTTTTATGAATATATCTACCACATGTTCATCCGTAGTACAAAATTATAAGTCAAGATCACCATCAAGGACTTTCTCTTAGATAAAATGAACATGAAATTTGATATGTTTAGTTCCTTGGTGTCGTAATAGATTTTTTTCTAAATCTATACAACTTTGGTTATCATAATGAATGGTGGTACTATTAGGAACATACAAATGAAGTTCTCCTAATAAAATTCATATCCACATGGCTTCTTTAGTAGCTTCCATGGTACTTCTATACTCTACTTCTATATTAAATATAGAAATAAGAGGTTGCTTTGTGTTCCTCCAAGTGATAACACCTAAACCAAATTTAAACACATATCTAGAAGTAGATTTGTGATCTATAGTATCATGAGTATGATCACAATATCATATAAATTAACATTATCAATGGAAGAATAAAATCAACCAAAATTTATAGTTATTTTGATATACTAAAGTGTTCTCTTTGTTAATTTATAATGATCCAAATATAGATCTTACATAAATATAGAAGCAACACCAATAGCATATAAAATATTGAGCCTAATAATGGTTAGATAAATTAAATGACTAAAAAGATGTCTATAAAAAGTAGGGTTAACTTTTTCACATGTAATTTTTGGATCAAGCTTAACACCAACTTCAATAGGAGTAGATGTATACTTACAATAAAGCACATTAAAACCAATAATAATATTATGTGTATACTGAGATTGTGATATAACAATTGAATTTTTATTTTAAAATATAGTTATTCCTAAAAATTGACGCAGAATGTCTAAATTAGTCATTTCAAACATTTGATTTAGTTTATCCTTATACTTATGCATTAAACTAATTAAATCACTAATAATCAAAAGATCATCAACATATAATAAAATAAAGTTTAAATGACTATTTTCAACTTTAATAAATAGATCATTAATTGAATAGCAGTTAGAGAAATTTAGTTCTTTAAAATAATTGATATTTTAGCATACCAAGCTCAAGGGTCTTATTTTAAACCATTTTTTGATATATTTAACTTACACACATAATGCTCTTTGTTAGGGTCAATGAAACCTTTAGGCTGAGACATATAGATTTTCTATTTTAAATTATCATTCAGGAATGTATTTTTGACATCCATTTTTTTGTATAATCTAACCATTTTGAGTTGTAATATAAATGAGTGATCTAATAGTGCTCATTTTTGCTACAAAAGAAAAAGTTTCAACATATTCAATCTTGGGTTTTTAAGTGTACCTGCAAGCAACTAGTCTTGTTTTAAACTTGTTAATTTTACTAGTTGAATTATATCTAATTTTATAAATCCAACTTCAACAAACAATATGCCTTTTAGGTAGAGAAGGGATAAAATCCAAAGTCTAATTTTTAATTAAGTCATTATACTCAGCTTATATAATAATTTTTCATATATCATCTTGAATGGCTTCTTTAAAATATTGAGGTTCACATTCATACATAGTTATTAAAGCATATGATAAGAATGTTGACTTCTAATTATTTTATTAAGACTATAAAGACTGGAAGATAAGATTAGGGATCCTACCCATTTAGGTCTTTTAGATTGAATATAAAATTTAGGGGGTTCTCCAGACTCTAAGTTATCCAAAGATGGATCAACTTCTTCTAGAGCGTCAGTTTTTTCATAAGGAGAAATAAGAGAATCAGGTTCATCAAAATAAGATCATCAAGGTGGTTTTATAGAGGGATCATAAAAAGATGTTTTGAGAATAATAACATTCATAGTCTCAATTATATGTCATTTATATGGATTATTAACACTTAATACTTTAATTTTACATCCATAACCTATGAAAATACAAGAAGATGAGGAGGATCAAGCTTATTTATTTTTATTTTGGGAGTAAATATAGAATCAAGACTACCAAAATCCTAATATGAGCCACATTGGGTTTTTTTTTTATAACACATTTATAAAGTAGTAGAAATATGTAAATATTTACTAGGAATTTTATTAAAAAAATGCACAACAATATTCATGACTTTGACCCATAAGAACTTAGGAACATTTGTAGAATGCAATATTATTCTAGCCATTTCTATAATGGTATAGTTTTTCCTTTCAACAATACCATTTTTCTTAGGGGAATAGGAAGTTGTTAATTTCCTTTCTATACTACAAGTAATACAAAAAGAATCAAACTCTTTACTAATATATTCACCACCATTATCAAATCTTAATCTTTTAATATAAAAATTAGAATCATTTTCAACAAAAATTTTAAATTATTTGAATTTAGACATCACTTCATAATTATTTTTAATAAAATATGACCAGATCATTCTAGTATAATCATCTATAAAATTAACAACATATGAATATGTAATATCCCCAAATGGCAATATTTCTAAATTTTAAAATTTACTAAAATTTTCTTACTAATACTTAATATAATGGAAATACTAAATAACACATACAATATTTACTAATGAAAACTCAACTATATTCTTTATTCAATAATAAATACTACATAGCATAATTATAAATGTTGATATACGATAGCAACCACTTAAAAAAAATTATGAAAATGAAATCTGGATCTTCTTTGAAGCACAACTACATTTCCTGGATGGAATCACCTCATATGAATAAGAGATTTTTCAACCTCAAATCCACAATGGAAACTAAGAGGGTTTTTATCCTCCTAATATCTAAATAGCCTAGGTTTTTCATCCTTATGAAAGATTGAACACAAGTTCAAACCTTAAAAATAGGGGGGATTTAAGTAATATATAAGAATACATTTAAAAAGGAGAGAGATCCTACTTATAGAATTTGCAAGAAAAAGAAGGGAGATGAGAGAGAAGAGGGAAACTTGAATAAGAACCAAATAAATGAGCCCCCTTTTAGTGGGTCCACTATTGATCAATAGGAGAGAGTTTGTCACTTGTGTAAAATTCTATAAAGTAGAGAATCTAATTTAGACAAGATCCACCACCTCTATGTGACCTTCTTGTCTTAGTATTCCACCTATCTATTAAGGTCCAAAACACCTTTAAACTTAAGACTCAACACATAAATCATGGGTCCTCCATATAATTTATACCCATACCTACTCATGTTAATACAAGCACATGAATATCTCTTTTATCCTTATACACATAATAGTCAATAAATTCCCAAACACCTTTTGACTCCAATAACACCTCTTCACATGTACCCCCATTATAATTGTTCCCCACTTCCTCTCATATCAACTTTAGACCATGTGAGATCCCTCATGGGCCATGCCACATCATCCATAGGCCACCTCATCTATTGCATCATCAATTGCATTACCTACCACATCATCATGAATAGTGATAGTGAATAGTAACACATGAATAGTGCTTATGTGAATAGTGACTTGGTACAATATCATTACCTTATATCACCTGATTTAGATTATGGGAATAAACTAGGATAATGGTCTTATGCATATGTATCATTTAGGTAAAGGTGACATTACATCCTCCTTTCCCAAATATTATTGGCCCCAAGCAATCTAGTTAACTTTATGGATCTAAATACCTGGATTCCAAACCACTTGTGGGAATTGGCAATAACCAATATTTGAACCTCTTTGGGATATAGTTGCACCACCATGAAACCATTGAGATACTCTCATATTAACAAGAACTGGGAACCATGCACCTAATGATGCTATAGAAAACACTCTTTCCATCTCAACTTTAGCCTTCCAAAAGAGGTCTTTAATGAAATTGTGTGTGTTATCAAGCCTTGTCAAAGCTTCCACAACTTTCTCTTTTGAAACCAATAATGGGTTATTCAAAACTTTAAGCTCTAAAGGCCTCTTATCTATATATGCAAAGTGACTTTGCTCACTACATAATAGATTTTTGGCATTATCTTCATTTATAGGAATAATGTTACCTTCAAATCCAGCTACCTTTATACTATGGCCTACCAATGGTCTAGTTTCCATAGTACTCATGGATCATTTATTCTTCACCATATCTTGGATTTTAGTTTATTCATATGGATTATCCTCTATAACCATCTCCTTGTGTGCACTTGCATACACAACTTCAATTTCCAATATTGGCAACTCTATTTTGTTGTTTTCTTCATTTATTGGTAAATCTTCCTTATGTGGCTAGGACTCAATCATTGAAATATTGATGGGTGATCCTTGCATAGGAACATCTTTTTCAACCTCCTCTGGGATGGTAGATCCCTTTTCACTTGCTTTCACTGTATCTTCAACTTGCATTCTTTGAGGTGATGAATCCTTCATCTAATACTTGGGGCCCATTACCCTCAGTATCTTCTAATAACTTTTCATAGCTTGTAATAGGTCATCCATGGATTCATCCATTGTATTCTTCTCCATTCCCACATTTTTAATAGGATATTTGTATTCTTATTTTGGCAAGAACCTAGGTTTTCAATCTATTATAATCACTCACACTCCACAAATGGCCAAGATTTTCAACTTGAACATCTATAAAAGAGTTAGTTCCCCAATAATATGGAAGGATACATGGATCTAAAACCAATTTAATATCCCCAAATGGGAATAATTCTAAATTTTGTAATTTACTAAAATTTCCTTACAAATACTTAATATAGTGGAAATACTAAATAACACATATAATATTGAATACTTAAAACTCAACTATATTATTATTTCAATACTGAATACTACATATCACAATTATAAATTTTGATATATAAAAGCAACCACTTACAGTAATTTTGTACAAATAAAATATAGATCTTCTTTGAATCACAGCTACAATTTCTAGATGGAATCACCTCATATGAATAATAGGGTTTTCATCCTCAAATACACAATGGAAATTAAAAGGGTTTTTGTCCTCCTAATCTTTAAATATCCAAGGATTTTCATCCTTGGTCAAGAAATATTGAACACAAGTTCAAAACTCACAAATGGGGGGATTTAGATAATAGCCAAGAATGCATTTACAAAAGAGATATCTCCTACTTATCAAATTTTTAATAAGAAGGGAGATGAGAGAGAAGAGTGAAATTTGAAAAAGAAGCAAATAAATGTGCCCCTTTCTAGTGGGACCACTATTGATCAATAGGAGAGAGTTTGCCACTTATGCAAAGGTCTATAAAGTAGAGAATCTACTTTAGACAAGATCCACCACCTCTATATGACATTATTATCTTTGTATTCCACTTATCTACTAAGGTCCAAAACACCTTGAGACTCTAGACTAACACATAAATCTGGGTCCTCTATAGAATTTTGACCCATACCTACTCATGTGAATAAAATCACCTAATGATCTCCTTTGTATTTATACACACAATAGTCAATCTATTACCAAACACCATTTGACTCTAATAAAACCTCTTCACATGCACCCCCATTAGAATTTCACCCCACTTCCTCTCACATCAATTTTAGCACATGTGAGATCCCTCGTGGTCCATACCACATCATCCACAAGCCACCTTACCTACTGCATCACCTACCACATCACCATGAATAGTGATGTTGAATAGTAACACATGAATAGTGTTGATATGAATAGTGACTTGACACAATATTATTCCTTTACATCACTTGTTTTAGCGTATGAAAATGAAATAAGCTAACAGTCTTCTACATATGTTTCATTTAGGGAAAGGGAACATTTAATAAAAAATATTAAGAGATATAACTTCAAGAGGTCCTAAAATATCACTATGAATAAATGCTAAAAGATGTGAGGAATTCATATCATGATTCTTGTGAAAGGGATTAGTATGTTGTTTACCATGTAAGTATACTTCACAAGTTTCATGATGATAAGATATAGATGAAAGACCAACAACAAGATTATGGGAATAAATATGATTAACATGTCCTAATCTTTCATGCCATAATTAAGATTCATTATTATTATATGATGAAATACATGTAGAAGAATTAGAAAAATATATAAACCATTATTTTAAACATCTTCAACAATCAGAGAACTAGATGAATTTATAATGGACCAATTATCTTTAAGAAAAGTTATAATGAAATTATCATTTTTAATTTAAGCACAAGATAACAAATTTTTCTCAAGTTTAGGTACATAGAAAACATCATCAATAATAATATTTACAAATTTTGTCTTTATTTACTTAGTTGCTTCTAAAAATTAATTATCTCTTAAAAATATATTTTCATAAATATTTAGTATCAAATAAAATATTAAATAAGCAAGTCATATGATACAATGCACCACTATCTAAAATCTATTCATTCTCATTAGAAGCAAATAAGGTAGCGTATAAAGTAATAACATTAAAATTATGTCCCTGATTGTTATTCTAATTATGGTTTTGATTATTCTAATATTTCTAATTAGATTCCTTCTCTTTATTATTTTTAGGGGTTTTATTGTTATTTCTATCTTTGTTTATATAACATATTTTCCTTTCATGACTAAATTTACCACATAGATTATAATTCCTATTAAACTTAGGTTTATTATTCTTATTATCATATTTATTATTCCTATGTTTGTCATTCCTTTTTTGTCATTAGTATAATTAGGATTAGATTTATGCTTTCTACTATTCTAAGAAACAAAGTTGAGAGCGAGAAGTGCTTGAGTAGAATTCTCTTTAGAATCAAAATTAGACATCATTATTCTTCTTGAATTAGAAGAGCTAACATTGTAGTGAGTTTAGGGATATCTTGCTCTATTTGTTACTTTGAATTCAAAATTGAAATGATATTATGAAAAATAACTATGCATATTTAACTGAATAATAAAATATACTAATAACTTGAATTAAGTTATAATTACAACCATCTAACTAAACTTTAATATTCTTAATTTTTATAAGAAATTTAACAAAATTTTCATCATCTTTCATAGGTATAGTAAGAAATTCAATAATAAGCTTAATTATATTAGATATGAGTTCCCTCATGCATAGACTCAATGAGTTTCCAAGCATTGCTAGGAGACTCTTGATTGATGATATGGAGTATAAATTCATCCTTAACACTCTACAAAATAATCGGCATGGCTTCCTATGATTTTTATCAACATATATTTAAAATATTAGGTGTAACATGTTATCTAGACAAGACTTTTTCAATCTTGACAACAATGTTCCACAACTTTCAGGCCATAAATTCTACCTTAATGCAAATTTTCTATATATTATAGTTTAATCCATTAATCATTTTAGATTTAGTTCTTACAAAGTTAGGCGAAGTTGTTACTTGCTTTTAAAAATGAAATTTTAACACTAAATAATTTCTAATGTGAATTTTAATTTTATTTTATAGTAAATCAAATTAAAAGTGTAAACATGTAATAGATGTTCGAATATATACTAAGCAATGTGAAAAAAGTTGAAGTAAAATGCACTAATTTATGTGTCATAAATATCACACATAGAACAAATATCTAAATACTATGATTAAAAAATGTGTAAAAATTATAATAGGAGGCTCCAAAGTAAAAATTATGGACCCCATAAATGTGTTTGAAGGGTGTTAAACCCTATAAAATGACTAATCACATGACTGTGTTTGGAAAAACATTCACTAGGTTAAAATTTGAAAAATAAAGGTTGAAGTTACATAATGGTTTTGCACGTGAAATGCTAAGCACACAAACCAAAAAAAGAACTTAAAATTAATATAATTTGAAAAATAAATTTTAATAAGTCAAAATTAGCTCAAAAGAGTTGTTGTCTTTAGAAAAAATAAAGCAACCAACTCATGTACTCTAAGTCTTTATAATAATATATACATGAATATATCTATATCATGTGTACACTGATATGTGTGATCTAATTATTCTATGATTTGTTAATCATATACATTATATATTTCTTATCTATTTCTTCATGTATTATTTTAATGAATGGACCACCCTCTTATATGTTTCACTTAACAAGGTTGATATTCCAGGAGTACCTTTACCACCAATTGACTTCTTGATATTTAACTTGAAAGGCCACTTTTCTAACTAAGGTGAAGGTTTCTTTGCCCCTATCTCCTCCTTAATGATTATCAGGTCAACCATGTCAATAAAATATGTGGGTTTTTTTCCCTTTTGATGTACAAACTTGGGAGGTGGTATATCTATAGCTCTTAAGGGCAGGGGGAGTTCAACATTTTATAAATTCACCCCTTAACTCTAGAACCATGAAAGAGTACTATTGAATACCCCTCAATTCTGATCCTTTAAGGTTGTTGATTCAAGATTGATATACTTAACCCTAAGCAAAGGCTTCATCTTGATATTCTCATATAACTATGAGGGATCTATGATCTCCCCATAATTTTCTATGTCTTGTCTTCAGGGATGTATACTATTTTGACCCTAATTATGTGTTCAAGAGTGAAGCAAGAATAATCAAGAAGATTAACTTCTCTTTCATCATCAAGGTCCATCTAAAAATACTCATAATATGGAAGATGATTAAACATAATTCTTATAATTATCTCTACCATTACCCTAACATAAAATGAGGGGTGACTGTGAAAAGGCTAAAGAGTTACTTAAGCTATATCTATCTCGATAGATTTGTATTTATGCAATGTGGTTCAAGTGTACCTACTAATAACCATAGGTAAGTGGGCCCCAACATAGTTATGATTAATAGCTAAAAACTTTTACATCTTAATCAATTGTCACATTGGTTCCATGAGTGCCCATTTTTTATCAATAAACTTTGAAAGCATATATGGAGTTATCTCACATCTACAAACCCTAATATAGGAAAAATTGGGAAACTATATGAACCATCCACCCCATCTTTCTATCTTTTAAGTACCAATAATAGAGAAACATAAATTTTAAGGTTATTTTTTAAACATTTGAATGATAAAGTGGAGGAAACCATCATTGAGTCTAAAAAATGTGTAGCACTTTCCTACAGTGTCAATTATGGATAATATTCATAGATAAGAGAGGTAGAAATTTGGATAATGGTATTCAGTCCACTATAGAACCTTATTCATGTTATTTCATAAATTAGGTATGATTTCATGTAGAATTTGTGATTGGTAACCACCTCACATAGATTCTTATTAATTGAGTTAATGATCAACTCAGCCCAGTTGATATATTTATTGGAAGTAGCTACTAAGAGGGGGGTGAATCAATACACAAAAATGATTTCACTTTAAAATAACTTATCATTCATTAATTATCATTCATGAATCATCACAATAAATCATGAGCAACTAGACTAATATCAAAGCAAAGAGATCACATGCTAAACAAGTATGAACATAACCATGACACAATCTATGTGGAAAACCCTCATGGGGGATAAAATGAATTTAACCCTCTAAGATGTAATATAATCCTATAATCACAAGATCCAATTTTATACTATCACCAATTGATCAAATATCACCCACTCCTCAATTTATTCAAGTACCCACTTGACCTTTAGCTAGCACTAACTAGCAAGGAGGCTATAATCCCCTAGGCAACCAAGTACCAACTTAGCTACCTATATCTTCTTATCATCTTAAACATATATTTCTAATCTTAAACTTATGATTACCTCCTTTATTTTCACTCTTCACCCTTCACCCATACTCAAATAGCCTCTAGGGCTTGCTCAATATACCTCTTCTAAGTTTATTAAGTCTAATGACTTATGTGTCCACCTGCACCAACTTGATTAAATATGCATGACTAATATTATTTATTATTTTATGGTACTCAATTATATTTAACTTATCTTTCAAAGGTTCTCTCCTTCGCTTAGCTCCACTCACTACACTTACACCAATAGGCCAATTAGGCTTAATACTTATACCACTCTCTTGGTCTAACCCATCTTGGTCAACCAAGATGCTTCACCCACTTGAATCATACTCAAAATATGTTCATACGCATATTACATTTGATATCCACACACTTCATATGTCGTTCATTACCTCATTAGCCCCAAACCTCCGTTAGGCCTTAATGAGACCTAAAGCAATTTAGACCTACATAAGGTCATGTTACCACTTTAAATTCTTGGCCCATTTTTACCTTCAAAAAATTCTTAAAACACATAAAATATGGTTCTAATATACCCTATATTACTCCCACATTTTTCCATATCACTTGGAACTAAAAATCACACTTTAAACCTAGCAATTAGGTCTCCTTGCTCTTTAGGCCTTGATATACAGAAAACACTATCTTCTAAAACTAAAGAATACTATTATTTTTATCAAAAAACCACCTAAAAAAATTGCATGAATCAATCCTCCAAGACCTATTAAATTTATCCATTTTCCTTAGACACTCCAACATAGACCAAAATATATTAGGATCCCTTCTTCAAAAACACTACTTAGAGCTACTTGAACTGCTAGAAACTCAATCAAGGATATTAAACATATAATCATACTTTTATACTCAACCATGACCAAAAATAACATTTATGGACACTATATTACCTTATAAACTTATCCATGTCTACTATACATCTTTATATAGTATCTAAGCACTCAAATCACCTCTCTCAAAATGACCATTTAGAGTGGTCACACACAGTCAAAATATAGTCAAAGCATTTTGACTCTCCAAACATAAATATTGGAAAACTAATACCTCCAATACCTTATCATGAAACCTTGAGACTTATATAACAACTTAAAACTCATAGGATTATTCAACTCTACTCAAACAACCTCTAACTCACTCCTTCAAAAGTGATCACTTAAACTGTCCATAGCTTCCAACAATATAGTCATGTAGATGTTCTTGTTTAGCACCTAAACTGATTTTACATGAAATATAATCTACATGGATAGGTTCTCATACTATTTTAGATAAACATCCAACAATTAGTTCTCTTGTTTTAGTAACATTCATGGGTCTAATAGATTAATTCCTCAAACCTCTTTCTCATAGTCTCCACTATTCAAAAAAGCCACTTTGAAAGCACCTTTAAGCTTATGTATTAGAATAATCATCAATAACAAACAAAAGGGACATAAGGTATAGGTCTCAAAAAAATGCCCCCAATCCATTGGACTCATTCCTACTCACCTATACACCATCCCTAAATAGGTTTTAACTCCAACTAGGTTTCCTTCATTGTTATCATTATCTACAGATTTAATGATATGATAATTTATTTGATCAAAATTATTGAAATAATGAACATAAATTTCCAAAATTACTCCATATACCTCAATATCAAGTATTTACCTTCAATATCCAATGACTCTCATGCATTGACTTAGTCAAACCTACTTGTAGCATTAAAATCATTAGAAAAAAGCATATTTATGTACCTTTTACTCACTACCCTAATGCACCACTACCACTTGGAGGTGTCTAGAGGAGTCCTCTACATCTTCCAATATTAAATTTTTTTCAAAAAATACATTATATTAATTATCCTTTCACATATTTTTAATCGCTCCACTATAAGGGTTTATAAGAGGGTTTTGACCAATTTACATTCTTGATGAATGGTCATAATGATTTATACCTAAAACCAATACAAAATAATTTTAAAAACTTTTTAGGTCCATTTTATACCTCTTATAAAAGTCTCATGTCACCATTCAAACTTTACACATGCCAAAGAGCATCACAAACTTCTTCGCAGGCTTAGAAACCTCCAATTTGCATGCACAGAATACTTTCTAACATTATTTCTTGCTTTGTCTTCCTTCTCAGAACCTAAAACTTGGTAAAAAAAATTTACCCAACCTATAAAACCTAATTACATTCTTAAATAATCTTTTTTACCTTTTAATATCATCTTGACCCTCTATTTGGACCTCACTAGGTCACTATGCACTTCAGGTCTAGGACTGCAAGTCAAACATGGATATAAAAAGCACTTTGAACCTTCCTATACTAATCTCAAATCATCATTATCAAGTCATATGCACTCATGATAAACTCTATATATACCAAAATTCTTCTCCTTAGCCTCAACATGCTCAACATACTAGGCTACCAAGCTTATGCCAACACATTGTTCATATACTTGTCTTCTCTTTCTTAACCTTAAATAACACCAACATGCTAGATAAAAAATGAAAAATTTTAAAAAATTCTCACCTTATATCATATGCATCCAAACTTTATCATACAATATGACAAGCCTTAAACAATGCTCACCTTAGCTCATATGCATCTAAACCTAATCAACATGCCTTATTAAGCCACCTAGGGTCATAAAACAAGATCTAGATGAATACCTTAAATGAATCACACATGCACCAATTGACTCAACTAATTCAACTCAAACTCATGCATATAATAATTACATCACTACTTTGTCATTACCTTTGACATCAATGCAAACATGACATAATCATTTAACATCAATGACAACACTTTTTCCAACAATCTCCTCTTTTGTCATTAATGGCAACCTCTTCTTCTCCTTATCTCCCTTTTCCATTAATGACAAAGTGGACATATTCTCCTCTCAAGTTCATCTACATAGTCTTCTAATCCTAGGACCTGACCTCTTACATGACTCACATGTTTCCTTTGTTTATGCATTAAGACACAATACCTTGTCAAAACACATGACTTGATTTGATCAAGTTATCATATCAATCTTCTTGATTTCAAATATTTTAAAAGACTTCTCCACATCTCCATCATGACTGAAACATCCCACATATGTTCACCCTCAAATCATGCACAACTCTCCTAACCACTCAAGCTCTCTGTGTTAACTCCCCCTAACTCCGTGCTCCATCAGGAAAAATTCATCTTCAACAAGTTTCCTCAATGACTAAAAACTGATATTTAATGGCCCACACTTCCTTCATATTACTAATATATCTCATGGAGACCTAATCAAAATGTATTCACTCCTTGCTTACCACTATCTTTTTAGTTCAATTAGACCACCTCAAATAGGCTTGAAAAACTTCACAACATGGCAAATCAACTCATGAGAAAACATTCTTTGATCTTCTCAAATACACACTCAAAACCCTGATATGAAAACGTGGAACTATAGCATATTTATATCTCTAAACCTTTTTATAGTATCTATAATCTAACATCACACCTCTTTTATGTCCTTATGAGGTCATCATGACATCAATATAAATTACAATCAATGAAACTACTCCTCAAGAACACCATAGAAGACTTTTTAAGATTGCAAGCCATCTTGTCAAGCTACAGAGCAAGAATCATCTTCAAAACACTAAAGATCATGCTTAGGGAAAAAATTAAAAATCATCTTACTTCTTAGAACAACTTCATTCTTTACAAGCCATCAAGACTCAAAACACTACCAAGCACCCTTATGGACAACATGTAGTCAATACTAAGTCTAAGAGACCTTATTCACCTTGAGGATCCTTTGATACACTTTGACATATTCAAATATACAAATATAAGATCAAAAACATGCTTACACCATTATCATATTACATCCAATCCTTATAACATATGAACAACTTCTCTACTTACACTAGCATAGGTATTCAAGACCAATCGATCAACTCTTCATACCCCTGCTTTGTCTTTGTCTTCTAAGACACCATCTAAGAACATACAAGTGCATCATAAGCATGTAAATAACTAAAGAAAAAAATTCACAAACCTCACCTAGTGATAATTGAGCATCACAATTCATTACAAGGTCAATCATATCAATAAAAACCACCTTAGGGTTTACAAACATCAAACCCTCAATTTATTACCTTTCATCTTTTGAGTTGTATCTTCACTTTAGGGATCAATTTGATCAAGCATAATACTTATATAGAAACTCCATGACCTTGATAACACCTTCATACACTTTTAAAAACCATTCCTAAATACCATAAGTGCCATACACCTCTACAAGACACTCAAGTTTGTTAAGAGCACAAATCTTCATACACAATCTTCTTTCATTATTCTTTTCATTCATAAAATCACACTTTCAGATCATCTTCAAAGCATAAGAATGAATAACAAAGAGTTGTCTACATCATCCATTACTTATATCATAATTTTAATATCATTAAACATGTTTTAATCTCATATTAATCCTCCTAATTTCACTAGTTCAAAACCTAATCAACTACAATAGACTTTAACCCACATTTATTACACTTGTATGAATGGTCAAACCTCTAATCACTTTGGGGTTATTATACACTTAGTTATATTTAAATTTTTTTCTTACCTCATATTTATTTTACTTCATCCATGTATTTTACAATCTATTCTTTACAAAATGGTTTCCTTTGTTAAATTTGAAAATTCAAATTCCAACAATCATATTTTTATGCAAAAATGGCTAAGTATGGAAATAAGGAAATCTGCTTGGGAAATCAACTTTGTACCAACATATATTTTTATAGACATAAATTCAAGTCCTAAAATTTGGAACACATAAATTAGGCATAAAAATTAATAGACCCATGTGACCACTCACTTATGATACCTTCACACGTGAAAATTATGACATCATCAATTTGCTCACTCATCCTAATTTGACAAGTAGACTAGGATGACCTAGACCTTCACAAGGCTACTCAATTAGATTATTTTCACTTCCACAAGTACACCAAGCACTTATTTCACCCCATAGGGCCTCTGAATTAAGAACACATCATCATAAACATTCTCTATCATCCTAAAGACTTGTACTACTATCATACACTCATAAAACATCCTCTTGACCTTCCTTCATATTATAACCACTACCTTCACATGATTCCATAGACTGAAATAATCTATAAATGAAGCCTATAGAGAGACATCCTTACTTCACAAGGTCCTAAAAAAATTTTAAGCTAGGATATACCCACGTATCCTCACTTACCTCCTTAAGACTCATGCACTTGGTAGACTGATTAGCTTCCTTCTAAGACCTTTTGTGCTTGTCAACCATCTTTGGCAAATAGTAATTTTGTCGTGTCTTCATATCTAACATAGAAAAAAAATATCTTGAGACTTAACCTAGTCACTCCTAACTACCTTAGGTCTCCAAATCCAATTTTGACCTCTTCCTTTCATTCTATGAGATCCATGCACCTTCTTGTGACTTGAGAGCTTATTTTTACAATATTTTTCAATATGAACAACTTGATGACAACTAAAACAAAAAGAATCATTCATACCTTTTTCTTGATGATGAATATAAACTCCCTTTAACTGATTTATTCTCCTCATATAGTCTCTTTCCCTATGACCAACAAGATGACATGAATAACAATGGCCATTAAAAGACTTGGCATACCTGAAAGCACTTAGTTTCCTGATGGAATTCTTCTCTTTGCTCTTGACCTAATTTGATTTGTCACTTTTTAAATCTAAATTTATCATCTCAAAAATGATTTTATAATTCTTATCATTTATGGAAACCAAATCTTCCTTTATTTTTTTACACTCTTCTTCTTTTGACCATAAACTTTCATTGACAATCTCCACATGTTCCTTAAGACCTTGAATACTCAATTTATCTTCTTTGACTATTTAATTTATTCTCTCAAACATGGTTTGAAGATGAATAACCTTATTTTCATGTTCCATAAAATAATTGACCTATTCTCTAAGGTTCTTAACCATTGACCTCAACTCATGATTCTCTTTCCTTAATTGATTAGACATCTTATGGTACTTAGGATCACCTTCAAGCTATTAAGCTTCCTCCAAAGGACCTGCTCTAATACCAATTGTCAGAAGTATCTACTAAAAGAGGAGAAAATTAGTAGACAATAATGATTTCCATTTAAAACCACTTATCATTCATTCATTATCATTCATTAATCATCACAACAAAGTATGAACAACTAGACTAACATCAAATCAAAGAGATCACATGTAAAGTAAGTATGAACACAACCATGACACATCATCTATGTGGGAAACCCTCATGGGGGATGAAACCCAATAAACACTAAAATATGGGATACAATCCTATAATTACAAGATCCAACTATAGACCAGAACTAACTTATTAAGGATCACCTACCCCTCAATTTAGTCAAGCACCCACTTGACCTTAAGCAAACACCAACTAGCAAGGAGGCTACAACCCCCTAGGCAACCAAGAACCAACTCATCTACCTATATCATATGATCATCTTGAACATATTTTTATAATCTTAAATTGAATATTACCTCCTATATTTTCACTCTTCACCCTTCACCCACACTCAAACAACCTCTAGGGATTACTCACTCAATATGCCTTTTCTAGGCTCATTAAGTCTAATGACCTATGTGTCTACCTGAGCCAACCTTATCAGATATGAATGATCAATATTATTTATTATTTTATGGTCCTAACTAACCTATACCTTATCTTTCAATGTTTTTCTCCTTCTCTTAGCTCCACTCACTTACTACACGTACACTAATAAGCCAATTAGACCTAGTACTTATACCACTCTCTTGGTCTAACCCATCTTCATCAGCCAAGATGCTTCAACCACTTGAATAAGACTCAAAATACATTAATAAAAATGTTACATGTGATAACAACACACTTCATATGTTGTCCATTACCTCATTAACCCCAAACCTCCATTAGGCCTTAATGAGACCTAAAGCAATTTAGGCCTACACAAACACACATTACCACTTTAAATTATTGTCCCATATTTACCTTCCAAAAACACTTTAAACACATCAAATATGTCTCTAATATACCATATATTACTCCCACATGTTTCCATATCACTTGAAACTCAAACTCACACCTTGAACCTAGCCATTAGGTCTCCTCGCTCTTTAGGCCTTGATATACAGAAAACATTATCTTTTAGAACTTAAGCATACTATAATTTTTATAAAAAAATACATGAATAAATTTAATTAATTAATCCTCCAATACTTATGAAACATATCCATGTGCCTTAGACGCTCCAACATAGGCCAAAACATCTTAGGAATCCTTCTTCAAAAATACTATTTAGAGATGCTTGAACTGCTAAAAACTCAGTCAAGGATATTGAACATATAATCATACTTTTGTCACTCAAATATGAAAAAAAATAAAATTTATGGAAACAATATAACCTCATAAACTTCTTAATTTCCATTGGACATATTTTCATATGCTCTAAGCATTCAAATCACCTCTCTAAAAATGACCACTCAGATTGGTCACACATAGTCAAAATACAGTCAAAGCATTTTGACTCTCCAAACCTAAATATGTGAAAAATAATACCTCCAATACCTTCTCATGAAACCTTGATACTTATATAACAACTTTAAACTCATATGATTCTTCAAATCTACTCAAACAACCTCTAATTCACTCCTTCAAAAGTGATCACTTAAACTACCTGTAGCTTCCAACAGTATAGTCATGCAGATGTTCTTGTCCATCACCTGAAATGATGTTTTCATGAAATTTAACCTACACGTATATGATATTATATTCTTCTATATCAACCTCCAATAGTTATTTCTTGTTTTTATCAGCATTCATTAGTCTAATAGACCAATTTCCTAAACCTCTTTCTCATATTCTCCACTATTTAAACAAATCACATTTAAGCTTGTGTATTAGCATCATCATAGCTAACCAAAAAAAATTAAATAATATATATGTCTCAAAAAAATACCCAAATTCATTGGAATCATCCCTACTCACCTGTACATCATCCCTAAATAGGTTTTCACTTCGGCTAGGTTTCCTTCACTGTTATCACTATCTATAGATTTAGTGATAAGATAATTTACTTAATAAAAATGATTAAAAAATGAAAATAAATTTATAAAATGACTCCATAAACCTCAATATCAAGTATTTATCTTCCATCTCCAATGACTCTCATGATCAGTCAACCCTACTTGTAGCATCAAAATCATTAAAAATAAGCATATTTTTGTACTTCTACTCATTGCCCTAACACACTACCACCTGAAGATTCTTGGAAGAGTCCTCTACACCTTTTTATAGTCAAAATTTTTCAAACAATCCATTCTAGTCACTAAGCTTTCACATATTTCCAATCACTCCACTATAAGGGTTTATAGGAGGGTTTTGACCAGTTTACATTCATAACAAATGTTCATAAAGTTTTAAACCTAAAACCACTAAAAATAATTTTAAAACATTTTTAGGTGAATTTTACACCTATATAAAAATTATTAGGTCACCATTTAAAATTTAAACATGCCAATGAGCATCACAAACTTCTTTTTGGACTTGGAAACCTCCAATTTACTTGCACAGAATAATTTCCAACATTGTTTCTTGATTTTTATTCTTTCTCAAAACTTGAAAAAATTTCAACACATTTGACCCAACATATCACACATCATTCCATACTTACATGATATTTTTTACCTTGTAATCTCATATTGACCCTCCACTTAAACGTTACTATGTCATTATGCACATTAGCTCTAGGACTGAAAGTCAAACATGGATATAAAAAGCACTTGGAACCTTCTTGTAATGATCTCAAATCATCATAAAAATTTCATATTCACTCATTTAAATCTCCACATCTTCCAACCTTATTCTCCTTAGCCTCAACATACTCAACATACTAGGCTACCAAGTATATGCCACCACAAAAGTCTACCAAGCTTATGCTAACACATTGTTCACATACTTGTCTTATCTTTCTTGACCATAACCAACACCAAAATTATAGATACAATATGATAATCCTTAAAAAATTCTCACCTTAGCTCATATGCATTCAAACCTAATCATCATGTCTCATTAGGCCACCTAACTTCAGATACAACACAACAAGCCTTAAACAATGCTCACCTTAGCTCATATGCATCCAAACCTGATCAACATGCTTCATTAGGCCACCTAGGGTCATAGAACAAGGTATAGATGAATACCTTCAAGAAATAACACATGCATAAACTGACTCAAGTACTTCAAGCTCAAACGCATCTATACAATCATGACATCACCACTTTGTCATTACCTTTGACATCAATGCACACATGACATCATCCTTTAACATCAATGACAACACATTTTCCAACAATATTTCTTATTATCATGTATGATTTGGATTTATTAGAACATACATTCTTGGTAATCTTTTATTATAGGATTTCCTACCACTCTATTGAGAAAAGTGATAATATCACCAATTTCTAACTTAAACTCCTAACGAGCAATCACCTTAAAGACTCTAGATACATAAACTTTAGATTTAATAAGCCAATGTTTTATTAGAGATATGACATTCATCCCTATTCCTATCCTAAAAATCTTAAGCTATCTCTAGAATAATCTCCATGAAGGCCTCATGGTATGGGATCCTCAACATTTATTTGATATAATTAGCCCCAAGCCACAATATGGTTTCTCCTAGGGAGTTACTGACTTCCTTGATCTCTTTATTATAGTGATTTTCCAACATCATGACCAACTTCAAACATTACATAGAAATCAAAAAAGTGATGGCTTGACGTAACACATTGTCATAGATTCTCTATCTTTAGTCATCCTTAAAAGATGCATTTACTTTATTCTAGAATTCGATCATATCAATGTGACCCAAATTAGTGTCCATAACCATGTCTATGTTGGATTAAATGTTTTATGGAGGAAAAACCCCATAAAATAAATACTTCATCTCACCTAATTTCTGTTTTCCACATTTTTTTCTTGGGCATTCCATACATTTATTTCTCATTATAGGTACAAGAGAGTAGGATCTTGGAAGTAAATCGTGAATGGGAACTAGAAAAGGCTAAACTAAGAGGTATAGGGAGGAGAGATAGAAGTAGGAGGCTGTAATGTAAGCTATAAATCCTAATGTAGGAGTTGAGGCTATAATGTAGCTTAAAAATCATGATGTTAGAGTTATGAATCTATTGAGAAATCTTAGAGTTCTAATGTTGAAGTGAAGGGGGTGTAATACAGTTCAAAAATCTTGATGTCAAATTTGTGAGGATTTTGAGCAACCTCAAAATTATAATGCCATAGTAAAAAGGGTGTAATGCAGATCAAGGGTTTCGATGTTGATGATTTATCATCTACAAACTAGAAGGCCAAATCCTAAAAGAGTATGAGGTAGGATATTATAAAAATGACCCCAATAATAAGGTGAATTTGAATCCCACCAAGAGGAGTGAGGTGAAATAATGATATGAAAATAACAAATATCACTAGAACCCACTTGAAGAACTTAAAGTCCTTAGATATTCTCACTATGACTAGAAATGCATAAGAACCATGAAAATTTGACCTTCACTCACAAATAATGATAAAAAATATATTATGACTAAAGAAAGTGTATATAGAGCTCAAAATATGGAAGCTCAGAATGAAAAGATTGATAAAGGGGTTTTAAATAAATAATGGGGGTCGAAAAGACCCTTACATGTGTAAGTAATGACCCTCATTAATGAGGGTCATTTCAGACTATGAGAGCTATAAATTATCCCTCATACTCTAATGACTGTAGAACAACCCTCAAAGTCTAACAGCTATAGATCAATCATCATAATCTGATGCTTGCAAATTATTTTTTAGATTTTGATGCCTATTGAGTAGTACCTAACTTCAATGATCTTGAGAAATCAGCTAAGTGCTAATTTTTTCCCTTCTTCTATATTTTTCTCTTTTCATGCTCGATTTATGAGAATTTCTAAATGAGGTCTTTTAATTTTCACAAGATGTGAAATTTAGGGGAAAAAATTGTTCTAATTGGGGCCTTACATTTGATGAATGTAAGGATGGACTCTAAAACCTTTGGCTTTATAGACTATCTCACCTTATTCATTTGGCTATGAGGTCTTAATAGGCCAAAAACTTGTACAAGTAAAGACTTGAAATAAATATAATAAATAATACCCAACCAATAACTAAAAATAGGAAACAAATAATAGGAAGTAAACACAACCAAAATCATAAGACGAAACTATATACATGATTGGTAGGAACTAATCTCTACTTCTTAAACAACTTCAAATACTAACTGCTATATGGAAGTGGGAGATGAGTGACATCCAAGTGATTCAAATAGTATGTTGTCACCATATAAGTGACTAATATTGAATGGAAATTTCCACTTAGAGTCAAACTTTCCATGACTATCCTTGTATTCATGCCTTTTATCCCATATAAGGAAAAGATCACTAATCTGAAATACCTCTACATGACCTTCTTATCAAAAATTACATTCAATCTCTATTTATCTTTTGTAATATTTTTTATCACCACAATTTTTTATTATTCTAACTTGTTCAAGTATAGGATCATTTTATCTAAAGAATATCTAAAGTTTTAATCCTCAACTTCCTTAGCTAATTGAAGAGTTGAAAATTCTAATGAGATAGATAGGGCAACATTAATACTAAAAACTAGCTAAACTGGAGAATGCCAATAGCCCTCTTCAGAGTGATGAGATCATCTCAAAGCATGTTAGACAAGATTTTTACCAATTTAATTGGTTCTCATCCATAATCTTATGAATAATTATGACTAAATACCAGTTGCTTGATTCCACTTTATTGTTACCCTGAGAGTAGTAATCTAAGGAATGAGATAAAGAAATTCCATAACTATAACAGAAACCAATTATCTCAAAAGAATAAATGTTTGAGGTGTTATCATTTATTATCTTTTGATGAACACCATACCTAACCAAGATATTTTCCTTAATGAAATTTCACACTAATTGAGTAGTTTGCTTGACTAGAATATCCTCAGCCCACTTTTTGAAGTAATCTATCATAGTGAGGACATGGGTGTGACTAACACTAGAATGAGGATTAAGCACACCTATGAAATCAAGTCTATATTGATGGAAATGCCTATGTACCAAACAATATGAAACCTTTCTAAGTTAGCTCTTGTATTAGGGATTGGATAAGCAATCAAGCACTAATGTTTGTTGCAAGCTACTTTAAACATGTCAACAATCAAACACAGTTCAAAGTCCAAGGAAATAAGAATACAATAAACTTTAGCATATATAATTAAAAGTTTATATTAATATGATATTACAATTGCACATGTACAAAAGGAGATTGTGATTGATATATAAAAAGCATTCAAATTATCAATATAATAATATGAATAGTTTTACTAAAAATAAAGACTCATGAAAAACTAAGAGACTAAGATACCAGAATGACAAAACTTCTTATAATATTCATAGGTTTGGAGAAGAATTAGATTTACACATCAAGATTGATTGCAAAACAATTCATAGAATTTCCTATCAATCTTATTAGCTAAAATTATCCTCCCTTTGGGATAGGGAGGATACAAATATATATATATATATATATATATATATATATATATATATATATATATATATATATATATATATATATATATATATATATATATATTGTGCTTGGGGAGGAGAAAGTCTCATCCTCCAATCAAAGTCTAAATTTACATCTCTATAAATAATATTGTGTCCAAATCATGTAGAGCAGTCATGTATAAAAGTATTTATGCATAATAAAATTTCTCATCTAAAATATAATATATATACCAAATAATTAGGAATCAAAAGTTCCAAATTAATTGAAACATGAAAATACATATGTATATTTATATTTATAGTGGTGTTGATGTGCCACCATCATAATATGAACATGTTTGAGTCACAACTATAGAAACATAAATAGACTCCATAGATTTATTCAAGTTATATTTAAGCATAATGTTGAATGTTATGGTCTAATTTTACTTAAATTGCATGAAGTGAACATTGGCAAATTGTTATAGGATATTGTATTATATCATAGAGTAAATTTTATAAGAAAGTAATATTGTCCTTTTTTCTTATCAAAATATTGATAAATCAAGTGTTTAATTGATCCAAGCATACATTTGTTTGAAAATCCCTGTAAATATTTTCTTGTTTCTTTTGGCTTTCCTTCATATTCCTTATTTTGGTTTGGGTGTGCTTTCATTGCTTTCTACCTATTTGATTTGATTTTTAGTGCTTAGTTTAGTTGTGTGGAATTTGTTTTTGAGATGAACCTATTGTCACCTAAAGATTCCACTATTTTGTCAACATTTGATAAATGAGTAGTTTATATGTAAGAAGTACCAATGTCATTCCTATGTGTTAATGTGATAATTATTATCTGAGTACTTGCATAAACTATTGTGTTTTCCTTATATTTTCATAATTTTGAAGGCCGATGATTTGAAAGAAAACATATGAATTTATAAATGCATTTTTCCTTGATTAAATACCATCAAATGCACTAAATGAAATATCTAAAGACAAAAAAAAAATTACTTTAATTCTGATTTATCTTATTTGTCTTAAGTGGTCTAATTCTTTCCTTGAACCCATGGCTTGGTCCCCAACCCTCCATGGATGGAAAAGTAAAATATCTCACAAAATAAATTAAACTAAAATACAAAAGCTAAAAATTATCCTCGAAAGGGTTATCTTGGTAGCCTCCACCATAGGATTTCCATATTGATTAGTAGTAGAGCAAGGCCTTTGGAAGGACCAGAGTTATATCTGTTAAGGCTATGAACATTTGATTGGAAATAGAGCAATGCCCATGCCATTCCTCTTTAAGACAAATTTAAAAATCTATCCCTTTTCATAAGTTCTTATCATTTGGCTATTCTAATTCATTTTGGGTGCATGTGAAATAATCAAATTGATCGCATAGCTCACACACTGATGGTCTTTAGGTAAAAATGTAGCTTAGTATGTCATGTGTTGGAATAGAATTTCATGCCTTCACATTTTAATTTTTCCTTAGATGATTACTTGTATTGAGTGCTTGTGTTTTAATGAGAACCAAAAATTCTATATTCTTAAGATACTCAAAAGCATTTCCCAGCAAGAGTTTCCATTTTTAATTACTTACATAATGTGCCCCATTTTTAGTTTAAAATTAGGGACCCTCTTTTTGCTTTGAGTAGGCTAGGTTTAGTTATCTAACTTTATATTATTAGATTCTTGGCTTTGAAGTGTTGTATTGTTCATATTTTATCCAATAAATCATCTTTTTGGTATAATCTTGGTTTATACCCTTGGCATTCATATGATCCTAAGTTTAAACTAGGTTATTTAGCATGGTTTCTACATATTTTGCCTTTAAGAAGTCTTATGAACATCTTGGAACTTTCTCATAGGATAAGTTCATTTGTATTTGAATATCCCATCTACCTTTAGAATTTTTAGGAAGACTTAGGTTTTAGTTATGTCAATCTTAGCTTGACTGAGCCCTTATCCATTAAGTTCGAGTCCCTCAAGCCCAAGTCACCCAAGTCAAGTTTTATCAAGCTTCTAGTCTAATAAATTGAGTCAAGCAAGTTCAAAATATGCTAAGTCTAAGTCGATCGAGTCAATTCAATCATGTTTAAAGATCTGAGATTGATGCCTTAACCTTTTCCTTTATTTCCTCATGGGTATTAAATCTTTCATGCCCCCCCATATCCTTCCACATGTTGATATTAGGTTATTTCAAAGTTCTAAGCCCATCTAAAAAGTTTACAAGTTAAATCTTTCCTCAAGCCCTAAGATCCTACCTCATGGCATAATCTTGGTGACCTATCTCAACTAGGGATTAATTGACATGTAACAGTTTCATAGTCCTAAGGGCATGAGGTGTCACCACTTGGATATTTCTTTGGAGCTTAGGTCAATGGGGGACTCTAGCTAAATTAATAGTCATGTGACCCTGAGGACCCAAGATGTATCCACATGGAGACATCCTAGGATCTCAAGATGATAGAGATAAAATTGATACACCATCTAGTTAAAGGTCTAGATTTTTGGTATGATGTCATGTGGCATCATCTTAGGTACCTAGACCATACACCCAACTTAATTAGGGACTATCATGATGCACCCCAATGACATCATCATTTCCTTCAGCTTAAATTTTAAGGGCATTTTCTCATCACCAAAATATAAACCTTAGGCCTCTTAGCCAATAAGGACATGCCATATGGAACTTCATGGGCTTAAATTTAATGGTTGTCCCAAACATCAAAACTGTCAAAGGCCTGATGAGGATGCTAGTTGATTAGATGTCAAATTTTCATTGTTTATGGGAGTGTGAGGCCCTATTTTTCATAGTGCTCATCTTTGACATTGATGGCTATGAGATTATGGTTAATTTGAGTTTGATTATGAATTCATTTTTTTATTCATGACCAACTAAGGTATGCATGGATTTTATGATGGCAGGTCAAGTGTTGGGAACCATGAGAAAGACCTATTATCAAACATGTCGTGAATATTTAATAGTAAAATTTAAATTCTTACTTTTCCTTTATTTGATATTGCAATTATAAATTTGACCATGTTCAAGAGATATATTTAAATCATTACTTATAAGATATTAAAATATAAAATGCATGTATATAAGGTTACATGAATCTGTTTATGTGAATACTTGTATTCCTTGGATGTTAGATATTGATTATATAGATTTAGAGTCATGTTTGAGTAAAATTTCATAGCTTTTGCTATTAGGTTAGAGGAATTTGATGTGTGCATCAAGTGTGAAGGAGTAATAAAAGGGCCAATGAAGGAAAGGGGCAATGCCAATCATGGTTATATCATTAAGTAACCTTACCTTAAACCTTTCTTAAATATTTCTTAATTATTTAGTTGTCTAAGATACTGTCATTACCTTTTTTTGACTAGCATGTTGTTTAGGTGGCTATGTTTTAAGTTTTGTTGGTGAAATTTTTTGTCTCCTCGCCTTAAGATCTTACACCCAATGTCTATAATGTTTGTTCTCCAAATAATAGATCTTCCTAAGACTAAAATCAAGTTGAAGAGGTGAGAAAGTCTAGGAAGCAACCTTATGAACCTTTAGAGCCACCATGTAAATTAATGAGGCATGGACTAGTGAGTAGAGGATGGTTAGCTAAATCTAGGATGACTATATGTAGAGGTTGAACACTCTATGTGGGGACTTTTGGTAATTTTAAAATAAGGAGGCTAGACTAAGTAGAGGAAAGAGAAAAGAGGAGAGTAGCAAGTAGGTAGATTTGGTTAGGAGAACTAAGTCTTAGATAATTGAAGGATAGCACTAATGATGTCTTGAATCACTTGGGTGGAATTTATATTAACTTATTTATAGATTATTCCTTGAATGAAAATATTTTTGTTCTTTGTTAATTCTTGACTAATAGGAGAATATGATGACTTGGTTTATTCTGGCTATTTTCTTTTTTTATCCATGGTTTTACATTAGCTACCATGTAGTTTTTCACCCATTTGAGGGCCTTAGAGAGGTTGCTTCCTCCTTATTTGAATGAAATATTATCCACTTCATGCATGATTATATAATTATAGTTTTTAACCTCATGTGAATGTCATGGTGGTGTTTTTTCAAAGTCCTCCTATGAGGGGCATGGTGGTAGGTTATTTGACCCTCTTATGAATGTCATGGTGGTGGTTTGTTAAATTCCTTGTATGTAGGGCATGGTGGTAGGGTTTTTAACACTTCCATGAATGTTAGAGAGGTTATTTGTCAAATTCTCCTATGTTTACCAGGTTATTAGGTTGTTTATCTCTTCCATGACTATTAGAATAAATCAATAGAGTTGGGTATCCTATTACTAATTTAACCAATTAACAGGCCTTGTTTATGTTGTGAAATCTTGCTTGTTTTTTTCTATATTTATAAATTCTTAGATTCATTTAAATGTTCATTAGTGCTTGTTATAATTATATTTGGGACTGAGAGTCCTCTTGGGTAAAAATCAAGAATAAGATTCTAGGTGGGTGCATGGTCATTCCTTTGAGTTTTTAAAACTTATTTAGATATCCACCCTTACCTTTCCAAAGTGATGTAAACATGCTTAGAGTTAAAAGTCTCAATCTCATGGGTGTCTATAGTTGTATCTTGATGATGTTATAAGGTTAGGTGGTGAGACTTCCTTCAACAGCCAATAGTTGTTATGGAGAAGATTCAAATCTTACTGAAGATTGGTTGGTCTTTTACTACTTAATCAAGTGTAGATTTTTACATCATGCTTATGTATATGATGGATGGCATATATTATATTTATAATCACTTGGCCATTTTTTTAGAGTTTTCTTTAGTCATTTTTATGACTTATTATGAGTTGGTTAAAGGAAGCCACATGTCATCATATCACTAACCTGGGAGTGATGTCAGTTTGGCTAGTTGTATCATCAGAATATAACAAGTTGAGCATTGAGATACATACACATGTCATCATCCTACTAAACTAGGATTGATGTCAACTTGGCCATTTATACAGTTAATGCCAAGTGTAATGTCAGGAGCCATCCATATATCACCATCCCACTAACTTGGGGATGGCATCAGTGTGCTCTATTGTATGGTCAATGCTAAGCAAACATATTTTCAAGATACATCCATGTGTTATCATATTTATACCTAGAGTGATATCATTAGATTCCATTATACAAATTTTTTTGAGAAAACAAACCACTAAGATCTATCCACATGTCAACATCTTATAGACCCGATGGAGACATCAATCAACATAGTCATTGGGTAATTTTGAAGTATGTAGAAGCTCTAGGTCACCAAGGAATCAACATGTGGTAGGAATAGCCTTCAGAATCTTGAAGAGAAGTTGTGTGGCTGAAGATATTATCAAAGTGGCCACATGGAGTCAACTATGTTAGCAGTGGTTGAGGTCAATTTTGATGGCCATCTCAACATCATAACATAGTGAACTTTGTTGTCAGCTAATGAATGATTATGTAGTGACTTGGTGAGTGATTAGATCCCTTGACCTATTAATCATTAGAATTCATTATTATTGAAAATATGGTAGGTTTAGGGATTGCATTGATGTTTTTTTTATTGATATGAATTATTTATATGCTTGTGTTTTATGTATGGTTGTTTGTGAACTAGTTGGGTTACACTTATTTTTAGAGAAAAATGGGAATGATAGGGGGCTTCATGATGAATTTATTTCATTGTATGATTTCAATATGAATTAATGATAAATCTATATATGTTGTGTACATAAATAAAGGCCTATATTTAAATCAAAATATGATTAATGCAAATGTCTATGTCCTAATGGTAAAATATTTTGTTTGTTTCTCACATTAGATAAAAATTAGTTAAAGCTTCTCTATTTATGATTTATTCATTTTAATTCTTTTACCTTGCCACCTCTTTAAAGGATTTAATCTTAATCATTTCATATGATCTTGTAGGGTTCATCTTTCAATTTGAGCTATTAGTTTGGATGTGTGTCTTCATCAGGGAGTTCGGGCTTTTAACCAAAGCAAAATATAAACCCAAGCTAATGTAACAAAAGATCCATTTGTCAAAACAAAAACATATAGTAAAATATAAAAATGTAGAAAGGACAAACTTGAATCAGTGCAACATGAAATACCATCTATAAATCACGTAACACAAGGTAAAAGGGGTAAGTCAAGGTCCATATGTAATAACAAAGGAGATACATAAAACAACTCCAAACCAAGGAGAAAGTGACAAATGGAAAATGTTGGATGGAATGGTGGATCCTAAAGCAATCAACAAGTGATCAAGGAATCATGGCATAGAAATAAGCATGAGCATATCAGGCCCAAGACTAGAAAGTGGTTGTAAGATTAAAATAATCTCTTATGTGCTATCATTTATGCATGGCCTAACCATGATCAAAAAATGAGAGGAAGGAATCATTTGGTGATTTTTAGTAGTCAGTATGGTATGAGTCATCACATGGCATGCACATGGTAAAGAGCCAAGTAATGAACATAAAAGACAAATTTTAGCCTTTAAAGAGACATGGCATCTAACAAAAAAGCATGGGCATTCTTTCATATCTATTAAATAATTAGGACCTTCAACTACATCTCTTCAATTAGTAATGAATACTTGTAACCACCCCATTAATGGGAAATGAAAATTTTGAGAATGAGCTCCATGAACTTAGAGGTCTATATAAGCTATGTGATCATGTTGTTATAAGGGTTGGTTGATTTTAGTATAGTGAGGATATGCCCATTTACTTTCAACATTTTCATGCTTTTTAAATTAGTTTTATGAGTCTTGTATTACAAGTAAATTCTATGAATGAATGATTGTGTTGAATCGCATTTTGATTAATCAACTGGTATATATTGATGCTTTGAGTATAATGGAGAGTAGTGATAATTTCCTATGCATGTCTTATGGTGTTTATTTTTTATTTCTCCTATTCAATGTTTCCCTTATACTCTTGCACCTTCCTTTAGCTATAGTTATTTTATGTCTAGATTGGATAAAGACTAGTTTTAGTGGATGTGCTTGATTAGACTATTCAATTTTAACTTCATTACAACAAGGTCTTTCTTCTCTTTCTCTTTGCCCTTATCTTTTTTGTTGTTTATTTTGTGTCTTTGTTATATTAGGTATTTTAGAGCTTGGGTATCAATAAATTCAATCTTTTGTTAATTCTTATCTTGATTGCTCAATATTTGTCTATTGTTGCATGCGCATTATTAAATCCACTCTTGTTTATAATGGACATGTTTTGAATCAATTATATGTTATGGTCAAATTCTTAGATGTTGATTTCCTAGCTAATCACATTCCTAATGCAATGATTTATCTAAAATATTGTAAATAGTCCCCTTTTATGGAATGGTCACAATGAGCCAATCAAGTTACCTTGCATACCAAGACCTTAGGGAAGGCATTTTTCTTACAATAATTCCCTCCTTTTAAAAGATATAATGATTAACAACCCCTGCATATTATTAGCCTTGTCAAAACACCTCTCAACACAAATTAGGGTGATTTATTTGACACCTACTCTTCTTCCTCCATATCAGCTATTGTGAACACTTCTTTTTTTCATTAATTATTGAAATTCTCTTTATATTCTTCAAACTTATGCAATATCCTCTCAACCTTCTCATGATCTAGGCCTTTAGAGTGTTGATATGGAATTTTGGCCTCCATTATAGGTTTATCATCTATTGAGTAATTATTTTTAATTCTTTCAAATATTTGTATAACCTATCAAAATAATTCTAATAATGTATGTAATTTTAAATTTGATTTGAAGCTAAACGTAGAAGATAAATCAGTTTCTTATCAGATAAACTACTTGAATTCTTCTTATATATCTTCAGTAGGAATCACTTTTCCTCCCTCTTCAAGGAGTGAACATGGAAGCTTATCAATTATTTCTTGGATATCGCATGTGGGATTAGTTGATAAGGCTCATGATTCCTTGAATTTTTGCAAGGATTCTTTTATTATTTTGATTCTAAATTTTGTTAATCCCTATATTTCCACTTGATCTCCTTGTTATTCTTCTATCAAGAACCTTTTTATAATTAAAATATCATCATTTACTCTAGTAAGGGATTCAAACTTAGGCAACTAATATTTTAGTTTATTGATCTATACTCTATAAACATCCTCATTCTTATAAGTATGTTGTATTTCTTAATCACTTGAAGTATATACCTCAACAGTAAAGGATATTGACTTATTTCACTACTTAAGAAGATTTTTTTACCATTCTTTAGTGTATTTCCCAATGTTTCCTCTTTTATCAGTCATTATCGAAGTCATGGCATCTAGAGTATAATCCTAGAGTTGAGTCTGAGTCAGGTTAACTAATTATGGATTACTGATCTAAGTTTCTCTATACTTTTTCCTTAAATTGATACTTTATTTCCTTACCATGATTGAATTTCTTGATAAAAGATATAATATCCACTTGAATATATTCCTTCAATCCCTCATGAGTGTCATTACCTAGGTAAAAATTTTAAACTTGGTAATCTGTAGTTATGACTTCATTCTTAGATTTTTTTGGAGGGAAAACAACAACTTCAATGTACCTCTCCCCTTGTTCATTTTTGACTATACTAGAGACCTTCCTAGGTTTATTTTAATCTTAGGGATTAGTGTGTTAAGAGGACTAATGTTGATATCTAGTGGTGGAGCTATCTTTTTTAATTTTTAACCACTTCATTCAACCATTGGTGTAAATTGGTATCATTAGTCTCTTACAAAGATTATGGTTATGATTATGTCTGATCCCAAACCATATGAACCTTATATGTTACATGTCCCAACTTTATTTTTGTTTGGGTTGAAGGTACAACCTCCTTCTCTACTACCTTTTGTGTATCTGATTCCTTTTTTGGGATGATAGGTGATATGTCTACCACTCTAAGAAAATATTCATATATCTCTAGAAGAGATTTTCCTTCTACTTAGAGGGATTCAATGACTTCCTTGGATATATCCTAATAATAAAATTATTGTAGTTCAACAAAAAGAAGAGGATATATTACTTCCTTGGAAAAATCATTGGGGTTAAAGAAGGTAAGATCTATTGTCACAAATTATAATATTATGTTCTTGATTAATCCTTGTTAATGAAACACCTTTTCATATATCTCAGACAACATAGTTGATATTCTAGGAGTACCTTTACCACTAGTTGACTTCGTGATTTTGAACTTCAAATGCTTATTTGTTGGTTATGTTGAAGATTTGTTTTCCTTTATCCCCTCCTCATTAATTATCAGGTCAAATATGGCACTAGAAGATATTGTAGGTTCTTTAACCTTTTATTGTACCAACTTAGGATGTGGTATATTTATATCTCTCAAGGGTGGGGGAAGTTAAAAAATTTGTACATCCACCTCCTTAATTTGGAGCCATGAAAGAGTCATGTTGAATACCACTTGGGTCTGATAAGGATGTTGATTTGGGCTTGGTCTACGCAACCATATACAAAGGATTCATCTTGATATTCTCCTAGAATTAGGAGGTATCTATTATCTCCCCATCATATTATATGTTTATGTCCTCAGGCATGTAGACTATGTTGAACTTGATTATCTATTCAAGTGTGAAGTGAGAATAGTAAAGAATCCTAAATTATCTTTCATCATCACAGTCCATTCATAAATCTTCATAATATGGAAAATGATTAAATATATCACTTATAATTATCTCTACCATTCCCCTTGCATCAAATGAGGGATGATTATGAAAACATCGAAGAGTAACTTGAGCCATATTTGACTTGATATATTTAGATTTATGTAATGTGGCACAAGTGTACCTACCAATAGACATAGGGAAGTAGGCCCTAGTAAACTTATGTTTAGTAACCAAAAATTTGTGCATCTCTATAAAATATTGCACTAGTTACATGAGTGGACATTTTTCATCAATGAAATTTGGAAGCATATAAAGAGCCATCTCACATCCACAAATGCTAATGTAGGAAAAGGTCAAAAATTATATGAACCATATGCCCCATCTTTCTATCTCTAAAATAGTAGCAATAGATATATGTATATTTTAGTGTTCCTTTTCAAACATTTTAATGACAAGGTGGAGGAAATCATTATTAAATCTATAGAAATGTTTGGTGCTTTCCTTTAGTGTCAATTGTGGATAATATTCATATATATGAGAGGTAAACATTTGGCCAATGGTATTGAATCCACTATAGAACCTCTTTTGCATGACTGCATAAATTAGGTATGATTTCATGTATAATTTATGAGTGGTAACCACCTCACACAACTGCTTATGAATTGATACATGTATCAACTCAACCCAGTTAATATATTTCATATTCACATGTATAATTTGAATGTATTAGAACATCCATTCTTGGTAATCTTTCATTGTGTGATTTCCTACCACTCTATTTAGGATAGTAATAATATCACCAATTTATAACTTAAAATATTTATGGGTAATCACCTTAGGAACTCTAGATATAGAAGCTTTAGATTTAACACGTCAATGCTTGTTTAGAGACCAGACATAGTCATCCTTATTCCTCTCATGAAACTCTTGAGTTATCTCTAGAATAATCTCCATGAAGGCCTCATGGTTTGGGATCCTTAACATCTCTTTAATATCATCATCCCCAAGTCACAATATGGTTTCTCCTTAGGGTTTCATGCCTTCCCTATTCTATTTATTATAGTGATTTACTAATGTCATGACCAACTCTAGACACTTCATAGAAATCAAAAAATTCTTAACATGAGGTAACACACTATCATAAATGGTTTATGTCTAGCCATTCTTGAAATATGCATTTACTTTGTTCCAAAATTTGGTCATATCAGTGTGACACAAGTTAGTGTCAGCAACCATATCTATGTTGGATTCAATGTTCAATAAAGGAATAACCCCCTGAAACAAATAACTTATCTCACTTTATTTATATTTTCCACCTTTCTTCTTGGGTGTTCCAGACATATTTAGATCATGATGGGTATGGGATAATGGAGAGATTGGAATCAGATCATGAATGGGAATAACAAAATGGGAAAAGGAGAGGTAGATGGAGGGGAGACATAATTAAGAGGCTAAAATATAATCTAAAAAGCTTGATGTTAGAGTTATGAGGATACTGAGTATTCTTAGATTTATTATGTTGGAGTGAAATGGGTGAAATGTGGATCAAAAATCCTCATGTTAGATTTGTGATGTTGTTGAGTAATTTTAAAATTTTGATGTTGGAATGAAAGGGGTGTGATGTAATAGAGGGTTCTGATTTTGATGCTTTATTAGCTACAAGGTAGAAGGTTAACTCTAGTAAGAGGATGAGACAAGTTATTTTTGAAATGACCCCAATGGTAAGGCTAATTAAATCCCATCAAGAGGAGTAAGGTGAAATAGTGTCTAAAAAATAAAAATAACATTAGAACCCACTTTAATAACTTTTAAACCCTGGGTATTCTCACTCTAATTAGAAATGTATACAAACTGTGAAAAATTGACCTTCACTTGAAAAGAATGATAAAAAGATATATTATGACTGAAGAACATAGATGTAGAGCTCAATATATGGAAACTCATAATGAAAAAAATGAGAAAGGGGTTTAGAATAAATAGCAAGGGTTAAATATACCCCACATATGTAAGTAATGGCCATCATTCATGAGGGACATTTTAGACTATGAGGGTTGTAGAGTATCCCTCATATTATAATTACTACAAATTAGTCATTAGTTGTATAGTATTTGATGGTTGTAAGGTAACTGTCAGAGTCTGACACCTGTTAAGTAGGTGCCTAACTCTAGAGATCTTATTGTTAAATTGGCTAAGTGTTAATTTTAGACATTTTTTTAGATTTTTCTATTCTCCAACTTGATTTATGATAAATTTTGAATGGGGTATCTAAAATTTCACAAGATATGAAATTTGGGGACAACAATATCTAACCTATTCATCACCATGTGTAGACTATCTCTAGATCATCAGATCAATATTCTTACCTTTAACATGAGTATGTTAGACTAAGACATGTGGAATTCTAAAAGGTGTCCAACCCTAAAAAACATGTCCTTGCACCAACAATGGTCATTTTTCAAATTCAAATTATCTCTAATGGTTTGAATTGTACATTTCACATGTTGATGGTATGATAAAATATATAAATAGATATATATAAATAAATAATAGATATAGGCCTATTTCATCATCTAGCATTATCAAGAAAGTACTCACAAATCCTATCTTGATGCTTATATATTCAAATAAATTACTATAAATTTATCATATCAATAATAGGTCACAAGCAGTATACCCTATCCAAATCTTAAGCACATATACCAAGATAAGCTTTCTAATATCAAGTGTTGAAAGATAGATTACAAGTTACATTCATAAAAGGAGGGTCATTGCACACATACACATAATGGAAAGAATTATGTGTGATTTTATTTCCCTCCTTAGAGTATTAGATATATAGGTAATGCTCACCCATTAATTAGGGATTGGTTGAGGTCATATCAACCCACATTTATTACCCTTTTATAGGTCTAAAACTAGTGTCAACAGTGGATCTATTATTTAGAAGATAAGGAGATAGGTTTTTATATTTGTACACATACAAAACACATGATTTCACACAAAAAGATATTTCTCAAGAAGGTGAAAAGACATGTGCCACAATAGTGAGGCACATCTTCATAATATGAATCCAAAAATAAAAGACACATGTGTATAATGATAGATTCTAGACATTAATGGACTTGTCTAGGTACATCCAGACACTTTCATTCCTAATTTGAGCAACTTTTGATTCATTTCTAGTTATTTTAGTCACCTATAAAAAATCTCAATCTTGTATAGAATAATAACAAGATAAGTATCTTAATCACTTGGGTCATTTACATAAATATTAACTAACAATTATCCAATCATATTCTTTTCTTATCATTCAAGTTTGTGTATTATTGGTATATATTGTACACTTTAAATATCGTGAAAGTTATTTCTTATTATATCACATTAATAAAAATTATTTTAAAACAAAACATTCTCTAGTTACTAGTTTTATCTTTTCATGATTCCATTTCAATAAATATAAAAGTATAAATAATAACTCTACATTTACTTAGAATCACATTTTAGAAAGATAATTTATTCCTCCTTAATGAGTCTTAAAACTATGACCATGAATAAAATGATAATAGCACATTCATCATAAATACTAATTAGATTGATATTGTTTATTTAGGACTTAAATAAATAAAAATAAAGTCCCAAGTTTACCTTCATGAGTATTCATCACCCTAATGATATTTGCCTTGTACATTATCCTAGCATCCAAGTTGTATAACAATGGCAAGGAAAATGGACCCACTTAGGGCACAAGCACCACAAAAAAATGTCTTGATTTCAAAACCATTGTGTCATTATTATCAACCATCATAGTCCTAAACTTAGGGGCATATCTTGCTTCAAAAAGGAATATGTTATAGAAGGTAATCCATTGCTTACTTCAATGAGAATTTGAAAGAAGAAAAGTGGAATTACTCCATTTATGATAAAGAATTTTATGCCATTGTGAAATATCTCAACAATTAGAGGAATTATTTGTTTCTAAAGAGTTTATTTTATACAAAAATAATCAATAAATGCAACTTATAAATATTCAAGATAAGTTCAATCAAAAGCATATGAAATGGTTTTGTTTCTCCAAAGTTACTCATTTGTTTTGAATCATATAAGTGGCAAGTCAAAAAGAGTTATGGATACATTAAGTATAATATTTCTATTGAATGAGATGAGAGTAGAAAATGTTGGGTTTAAATATACGAGATATTTTATTAAAAAAAAAGGATTTTAGAGATGTTTTGGTGGCATGTAAAATCCCAACCAATATGGTTAGAACTCCATGGCTTGAATTTTTTTGTAGTAAAAATTGTTCTTTAAGGGAAAACAGTTGTGTATACCTCAAGGATCAATAAGAGGTAATTTGATAAGGGAAAGTCCTAGTGGAGAACTATCTAGTCATTTTGCCATGGATAAAACATTAACACAGTTGAGTCAAAGTTACCATTGACCAAGGATAAGTCTCGATGTGAATAACTTTGTGTACGAGTGTATAGTTTATAAACATACTAAAGGAAAAATTTATAATACATGTTTGTATAAGCCATTACCAATATCATAAATACCATGGGAAGACATAAGCATGTACTTCATTCTCAGCTTGATAAGGACACAAAAAAGTAATGATTTTATCTTTGTTACTATTGATAAATTATTAAAAAAATGGAACACTTGATTTCATGCAAGAAGACAAGTGATGCCATGAACATTTCCAAAAATAATTTCAAGGAGGTGGTAAGATTGTGTGGATTTCCAAATGTCATAGTCTCAAGTAAGGATATAGATTTTTTCAAATAATTTTGGATAACTTTGTATAGAAATTTGAGCGCAATGTTGAGTTTCATTTCAACTTATCATCCACTAACATATGTGGTGAAAATAATAGTCAAGAATTTTTTGAGATACTTGGTAAGAAGAGATCCCAAATAATGGTACACAACTTTGAAACAAATTGAGTTTTCTTGTAAAAACTTAGTTAACAAAATTATAACCAAGATTTCATTTCATATTCTATGTGATTGTATCCCTAGATGCATTAGTAAGTTTATAAATATAAAAGATATGAATAAAATAAGTGTTGAAGTGAAGGAATATTCAATGTCTATAAATGGCATGCCTATGTAAGTGAAAGAAAAGATGGAAAATAATGTCATGGATTAGCATAAACATATAAATATGAAGAGAAGAGAACATGACCTCTAAGTAGGTGATTTGGGCTTGACTCATTTTTAAAAGGAAATGTTCCTAAAAGGATAATTTGAAAATCTCATGTGGAATAAAATTGGTCCATGTAAGGTTCTAAGAAATTTTGTAGTGAAATCATATGGGATAGAGATATCAAATGGGATAGATTTGTTCCATATGCATTCAATGAAGCATATTTTTACCCTTACCATGAGGGACAAACAAGTGATGAAAATATGAGTTTAGATTCTTTAGTTTTGAATTGGAAATAATAGTTTCTAAAAATTGCAAAGGAATAAATAGAGATGGTGATATATTATAGAATCAACAAGATGACAAAATCCAATGAATAAAATAATATTTGGTCACATAGAAGGATAAAAAAACTGAAGATGAAATGTAAATGAGTGTATTTGAAATTTTTAAATACAAAAAAGTGGAAGATCTCACTTAAATTTCATGATTAGGAGCTTATGAATCAATTTATTTACCAAGGGTGTATGATGTAGGTGTATCCCTATCAACAAGAAATCTTGCATCAACCAAAAATATGAGTTAGTGTTTTACATGTGTTTATGACTTATAAACTTCATTGTGTGTGTCATAGATGGTCATAACTAGCACAATAAACACCAACATCACTCCAAATCCTAAGGAACATCAATTTTATCAAGTTTTATTAAGTTCCTAGGAGTCAAACTTTTCATTTTTTTTAAAATGATGAAACCACTACTTAAAGTAGATGGTGGTTTCAAAGTTGCTAGTTTACATTAATAGGCAAATTCATAATTATTGGTCTATAGTAGCTAGTAGTTTGTATTGTGATCGTAAAAGAGGAAAAATAACTTCCTAGATCAATAAAAATTGATGTTTGGGAATTCTTCAAAAATAATATAACTTAAAGATGCACTCATGTATTCATAGGTAGTCAAATCAAATTCAAATCCATTTACAAATGCTAAGGAGAGTTTGTGAGGGGAGAGGAGGTAGATTTACTTAGGGAAAAATAAGTGTATTAGGACACCAATGTTATTATTTATTTCATTTTAAAATTATGATTTAATTAGCTTGAGCTCCCATTTATATGTAAGGCTAACCCTTGTGTAAAAAGCATAGTTAATTAACTCAAATGCCTATTTTGTATATAAGATTAACCCTTGAGTATCAGGGTTAGGCTTGAAATGATATTAGATTTAGGGTTATAAATCATATATATTGATGTTAAAATTAATGGAATAGGTCATCTAAACTCTAATCTCAAGGAGGCTTCCCCATTGAAGAGGCCCATGATGTTTGAATATAAACAAAAGTTTACAATCATTTATGATTTCATTGAGCTATTAATTATTATTTTACATATTTTTACTCTATTTTATTGATTTATGCAAGTAATAGCATAATAGGTTACATCAGAGATCTTTTTAGGATCATTTTTTTAGCCATATTAAGATTTTACTAGCTTACATAAACTACCCACTATATAATTTCACCTCACACTCATGGGAAATTGGTGAATATAAAGTGGTGAAAGTAGTGGGGTATAAAGAAGTTTGAAATGCATATTATTTTTTATTATATGTAACCAAGGGTTTTTAAAGTCACATACTTTTTTCTACTAATCACATTTTGGCATGTGAAATGAGTTGAGTCCCACTAATACTCAGGCCTCAGATAGTGATGTTTATGGATTTGAGCTTCCACCTACCTTTGGCATATCAAAATCACCTAGGTTTTAGGAGAAATAAAGCCATATAAATCCATCGACACTCTAAATTTATGGTGCACCATGTTATTTCCATATTTTGAAAATATAAAATAACACCCCCAATCATGAATCTATATGGAATTAAGGATCAATTGTAGTGTAAAAAAGTATTGTGTAAATCACAAATCAAGAATAAGGCAAGTTCATGAAGGTAACTTCACAAGGGTAACCAAATAGAAGTAATGAGCTGATAATAATAATGGTTTATAGACTCTATTTCCCAGTAGACTAGGCTTGGTAGGCCCCACTTGGGGTAATACATACTTTCATGAGAGTTTTATGTGTCATCTAATTCAAATATTTTATGACTTTATAATATTAATTTAGATTAATTATTTTATAGTTTATTTATTTTCAGTTAAAGTTATAAAAGGGGTAAAATTGTTATGTTGTGGAGCCTAACTCTAAATTGCAATGTGTTTTAAATACTATACATTTAAAATGTATTGTACACTCTTTATGTATTTTATAGATCCCCCTCAATGGGGAACCATTTTGGTTTGACTTTATCCATGGTTTGGTACACATTGATTTATAAAACCATTATATTGATGTATTATGTATAGATGGATATTCAGTAGGTAATACATCATAAGAACAAGGGTTTGATAAGGAAGAATAGAGTATGTTAATTTAGGTGTGAATTCAGGAGGGTTTGTTGAGTGCAGCTCTAAATAATATTTTATGCATTACAATTGGGAGAAGACTGATCTGAGAGTAGATTGTACTCTTGTGGCTTGTAATAAAATATGAGCAAGTGTTTCTTGGTTTATATAGCCCACATTGGGTGAACCACATTAAATTTGATCTTTTTATTTTGCATTTTTATTTCTATTCTTTCTACATCTCTATTCATATCTCTTATTATTATGATTATGTGGAATTATTTATGCATTAATTTTTTATTTATTCCTAACAAAAATTAATATGCCAAAAGGTTTGGTAATGTGTTGGCCCAATTTGAGTAAATTTGCATCAAATGGGATAAATTCATTCATTTGTAAATTAATAATAAATAATAAAATAGTTACCATCAAGATGAGTTAACTTAAAATTGAGTTAACATCAAGATTGAGTAAAGTCAATGGAATCAAGAAGCTAGAATTGTGTGGGCCCTAGCCAAAATTTTATTATTTTTTGAAATTCAAATAATTATTTTTAGACTTAATTTATATTTTAAATGTGTAAAATTCATTAAATAAATTATTAATGATATCATGTAATGTATTTGGTAATAAAATAATAAAAAGATAAAATGTGGGCAAACTCTAGTTAGGGAAAGTGAACTATTAAGTGGAGTTAGGCCAAGACATATCTATTCAAATACCTTTGTGGGTGAAAATGAGTATAAAAAGGTATATTTTCCATTATACATGGGTTTTTATTTTTTTCAGCCCTATGAGAGGACTTACTGAAACTTTGTATACAACATGATATTTCAATAATATGTTATAAAAATACAAGAAAATGTGTGAGATCAATTTCTTGCTTGTAGGTTTTCAATATTATTTGTTTCTGAAACCTACATTGATCTTCACAGATAGAGGAAGCCATTAAAATCCTATATTTTGTTGTGATTGTGTGTAACCCTTAGTATTTAAAAACTTTGTGTTAAGCCCCTATAGATAGGGTTAATACCAATCACACCTAATACAATATTATAAAATATTTTATGCTTCCATTCAACCTTTTTTCCATCATTAAATTTGTTGTCTACATTTCCATTCTCATGTTGGAGTAAATATTCCAACCCATTGTACTCCAAATCTAAATTATCAAAAGTCCTCTTTACTTATTTTATTTTGGGTTTGTTTCCTTCACCTCCATCTTCTTGTGTTCTCCTCCCACTTTCATATTTTTACATTTCCTTTTTCATTTCTTTTTTGTATTTTCTGATCAAAGGTACTCAAAACCCCAAAAAGTACCCATATCATATGATGGAGTTTTACCTCTCAAACACAAAGTAAAATCACCCATCCCATAGTGATTTCTCTAATATTACAAGTTTATATCATTTCCCATTTGGTTAGTCATTGAAATAAACAAATAAATCCTAGTGACATAAAATCTTGCCAATAGATTTTGGTGACTCTACTAGGCATCAAATTTCATAGTATATTTGATTTCTAAAATGTAAAGGAACCTACCCTAAAATGGATATTATTATTCAAACCAAGATCTTGTTATCCCATGTGCATATATTGGATTATATGCATTGAGAAAGATCATGAATAATTAGGGGACTTGTATCCTTTCATTTTAGGATTTTTATTAAGAGAATCCAAGGCATGAGCTACAAGTAATAGGTTATATTAAATATCTTTCTTGGAATAGATATTAAAGAGATGCATCACTACCACCACAATCTCAATACCAATTTTCTCACTAACTAAAAACTTATATAGTTATAATTAAACCAATTTCAATAGATTAAGATCATGAGTCGTACTTGCTTCACTTCACAAAGCTTATAGTATTAGTTAACCTACAATTTTTATGTGTTTTGGGTATGAAACAATCTAGGAAAGTGTAAAATATGGGAATTAAGTCTAAAATTAGAGATAAGTCTAAAATATTCCCATTGGCCTTTCTTTACTTCAGTGCATAATTTCTAAAAAAGGGGGACAAATATTGCTTGATGACAAACAAACATAAAAGGGGAGAGAGGGGGAGGTAGAAAATGAAAAATCTCTAAACAAATGTCAACACAATTGATTCAAAGACTAATAAGGTGCTCAACTATAATTGTAGCATTGTATGTTAATTTTCATGATGGTTCAAGCTCCAGCCACATACGGAAAGAGTCTAAAGAGAAAGGATGAATGTTTAATTCAATGATGCCTTTTATGGATAACTATGAATATGCCTATAGTTAATCACATGTAAATCCTAACATCTTTCAAAAAAAGTGAAAAACATCAAAAAACTCAACTAGAATAGAAAAATATCATCCTAATTAATGCATAAACCTCATAGAAAAGCATAGTTAATAGTCCTAGGCATCAGTGTTAATAAATTGAAAACATAAATAAAGTGGAAGACATCCATTAAAACTAGACACATTTAAATAGAGAAACCAAATTCATATTAATCTAATAGTTTTTGTTTATAATAGAGTCAACCCTCTCAAAATATAACACACCATTATATATAGAAGATAAATGGGATTTGTCTCCTAATAGCATGAGATTCTAATCCCTGGCCATGATAGCCTCAGAGTTTGTTACAACTAATTTGAATAAAATATTCCCATTACCCCAACAAATAGAATATTCTTAGATCCACTAATAAAAAAATAAGTAGCCTGAGATAGACTGCCTCCCAATTTCTTGAGATGTGCCTCCTTAGCCACTAGCATGGATACAATTGGTGTTCTAGATTTTCACCTTAGCTAAATAAGGGGATTGTTCAGATCTTCATATTCAAATTTATTCCAATATGGGACTGATCTTAGGCTGTGGGTATCCTAATAATGGATCAAACCTCTAGAGAAACCTTGCTTCCTTCTGGATTTATCACCTATACTAAACCTAAACTAGCACTTGCTTAGAAAAGGGAGAGATATTTTGATAATAACTTATAAATCATGTAAATAAGGTGATGTACCAATGATTTGATCACTCAAACTCACACAATATACACTATGAGACACTTTCAAGACCAAATAATATCAATCTCACATAATTATTTTAGAATAAGGCATTAATAAATTATCAAATTAGTAAGAGAGGGAAAATATCCACATTTAATCTAGACAATAAACTAGAAATTGCACTTATAATGACCTATAAGAACTACTAAGCACTTCTTGAAAGTTAAAAAAATTAGACATAAGCAAGGATCATACATTCACTTAACCACAATACATTAATTCATGGAACACACTTTAATCTAGCTTAGAAAAGGATAGAATTCAATCTTTATTACATCAAAAAGGTGTCACAGTATAAATTTTGGTAGAATCTAGTATACCAAAAAGAGGGATCTATTTTAAGGATTGGAAGCCTATATTTATATGAGAGAGAGAGAGAGAGAGAGAGAGAGGGAGGGAGGGAGGGAGTGAGGGATGGAGGGAGGGAGAGAGAGAGAGAGAGAGAGAGAGAGAGAGAGAGAGAGAGAGAGAGAGAGAGAGAGAGAGAGAGAGAGAGAGAGAGAGAGAGAGAGAGAGAGAGAGAGAGAGAGAGAGAGAGAGTTGTGTATTGAAGAAGGCCCAACTAGTTTTGATGGATTAGCATTCTCAAAGATGTTGAATTAGGATCTTATCAATAAGGAATAAATTTTGTAAAATAATTGAATTCTTATTATCCTTATCCATCCACCTAGTGTCCTTATGACTTCATGTCATTATATATTTGATATGTTGATGAGGACCATGTCTTGGAATTGTTAGAATTATGACACATCTGCTTTGGATGGCCAATTGTATCTACTCATTGAAAAGTGACCCTAATGATAGGTGAGACATGTCTCCTTATGATTATGTTTACATATATATTTGTTCTAACTTGAACATAGGTCCATTTTATAGATGTAAAACCAATCTTAGACCATTGGTTTTCACATAGTCACAACATTCATAGAAAACCTACAAACTGCTTGACCTTACTTTATAAACACTGGTCTCTGTATTAGGTCCAAATGATTTATTTCACCTATATGGAGCTCTTCTATAAATGCTTGGTCCCATTGGTTTCATCTGGATCATATCCAAGCTTTGGTTCTTTTACATTTACATGCCTGAGTCAAAAACTACCTTGACAACTTCTATTGAAAATGTTTGGGTTCACCTTTATTTGATTGGCCATCAAAAATTGAATTAGCCCATTTCATTATGCCCAATTGTCTTTATTATTATTGGTCCTACATATTCTATTAACTTATTGACTCTAATCACATCGTTAGATCTTTTTTGTATGAATGCACGTGAGTCCTTGATTTCCTACCATAAGATCCCTTTAACATATTGACTTGATTGCACACCATCAAATCAAGAAGTATGAGCTCACACATACCATGGATATCCCTAGTCCCACTTTCCTCTTAGTTTTTATGCTTTATCAGATCACTGGTATGATTGAATGTTGATCATTGATTTAGCTCAAACCTATTTGTTTGTTAGTAAATGTGTACCATTGTATTTTGGCTTGATGATCTCACGCCATTGGATCATATCCAACTTGTATATCTTTAAGGGATTTAACCTGGGGACTTTTTGACTTTTTTTATTCTAGTGTGGATCATTATATCTCATGTGTTAGTATGAGGGTTCCCATGGACCATTAGATCTTGATCAACTTTAAACCTTTTAAGGGCCTTTTAAACCCAAATGGTTACTTACCATGGCTTGAATTTGTTAGACATAAGAACATCTTATTGACTTATTAACTTCAAGTATGATGCTAGATCTTTGCTTGGATTGAATGTAGACCATCGATCTTGAACCCATTTGAATAAAAATGGGTATTTTCCATGGCTTAAACTATGATGTCTGCATGAATGTATTTAATGTCAATATGACTATCACTATATTATGAATTTCAACAATCATTTCCTATGATTGAATTTGATACTCATGGGGCTATCCTAGAATTTTTAAATGAAACAACTATTTCTTGTAGCCTAAAATTGACATTTTCACATCTGTCTGGATCATAAATTATGTGGGCTATTTCCTTTGGACCTTTTACTAGAAATTTTGTTTAGGGTACCTTCTTTGAAAAAATACCCTTTGGAAACCTTGAACTGGACCATTTTCCCTTGAAATGACCCTTCAATAAAATTATATAGGGCACTTTATCAAGAGAGCAACCCCTCAGGACTTTGTTTATGGTACATTCTTGAAATAAAAGGCCCTTTGGAATTTTCATTCATTTCACCTTGTTAAATACTTTCCCTTCAGAAAAATTATTTGGTTCATTTTCTAAAGAAAAGACCCTTCAAGAAAATGTATAGGACACTATGCTTGAAAAATTACCCTTCAAAAAAAGTGTTTAGGACACTTTGCTTGACCAAATATCCTTTGGGATTTCTATATCAAACAACATTCCTATAGAATGATCACTTGGGAAAATTGTTCAGATAATTTTCCCAAAAGAAATGACCCTTAGATTTTTACTATGAACAAAATGTCTAAGATAATTTACACTTAGCCTTTTTTGATGCAGATAATTTCTTAGAAAGAAATAGGTCATCAGGGAAATTATTGTGGAAAATTTTCTCTAAAAGAAATAGGTCTTCATCTTTTGCTTCATATATTTTGTTCAAAATAATGTATGCCTTAGAAAACTTTATCTCAAATAATTTGTCCAAAATAATTCAACACTCAACCAAAAAGGGTCTGAAATAAATTAGCTTAGAAAAATAAAATCCTAAAAAAAAATTCTTGTGAGAGTGAACACTTAGTTAGATAAAAGGTCTGAAATAATTCCCAAGTAAAGACTTAGCCCAAAAAGGTTTTTTACTTAGGTTTTTCTTAAACTTGTACTTGAAATGTTGTTATTTTCTCTATAGACCTATCCCTTAAAATTTGACAAAATACACTTTAAACAAGCTTAAAGTGTTTTGAAAATATTTTCACTCTACATGATATCCATTTGAGGTCAATTTATTCCTTGTGATAATGAGTCATTCTTCAATCAAGATCTTGCTCCTTCCACTAGACTCTTGAACTAGGCATTTTTTGTATTTACACCAAATTTGGTCAACATCTTTGATGACTTGGCTGGTTAGCATGCCTACTATGCTTGAGAACTTGGACCATTTACACGACTTTTGGCTCATAACAGATAATACATGGACCATTTACATGAATACAAGATACCCTTTTGATTTTTAAAGACAAAAGAGTTCCAAAAAATAAGGAAATAAACAAAACTTGAAAGGGAAATTAACCTAATAAAATAAAGGCAACTAAACAATCAAATAATTATGCAACAAAAGCACTTATTTTGGACAAAATAAGGAAACTAACTAATGTGTTATAAAAACACTTAGATAAAAAATAAAAATAGATAACTATGTATAGGGGACTTAGCTTTCCTTAATAGCAGTGCTTGAGATATATCCCATTGACTGGGATAGGAAGTTCTTTACCATTCATCCTTGTGATCTAGAAAGCATTATGGGATTTACAATTGGAGACTGCATATGGACCACTCCAAAGAGAATCAAATTTTGTGTTTTTTCCTAGCTTAGATTTTTCCTCATCCCACTTGAGGACCAAATCTCCTTTTTGGAAATCTCTTTAAGAAGCTCCTTTATTAAAATATTTATTTTTTATTGCTTGATGGGCTTCCATAGCTAACATGGACCGATGCCTTGTCTCCTCTAGCTCCATGAGCTTAGCATATCTTATTTTGATTAGATCATTCTCTAAAAGTTCAAGCTGATGTATCAATTCTAAAGTAAGGAATTCAAGAGAAATAGGATTTTTCACTTCCTTAACATATACTAGCTTGTATGGAGAATTGAAAATTGACCTCTTATAGGTGATCCTATCAGCCCACAGAGCTAACTTCAATTTGAGCTGTCATGATCTCTAATTGTATTCAACAGTTCTCCTAATGATCTTTAACAAATTATTGTTAGTATATTCAACAAGGCCATTGCCTTATGGATAATATTTTGATGAGGTATTGAAAAATTCACTATGTTAAACTACCCACCAGCTAATCTTATATCCTACAAAAGCCATAACATCAACAAAGATTATAGTTTAAGGGACTCCAAATCTAGTAAGCAAACCTTCATATAAGTCCAGAATATTTATTTCATTGTCTTATTTTAATGCCACTACCTCTATCCATATCATAAAATAATCTTTGGTAGTTAGGATCCACTTGTATCATGAGCTTGAAGGGGAGTTGATAAGACCAATAAGTCCAATCCCCATTGGACAAAGGGTTAATTTACTAAAATTAGTTGGAAATGTAATGTTGCAAGCTTCACCTTTCCAACAAACATGGTACACTGTCTACACTTACTAACCCATGTATATAAATCACCAAATAAACTTGGTCAGTAATACCCACCTTTCATGATCTTGTGGGTTATGATCCTTGATGAATAATATCATACACCTTGTCCATCATGGAACTGTTCAAGTAACTTTTGTGTTTGACCTCGTTTTATACATATTAGCAATATGTCATTGATATCCTTTTTAAACATTACATTATCAATAAGAAGAAAAGGAATTAACTGTAATCTAAAATATCTCCTCTTTAAAGGAGTTAGATGAGAAGGATAAATACCATCTTGTAAGTGTCTTACAATATCTTAGAACTAGCTAGAAGATGAGGTTTGATTAGTTGCAACTTCTTCATCATTTGACACCATAACTAGTTCATTAGACTCCTGTAAGTCTTGGGCTAGATGTTCACAAAGTCATTTTCCTCTAACTAGCTTTGTGACCTTGATCTCAATATCATATTCCAAGTCCTTGGTTATCCAACCATCTCTCTTCTCATTTATATCTTTGTTTAGAAGAAAAAATTTGACACTTGGATGTGTAACCATCAAATGTATCTCATTATTGGATATAAAATACCTAAACTTTTTAAGAGACCTTATGACTGAAAGAACATGTTTCTCAATAAAATAATACCTTCTTTCATATTCTTCTAATCCTTGACTAAATAAGGTTATTTGTTGATCTAAAGTCTCTTTATTCTACCTCATGAGAATACCTAAAATTGTGTCAATGTTAGCTTAGTTGTATAAGAAGAAATACTTTGTAAAGTTAGGGTTCAGGAGTGTATGAGCATTGGCTATAGCTTTCTTGATCTCTTAAAAACTTCTTAATCCTTGTTTGGACTAACTAAAACTCTAACCCTTTTTTAGCATGGTTGTGAGTGAACTAGCTAAATTAGAAAATTTTAATATGTATCTCTTTATGAAATTGATCTTGCCTAAAAAGCTTTTCAAGGATTTATTTTTCTAAGGTAGTGAAAGTACAAGAATTGATTCTATCCTATCAAGGTCTATGCTTGTACCATTTTTTTAAATGACATGTCCAAGAAGCCTACCTTCATGAATAGATAAAACACACTTTTTTGGATTTAAAGACACTCCAAATTCCCTATACCTTTCAAACACTTGTCTGAGATGAATCATATGCTCCTCTATACTATTATAGAATACTATTATGTCATCTATATAAACAAGAATAAACTTGTTGAGGAGACCCTAAAGTGCCATGTCTATAGCCTTCTAAAAAGTGGCTCCAGCATTGTATAAAACAAAACACATCTTTATGTATGAAAATGTCCCCCACTTAGTGGTGAAGGTTGTTTTTAAGTGGCCGTCTTCTTTGACCAAAATCTATTTATAGCCACTATAGCCATGTAGTAAGGAGAATCTTTCTGAGCTTGCAACTAGCTGTAAAATCTGTTCCATTAATGGTAATGTGTACTGGTCTCTAAGAGAGGCCTTGTTCAAGTCATGGAAGCCAACATATAGTCTTATTTCACCATTATTTTTATATACTAGAACAAGGTTTACCACCCAAGTTGAGTGCTTAATTGGAAATATTATAGCTAGCTCAATAAGCTTATGCAATTTAGCTCTCATTAAAGGTTCAAGCTTTGGATTAATTAGCGTTTGTCTCTATCTGACTAACCTAGTCTCATCTTCTAATTAAATGGTATGTTGATATAAACTTGTATCAAATCATTTGAGTTCATTTTACTATCATGCAAATACATCTACAAAATGTGAACATACTCAATAAAAGATTCTTTCTCTAAAGATGTGCAAACTTTGCCTATTTTTAAAATCCTACCTATGACAATCTTCACATTTGTATAATGTTCTTTCTTGGTTGATAAATCAAAATTTTATTTTATCAATTCATCATGTCTACTGAATATGTTTTCAAGGGTGACCAACCCTTTAGGCAACTTATTTGTCTTCAATTGCACAATCTCATCATCATACTATTTTAAATGCTTGTCTTAGTTCCTTGAGGAGAATTCAACTTCCTTTTATAATAATCTAATAATGTGGTTATCATCTTCAAATAATTTTTAATTATCATGGTTGTCTAAGATAGAAGGTCTCACAACTAGCTTGATATGTGATTGAACTTTTTCCCTTTTTACATCATCTAGGATACTAAATTGGGACCCAATAGTAACCAAGCTGTCTACATTCATATTCTTATTTCTTGATATGGACTAAATATTGAAGGCTTGAAAGTATTCAACTAGGTCCCATACTGTAAGATTATAGGACCTACGTAGTGGGTTCTTGTATATATTAAGTCCTCTTACTTGGTGAACTACCAGTTCACTATCTCCAAAGACTTGTAAGGAATTTACCTTCATCTTTCTTGCCCATTGCAAACCATGCACTAGTGCTTCATATTCGATAACATTATTAGAACAACCAAATTGAAACTTGAGAGAATAGAAATAGCTTTTATCATATATATAAATTAACATCATTCTATCTCTAGTGCCATGTTTGTTTATAGATCCATCAAAATATAGTTGCCACAATCCATCACTAGGATGATCATCTTTCATCAATATTGAAATTGGTGCATTATTTTCATGAAGACAATAGACACCAAGTCCTTTTTAAATTAAATTTTAGGTATCATGTGTATGTAAATAAAAGTCCCATTCATCAAAGTAAATATATGGGACTCCATCTAGAGGTGATTCGGATTCCACCTCACTATTTTTTAGTACCTTATCTAAGATAACACAATTAGTGTTCACCATACTTGGCATATATGGCTCCAAATTAAATCTTGAAATAGGTTCAAAATGTATTATTACCTTAGTAACATACCTATTTTTGAACATTAAATAGTTATAATCATCTAAAAAATATCCTCTACTATTTGAAATAAATTCTCTTGACATACACATGGTAAAATAGGGAGGCAAGTCTAATACAACTACATCTTGCTAAATAACAACATTGGGTAAAGCATGGAATGGAAGTTTTAGATCTTTAATTATGCCTACTATGTTTTTTGGTGAGCTATCTAATTACAATATTTCTTTGTTATTTGGCTCATAGACAATACCAAGCTTGTATGTAATTTGTTTGGGCATGATAGTGCTACTAGCTCCACTATATACCATATAATTATGGACTAAACAATCACCTACTATCAAAAAGAGATAAAAGGGAGGGGTTTTATTTGATTTTACATTATCTTTGTCCACCTTTGTCATGTTATATACCTACTGATCAAGTTGTTTGATTTGTTAGTCTGAATTGGCCAAGACCACTCCTTTTATCTCAACTAGTTCTTTAGATACCTTAAGATCTTAAAGTTATTGAATAATCATGTCCTTTCACCATGGAATGGAAAGGGAATCCCACATGTTAATTATAAAAATTGATTTCTTCATTTTTTTCTATAATTCTATAATATGCTCCACTAACATTTAGCTATAACTTTTGAGCCACTGGTTGTTCTTTAGTTAGGGGCATTTGGGGAACTTTCACTGTCTCTACATTCTAAATATTCTATACTATAGGAATAGAAACATGATCTTTAACACTCTTTGAAATAAAACTAGCAACACTATAATTATTTATCACATCTTGAGCTTCCTCAACTTCTCTTGTTTTAACTTTAGTCCAAGCTACCACTTGACCATTTGTGTTACTAGTTTCACCAACTTGGTTGAATATAATATGATCATCCAATTTCCAATCAACATTGATAGCATCAAGTTGCCCTGGAACTTGTTGAGATTCTCCTTGGAATGCCATATTCATATCTTGATACTCAACACCTTGAAGGGAAAACTCTTTTTATGTCATTTGTGGCATAATAATATCTTATGATATTAAGGCTTGATTTTGAGTGTCATTGTATTAGAAGGATACTAACCTGGATCTTACATCAAGTTATTTTGGAGAAAAATAACTTTTGAACTGGAAGGTACATTGGTATCAAGGGTTGAATATGGCTTATTTTGGGTTATGGATCCTTGATTTTGATAAGGTTGCCTATTGTCCTTGAAACCTTGATAAAGGGGTCTTTGGTTATTAAAATATCAATAAGTATTCTAGTTTTGATGCTGTTAAGGTCTACCTTGGTACTGTTGCCTCTTGAGTTGAACAATCTCATTTCTAAAAGCTTGTAATATGCTTTTCAGATCACCAATCTCACAAGATCGATTAGGAAGGGTTACACTTAGACTTTTGGAGATAGAATAAGAGTTATAGATGGAATCTGGGGAACTTGAGGAGGAGGAAAGGTTGTAATTCTATAAATATGGGCATTAGAGGCCTTGGATCAAGTTTACCAGCTTGTATTAATCTATTTTCTACCCTTATAGCAATTTCATAGGCATTTGGCAAGATATTACCACTCATAGACTATATCATAACACTTATATCAAAATTAAGGGCCTTAAAATAGTATAAAAATACATACTCTAGAGATGGTCTAACCAATGTAGGGATCCTAGTCCATGTCTTTTGGAATCTAAGGTTAAAATGAAACATAAATTCATGGGGGTACCTTTGTATGGTAGTCAATTATTCAACCAAAGATAGATGATTGGAATTATTTTCAAATTTCCTAACTAAGGCTACACCTAACTCATCCCAAGTAGTAATGGAGGTCAAAGGAAGATTCCTATACCATTTCAATGCTTTTCCTTTGAAAGAAGCAGCAAGCAATATGATAGCCATATTTTTTTGAGTAACATTATGAATAAAACATAGATTAGCAACATCTTGGATATGCTCAATAGCAATAGTTTTATCCCATTCTCCTAAAAATAAAGGGATACTTTTTAAGGTAGACACAGTAATGTCATCATATTAGGCTAAATTCAGGGGACTACCCCTATTAAATGGGACAAACACTTGATTCCTGATAACCATTTGGGCAAAAGGGATTTGGCTTATGGGAATTATAGATTGGACTAAAATAATATAATGACCTGAGAATGAATGTTGATTTGGAGGATAAGGTCTTGTACTATTGAATCTTGATCTTTTATAATAAGTAGAAGGTAATTCAATATGTTCAAAAGGAATACCTTTACTTGATAATCTTATTATAACCTTTGGTATGAAATCACAGTCTATAAGATGCTATAAATTTTATAACTTTAATGGTATTCAACTTTTAATGATGGTATATCTCTCTTGTTTATGCAATTTCTTCTTCTCAATCTTCAAACTTCAATTATTCCAAAGAAACTATGTCCCATCAGGTGTGCCAAAATTATTGGTGTTCTAAATTTGCACCCTAGCTAACTAAGGCGATTATTCAAATATTCTTACTCAAATCTATTTTACTATGGAACTGATCCTAATCTGTGGGTATCCTAATAATGGATCAGACCTCTGGAGAAGGTTGGATTCCTTCTGGATCTATCACCTACACTAAACCTAAACTAGCACTTGCTTGGAAAAAAGAGAAATATTTTGACAATAATTTATAAATCATGTAAAATAGGTGATGCACCAATGATTCGATTACTTGAATTCACACAATACACACTATGAGACACTTTTGAGACCAAATAATATCAATCTCACATAAATATTTTAGAATAAGGCATTAATCAGTTATCAAATTAACAAGAGAGGGAAAATATCCACTTTCAAGCTAGACAATAAACTGTAAATTACACTTATAATGACTTGTAAAAACTACTAAACACTTTTTAAAGATGAGAAAAATTAGACATAATCAAGAAACATACGTTCACTTAACCATAGTACATTAATTCATGGAACACACTTTAATCTAGCTTAGAAAAAGATGAAATTTAGTCTTTATTACATTAAAAAGGTGTCACAGTATAAATATTGGTATATTCTGGTCAAATCAAAAAGAGGGATCTATTTTAAGGTTTGGAAGCCTAAATTTATAGAAAAGAAAGAGAGAGAGAGAGAGCTATGCATTTAAAAATGCCCAACCACTTTTGATGGATTAGCATTCTCAAGGATGTTGACTTAGGATTTTATTAAGAAGGAACAAATTTTGTAAAAGAATTGAATGCTTATATCCTTATCCATCCACCTAGTGTCTTTCTTGGAACTCCATGTCATTATCTATTTGATATGATGATGAGGACCATGTATTGGAATTGGTAAAATTATGTCACATCTACTTTGGGTGGCCAACTAAATCTACTCATTGAAAAGTGACCCTGATGATATGTGAGACATGTCTCCCTATAATCATGTTTACATCTACATTTGTTTCAACTCAAACCTGGGTCCATTTTATAGATGAAAAACCAATCTCAAACCATTGGTTTTCACATAGTCATAACATTCATGTAAAACCTACAAATTGCTTAAACTTACTTCACAAACATTAGCCTTTATATCGGGTCCAAACAACCTATTTTACCTATATGTAGCTCTACTAGTAATTCTTGGTCTCGTTGGTTCCATCTAGATCATATCCAAACTATGGTTATTTTGCATTTACATGCCTAAGTTAAAAACTACCCCATCAACTTTCATCAAAAATGTCTGAATTCACCTTTGTTTGATTAGCCATCAAAAACTAACTTAGCCCATTTCATTATGCCCAACTATTTTTATTCTTATTGGTCTTATAGATTCTACTAACTTATTGACTCTACTCAAACCATTAGATAATTATTGTTCTAATGCATGTGAGTCCTTAAATTCCTACAAGAATATCCCTTTGACATAATGACTTGATCATGCACTATCAGATCAAGATATATGAACTCACACATACCTTAGATCTCCCTGGTCCCACTTTCCTGTCATTTCTTATGCTCTATAATATCACTAGTATGATTTAATTTTGATCATTGATTTACCTTAGACCCATCCTTTTATTAATGAGTGTGCACCATTATATTTTGGCTTGATGATCCTGCATCGTTAGATCATGTCCAACTTGTATATCTTTAAGGGCTTTAACCTAGGGACCTTTTGACTTGTTTGACTCCAACATGGATCATTAGATCTCATGTGTCAATATGAGGGCTCCCAAAGATCATTAGATCTTGATCAACTTTAAACCTTTTAAGGGACTTTTGAACCCAAATGGTTACTTGACATGACTTAAATTTGGCAACTATGTGAATGTCTTATTGACTTATTGACTTCACATGTACCATTAGATATTTGTTTAAATTGAATGTAGACCATAGATCTTGAATTTATTTGAATACAAATGGATATTTTTCATGGCTTGAACTTTCATATTTTCACGAATGTATTTGATTTCTACACGATCGTCACTACATTTTGAATTTCAATAGTCATTTATTATGCTTGAATTTGACACTCAAGGGCCCATTTTAGACTTTTGAAATCAAACAACTATTTCTTCTAGCTTGAAATTGATGTTTGTGCATCTATCTAGATCACAAATTATATGGATTATTTCCTTCAGACTTTTTGTTGGACATTTTGTTTGGGGCACCTTTTTTGAAAAAATATCCTTTAAAAAACCTTGAACTGGAACATTTTCTCAAGAAATGACCCTTCAGGAAAATTGTATAAGGCACTTTGTTGAGAGAACAACCCCTTAGGACTTTGTCTATAGCAATTTCCTAAAGGAAATGGCCCTTTAAAATTTTCATTCAATCCACCTTGTTGAAGACTTACCCTTCAAAAATTCTATTTGGTTCATTTTCCCAAGAAAAGACCCTTCGATAAACTGTATAGGACACTATGATTAAAAAATTACCCTTCGAAAAAAGTGTTTGGGACACTTTTCTTGACCAAATATCCTTTGATATTTTTGTATCAAACAACTTTCCTATAGAATGATCCTTTAGGAAAATTGGTTGAAGAATTTCCCCAAAAGAAATGACCCTTAGGTTTTTATTGCAGATAAAATGTCTAAGAAAATTTACACTTAGCCTTTTTTGATGCAGATAATTTCTCTAAAAGAAATAGGTCTTCGGGGAAATTTTGCAAAATAATTTCTCTAAAAGAAATAGGTCTTCATCTTTTGCTTCAAACATTTTATCCAAAAAAATTTATGCCTTTAGAAACTTTGTCTCAGATAATTTGACTAAAAGAATTCATGCCTTTGAAAACTTTGTCTCAAACAATTTATCTGAAAGAATTTAACACTTAGCCAAAAAAGGGTCAGAAAGAAATTAGCTTAGAAAAAAAAACTAAAAGAATTTGCTTGAGAGAGTGAACACTTATTCAAATAAAAGGTTTAAAATAATTCCCTAGTAAATACTTATCCCAAAAAGGTTTTGTACTTAGCTTTCACTTGAACTTGTACTTGAAATTTTTCTTTTTTATTTATAGACTTGTCCCTTAGAATTTGACAAAATACACTTTAAACAAGCAAGTGTTTTCAAAATCTTTAGACTCTTCATGATCTCCATTTGAGGTCTATTTATTCCTTGTGATAGTGAGTCATTCTTCAATCAGGATCCTACTCCTTCCATTGGACTCTTGGACTAGGCATTTTTTGGTATGTAGACCAAATTTGGTCAACATCTACCACTATGTCAAACTCTCAATATAACTTATCAAGGTTCATATATGGATCTCAAATTATTACCTCAACCTATACCAATAAATACTCATATAATTTGAGTAGGTCCTCTAGGGAAACCTTCAGCTCAAACACCTGACTGATGTTAGCTATTGATTGGGTTGCGAACTCTAGAATCACTTTAGACCAACCTTGTTGCCTTTCATCACTTTCTTCCTCATAACCTGATCGAATTGGGCTAGGTGGACCTCAAATTAATATTTATCAATTAAGGTGCCATCTAGAACTTGATCTCATCTTAATCATCATCTAAGGTGGGATTCTCTACATCTTCAATTATTCTAAACACTTTGTTGTAATGCTCAAAATGGGTCAGGAATGATGAGAAGGTTGTATCTCTATACTTGGTCTTGGGTTTGGTATTGGATAATGATGTGTCTATGGATGAGAGTTAAGATCTGCTTAGCATGGAATTATGTGTTTGAAGGAAGCACTAAAATATTGAAAAGGCATTTAATAGAAGGATTCTTGGGAGTTGGTATTGGTAACGGTAAATTAGATTCTATTGAGGACTTATAGATTTCTACAAATATCTCCTATATTAATGGAAATTAGAGGCTCAACTCATGTGAGTTCAAGTTTGAGTTGGTTTTACAATCCACTTGGCCATTTCTCAATCTGGTATTATAGATAATTTTTAAAGAAAAGTCCTAAGTTAGATTTGGTGATTACGAGGGGATGTTTATAAGTTATCAAATCAGAGATTAATTACCCATATTGATTAATGCAAGGGTGTGGTAGTAAAATGCCTACTTTAGTCCATATAGCATCTTAGTTATCCCCTAATTAGGCCACATTTCCTCTAATAATTGCATATTTTCTTTGTAGGATATGCCAACTAGGCATAGTAGGGGTGTTATTCTTTTACATTTTTTTGTACTAGAGTTGGCCACTTGGACCTATCAATTACACATCATGCTCCACTATCAGATTATGGTTCAACATATACCTTTATTTTCCTTGACTGGGTCATTTTGAACCATTCTTCTATTTGGCATATATAAGTGACATGTGGCATTTTATTATTTTTTATGGGCCATAACTATACTTATACCTTTCTAACTCAATTGAGTTGTTCCATGCCCTTTCTATCATTTTGTATGGAAGTACAATGTGGTGTTTTGTGGTTTGTCAGTCTCTCCCAAGATATGACAACTCTGACACCTCTAGGATACTAAAAATTCTAAAAAATTCCACATTATAGCTTCTCATTTGTTAGGCTCTCTCATGGCTTTGATAACTCTAATGCTTCTAAGATACTAATAAGTCTAGCAGGTTTTACTTGATAGCTTTTCATTCATCAAGATATCTTGGGGCTCTAACAGCTTTGACACCTCTAGGAGTCTAACAATTATAGCCAGTCCATGTGGAATCTTCTCATTTATCAAGCTCTCCCATGGCTTTGATATCTTTGACACCTATATGAGACTAACAAGTTTGACAAGTTCCACATGGTAACTTTTTGTTCATCTGGATTTCCTTAGGCTCTAATACTTCTAACACTTCTGAGAGATTGAAACATCTGATAAACCTTTCACATGATAGCTTCTCATTCATTGGGCTCTCTTGGGGATATAATAGCTCTAATGCCTTTAGGAGATTAACAAGTTTGATAGGTTATATATGGTAGTTTCTCATTCATCAAGCTCATGCAAGATTTTATGAAAAGTAACTAATTCATAAAAGGTCCATGCAATCAAATGAAATCTTACATGTCTACCATTGAATCTCTATTAAATACCAAGTAGGACTTTGGGTGATGTCATTCTTGGAAACTTGCATAATTTTAACTCTATGAAATAACAAAATTAGCATGAAATATTCAAAGTATGGGAAAACCTCTATATGGAAACACATAAGGCTAAACTATTATAGACACAAGATACTATATGTATTTCTATGATGACCATTCACTCGCTATGAGTGTTGTGAAATACTCAGTTGATCAAGGTGAAATAGGGGTTCAATATTTTATATGGTTTGGGACTAAGTGTGAGAATATTTGAGCTTTGAGAACTTCTGAGTTGATATTTTTCATAGGGATCCCCATTTATTCAGTAAAAATGGGGTTGTGTTGGCCACAACAAATTGTGAATTTATGAGTAAAATTTTACCCCAATATTTAGAACCTAATTTGAGAGCCTCCATAATCAAACATAGAGATAACAATAAAAACTATTTCTTATAAACTATACAAAATTAGAAGCACTCAAGTCTATTTCAGTAAATGATACATTGGGCTCATGTTCCTTTAAAGGTCCACTTTGTATGACAGTGTTATATTCCTTTCATGTTTTCATGAAATCAATAAATAAGCTTATATACATCTATGATGTTTGAACTCTTTAGAATGGGCATGTGTTGTACATATTCTTGGATAAGCAAGGATGGCTTAGGCATTTCTCTATTTCCATCCTAGCATCTAAAGCCCTAAAAAAGATACCTTTGGTCCCACTTTGGGCTTTGCTCTATTGTCATCTAGGATAGAAATCATGTGATGGAGGTTGCCTAAATCACCCTTTCTAAGGAAGAAACTTAGAATTTTATATGAAATTTAGACTTCCTTTGTTTTGATGCTTTGATGTTTGTCCATGATGGTTGGAAACCAATATAGCTAAGGTAATGGATTGGTTCAACATCTAGATTATCCTTTCTTGTTTAGTGGTTCACAATGTTCTTATATCCTTTTATTAGAATGCTCTGAAGACCTTTATTAGAGTAGATATTTTCTTAATTTTCTTGGTCAATTCTAAATTAGTGACTCTTACTTCCTTCAGTACCTCAAAAATAATCACCTTTCTTATCATTATGTTCAATATTGGGGATCCAACTTCAATTTTCCATTTTTAGGATTGGGTTTTCACTGGATGTCATCCTTTGAATTAGTATATACTTGGTGATACAAGGACCCATACTCTATTCCTTTTGTCTCATCATCTTCACTTTGAATTATGAAAATGGGATAGCCTTCCTACAAGGGGAAGCTTGGATAAATTATTGTCGGCAGACAAGGTTAGACACAAATCACACGAATACACGTACCAAAAGAATAGGAAATAAAAATAACACAATGAAAAGAAAAAAATAAAAGTAAACACACAATGGAAGCAAACTAACTATAATTTAATCTAATATATGTATTATTAATGACCTTCCTAGAGGATTACTTTAATATTTCATCAGAATAAATGACCAATAAGTAATGCTTCAAAAACTATCAATTTATAGGGAATGGGAGATTGTTTCCATCTAAGTCCTTGAGGTGAAATTTATTTTACCCCAATAGTTTAGAGATATGGTATTTGTCTATCCAAACTAGATAAAACTTAGACTATTGTCCTTTTTTCTCATGAGATTTGTCCCAAAATAGGATTAAGTTAGATGTCCTAAAGGATTTGACCTTATCTCTCTTGTCAAAACATCATTTAATAGTATCCTCATGCTTACTAAAGTTTTATAGGGCTTCCTCCTGGGCATCTTCTAGTTGAATGATAAATAATAACCTTAAGTATACATTTTAATTAACTTATAAGTATGTAATTTTAGGGTAATAATTAATATAGGCTCCATTCCATACACCAATGGGAATGGCAAGATTTTGAGAACTTGTTTGTACCAAGTTCGATTAGCCCAGAGGGCATATTTCAATAGTGAGTACCACTCCTACAATTTATTTTCTATAAACTTCTTGATTGCACCAATTAAGTTTTTGTTTTTTGAATTTGTGAGTTTGTTCCCTTGTGGGTATTAATTTGATTAAAATCTCGAAGTGATCATGTGGTCACAGTCCCACTCAATAAACTTTGCAAATTAAAACATGGGGCCATTATCACAGACCATGAATGTTAGTGTGCTAAACTGAGTGGTTATACTCTCTTATAAAAACTTGATAACCTCCTTGTAAATTTTATTCTTCATTATCACTGACTCAATCCACCTTTTAAAATAATTAGTAGCTATGAGTATGAACTTTTGTCTTGCTAAGGAACTTGGATTGATAACTCCTAGGAAATCAAGTCACCATTGGGTAAATGGTCATCTTTAAATAACAAGTTGGAAAGGAATTATAGCATGAACCTTTCATTTAGAAAAGGCTTGGCATTGGTGACATGAGTGCACATGGTCATAGACATCCCTGAATATACTAAGCTAATAATAGCCCGTACATAGGAATTTATGTGTAGTTGCATTCTCAAAAGGATGATCGTTACCCAGCTTTTCATGAAAAGTGGTCATGACTTCCTTGGACTCTTTTTCTAATAGGATTCTAAGGTATATACCCTCATAATTATTCCTATATAAAACCCCTTTATTGATAATATAATGGGCCACTTTCAACTTAAGGGCCCTTTCTACATATAGGTCAACCAAGGACGTGGACTCTTGTAGAGAAGGTAATGGATGACCAAGGCATACCAATCCATGTAAAGTATTTATGATTGGTCCACTTAGTATATAGTAATTCATACACTTTTAAGCAATATCAAAGTGTTTTCCAAATCTCTAAACTCTATCCATTAATTCATCTAGAAATCTTATCCAAGCATTGTTATATACATGATCCTTAGGAAACTACACTACATTCAAGCAAGTTTGGTATGTGGGCCAAAAATGGACATCTTTGGTGACTCACAGGGAAGAATTCTTGTTATGCTTTAAGAACTGAGATCATTTGTCTTATCCAGTCCATTAGGCATGGAGTCATTAGCTTCTACAACTGAGTTGAACCTTTGTTGAAGCAACAAGGATCAAAAGAAATAAAATACCTGAGGCACTTTGGAAAAGCAAACAATAAAACATTAATAAATGTGCACAAGGCACTTAGAATAAATCATAAATCTATTCTACTATGTATAATATGTTACAATATATGTAATTTTATTCAATAATAGGGCATTAAATGAAATCCATTGACTGGGATGGCTAATACCTCTCCATCTAATTGGGAAAGCTCAAAAGCATTATGTTCCTTGCATCCATGGATCAAATAAGGACCACTCCACAAGATGTCAAACTTGGTATGGTTTCCTGGTTTGGCCTTATTTGAGACCCATTTGAGGACTAGGTCCCCTTCCTTGAAACTCCTTTTTGTAGCTCTTTTGTCAAAGTCACTTTTGACCTAAGCTTAGTGTGATTTCAAAGTTTTCATAGAAATATCTCTGATTTCTTCCATCTCATCCTTCATCAACTCAAGTTGATGAGCTAACTTTAGTGTAGGCAATTCAAGAGAGATGGGAAACTTGGACAATGTTCCATATACTAAGACATATGGAGAATTACCAATGGCTTCTTTGGGAATCACCCTGTCAGCCCATAAGGTCATTCTTAGCTTTAAATGTCATTCTCTTTCATTTTTCTGTATGGTCCTTTTGATGATCCTCATCAAGTTATTTTTTATGGACCCTACTAAACCATTTCCTTGAGGATAGTAGTTGGAAGAGGTGTTGAATTAGATGCCCAATTTGAGATCCCACTCACTTGTCTTCATACCAAGGAATGCCAACCCATTATCTAAAATTATGGTGGTTGAGACACCAAATCTAGTCACAAGGCTATCATAGAAGTCTAGAACTATACCTTCACTAGCTTCCTTCAAAGCAATGGCTTCCACCCACCTAGTGAAGTAGTCAGTTGCAGTGATCACCCATTTATGACCTACATTTGATAGAGGGTTGATCATCCCAATGAATTCTAACCCCCATTACATTAAGGGTTTCTCCACTTGAATTGGGTTGAGGGGAAAGGTTGTCAATCTCTATTTATCTTTAAATAGAGCACATTCTTAACACTTTATTCACCATGTATAGGCATCCTTGAAGAGGTTGGGTTAGTAATAACTAGCTCTCAACACCTTGGATACTATAGTCTTTGGTGCAAAATGGCCTCTTCCAAGTCTATCATGGAACTGGTCTAAGAGTTTGGTCACCTAGTCATCATCTATGCATCTAAGTATCCCATTGAGGTCCTTTCTAAAAAGAACACCATAAACTAATGCATAAGGTATAAATTGAATCTTGAAATACCTTATTTTGGCTCTATCCAAACTTTAAGGGCATTAGCCTATTGTCAATAAGTGAGCCATATCTTGAAGCCATATCTTTTGAAGTGAAAGTGTACCTACTTTTGAGTTGTTTTAGGTCACCAAAATAGTTTCCTTTTCTCCTTGGAGATCATTTACCATGTGCTCACACAAACCATTGCCCTTGACTATCTTAGTGACCTTGATCTCTACATCATATTCCATGACCTTTGTGATACAGCCTACTCTCTTCTCATTCAAATCTTTATTAAGGAGGAAATCCCTAATTCTAGGATGAGACACCAAAAGATGGATCCTGTTATTGGAGAGCATGGGTCTAAACTTCTTGAGGATTCTCAAGGTTAAAAGAACTTGCTTCTTTATGAAAGTGTACCTCACCTCATATTATTCTAGCCCTTGACTTAAAAAGGTATTTATTTGCTCTATTGCTTCACCATTATTTTGCATTAGCATAGCTAATATGTTGTCGATGTTAGAAAAAGTGTACAAGATGAAGTCCTTAAAGAAATCAAGATTCAAGAGTGAGGGTGCTTGGGAAATGGCCTACTTGATGGCTTTAAAAGTTGCCTTGCCTTCATCAGACCAAGTAAAGACTTGGCTCTTCTTCAGCATGGTAGTGATAGGCTTAACCAAGTTTCTGAAACCAAGTATAAACCTTCTCACAAAGTTGATCTTCCCAATTAATCTTTGGATCCCCTTTCTATGCTTTGGTAAGGATAAGGCTAAGATTTCACTTACTCTATCAGGGTTAATGGATAATCCATATTTTGAAATAATATGACCCAATAGGTTACCTTCATGCATAAAGAAAACACATTTTTTGGGATTTAAAGAGATCCCATACTCTCTAAATCTCTAGGATATCAACCTTATATGGTCCATGTGCTCACCAAAATTCTTGGAGAAGATTGTAATGTCATCCAAGTAGACCAACACCATTAAATTTAGCAGTGCTTGGAAGGCCATGTCCATTTCTCTTTGAAAGGTTTCCCCAACATTGGATAATCTAAAAGGCATATTATGATAATGAAATTTCCCCCACTTGGTGGTGAATTTAGTCTTGTACTGGTCCTCTTCTCTCACTATCACCTAGTTATAACATGAATATCCCTCTAAGAGAGAGAAGCATTTTAAACCAAAAAATACTTGTAGGAGTTACTCCATGGATGGTAATGGGTAATGTTCTTTCAAAGAGACCCTATTAAGATCCTTGAAGTTCACACACATTCTAATCTCCCCACTCTTCTTTTTGATAGGTACTAGAATAGCTACCCATAAAGAGTGCTTGATTGGGAAGATGATCCTGATTCAATAATCTTGGTCAATTCCTTTCTCATGAGCTCCTCAATCTTGGGATTTATGGGCCTCTACTTCTGCCTAATAGGCTTGGCATTAGCCTTTAGCTCTATTGTGTGTTGGGCTAGATTAGGATCAAATCCCTTTAGGTCATTATATTTCCAAGCAAATATGTCTACATATTCCTTACAAAGCTCTATGAAATCATTCCTTTCAGCTTTAGTGCTTACCTTTCCAAGCTTGAAGAGCTTGTCTTCAAAGATAAAAAATCTTTCATAGTTCTCTTCATTAGTTGACATTATTGATTTATCCTTCTTCATATGTTCCCCTTCATGAAAGAGGCCTTCTAGAGTGACTAGCCATTTAGGAAGCTTATTTGACCTTAATTGAATAATTTGCTTCTTATACTAATGTTGTATTTTTTATTGATTAAGGGAGAACTTTGATTCTTGATGTAAGAAACATGAAATTTATTTGTCATTTTCAAAGACCTACTAGTGAGATTCGTTATCTAGCACTGATGGTCTTATTATCACTTTAACATGTGGTTGAAACCTAGTCCTTTTAAATTTATCAGGGATGTCAAAATGATCCCCCATGGCTGCTAGCCTATCAGCATGTTGATTTTGGCCTCTCAACACTAATTAGATGTTGAAAGCCTCAAAATATTCTATGAGGTCCCACACTCTATGTTTGTAGGACTTCATTAAAGGGTTCTTAGTGGAATTATAACCTTTGACCTAGTGTATAACTAATTAATTGTCCCTATAGACTTGTAACTACTTGATATTTCTCTTATTGGCCCATTGAAGGTCATGGATGAGACCTTCATAGTATATTTCATTGTATGAGTATTTTAATTAGAACTTGTATTAAGATAATTACTTATCATTTGAAGGGGATATTAACATGACACTTTCACCCACCCCATGCTTTCTCCTTAAGCCATCAAAGAACAGCTTCCATAGATCACTAAGATCTTCTTAAGGCCTCATGAGGGATGGATAGACTAGTTTTCTTCATGCAAATAGAATACACACAAGTCCATTTCTTCAAAACCTTCTAAGGGATCCACTAATTTTCTATCATTCGATAACTCGTCCAGGAACATATTTAGTACCTCTTCTAGATGATTATTCAGCTCTTACCCCATTATAAATTTGTCCTTATTAATGATGGTGTGATTGATGTTAACATTATCTAACCCATAGGAATCTATATGGAATTATGCAATAGGTTTAGCTTTGATTGACTATTTAGCCCTATACCTTGTCTTGAATTTCATATAGGACTAGTCTACTACAACATAGCCCCTTATCTTTGTTGTGAACTCTCTAGAAAAACACATTACAAAGTAAAGAGGCACATCCAAGATCAATACATCTTGGGCCACTGAGATATTAGGATAAACCTATAGGGTCATATTGAGGTCCTTGATTATGTTAGATGGCTTAAGAGAAGAACCATCAAGTTACAACACTCCTTTGGACTGTGGCTCATATTTTAGACCAAGTTGATCAACTATAGACTTTTGCATCACTAAGGTATTAACCCTACTATCCACTAAACAATTTTACACAAAAGAGTTTCCAATGATTATTAAAATATAGAAGGGAGGAGGCTTGGTTGCTTTACCTGATTGCCCTTCATTTGGACCTTTAGCTGCATTAGTGAGAAATTCATTCACCTTGCTTGGTGGCTTGTTTACAACATGGATCTTTGATAGTCCTTATTGAAGGATATCTATTTATCCAATCATGGAGATCATATCCCATATAGGCACACTCACATTTTAATTTTCATTTGTTTAACAATGTTGATGGGTGAACCACCAAACTTTGCTTGTGCTTTAGGAACTTCCACTATTGTTTGTTGAACTTATGAGCTTTGGGGCATAAAAAGATTCTTTTAGCTTTGATTTTTTGGAGGTATTTGAACCTTTGGAGTGACAGTAGGTTCATTTGTCTTTATCAATGAAGGATTAATGGTGAGAAGCTCTTTGACTACTTCTTGGCTACCATATATGTTCCTTCTTTTAAATCTTGTGTTTGTCACCACTAAAATATAGAATTGGCTAGAACTATCATGTTAGTTAGATGTGTAGCACTTTTTTAATTCATAGTTCATCATTGTAGCATCTGGCTAATTTGGTCCTTGATTAGACCCTTGACCTTGTGGAGATTCCTCTATCCTAGTCATCATAGGTACCTCTACATTTTGGGCCATGAGAGTTTGGTTATATCCAAAATTAGTAGCTTGCTTCCATTGATCATTGAAGGCTTGGTTAAAGTCAATATTTGGGGCAATATGTTGACCAAAATATCTATTCCAAGGTATGGTACTCTTTGCTTCTTGAGCCACATTATTTTGAACTAGGACCAAGGAGCTAGAAGTACTAGTAACATTAGGATTGTAATTATTCTACCTATTATAGCCATGATGCCCTTGTCCTTGGTTTTGACCTTAGCCGTAGATTTAGAAATTACCCTTATATGGTGGCCTATTTTCTTGAAAAGCTTACTATTGAGGCTGATATGAAATTTGATGAGGATTGTTGAAAGCATGTTACCTTTTAACATTTATTATCTCATTTCCTAAGGACTAAAACATGCTTTTGATCTCTTGAAATTTCTTTTTCTCTAGTGAGTCATTAGATCCAATAGTAGAAGCTTTCACCTACTTTGGTGTAGATATTGCAAAAATTGTTGTTGTAGGAAGATTGACATTTAATGGAGGGATAGCAATAAAAGGTAGTCTAATTTTAGGAAATAAGGGCATTGATGGTCTACGAGTAAGTTTGTCAGCTTGAACAAGATAATTTTATGCCTTAATGGCCACACCTTATATGCATCTATAAGTATATTTCCTCCCATAGATTAGATCATTAATGATATGTCGCTATTTAAAGCCTTTAAATAATATAATAAGGCAAAGATAAGGGTTGGTCTAATTAGGATTAAGATTCTATCCCAAGTTTTTTTGAACCTTATGTTCAAGTCTTGCATGACTTCATGAGGAGCTCTTGAAATGGTAGTCAGTTACTTTGTAAGTGGAAAATGATCACTTTTGTCCTCAAATATTTTACACAAGGATTCCCCTAGTTATTCCCATGTTTGAATGGAATTGGAAATAATTCCTCTATACCAATCTAGGGCCTTTCTTTTGAAAGAAGTAGTTAATAGCCTAATAGCTATACGTTTGAATGGATATTGCAAAAGTTGGTTGTGTCCATGATGTGCTTAGAGGGTGTTATAGCTTGGTCTCTGGTGTAATAGGGGATATTTTTAAGGGATAAAATAGGGATAAGATCATATTGAGCAAGGGATAGAGAGATTTGGTAATTAAAATCCATAAAAGCCTTAGGGGTTTTTATGGCTATGCACAAGGTTAATAAAGGGATTTTTATAGGTGTATGCCTTAGAAATTACCTAAGAGCAAAAGTTCTCTAATATGGATGAGTATTGATAAACCCTAATATTTTTTTTGAATTTAAAGGTAGTTTAATAAAATCAAAAGGAATACCTCTTGACACTGACCTTGTTATCACCTTTGCCATGAAATGAAGCTATTACTTTACACCAAAGTGTTAATTCTTCCTTTTGGAGTCACCAAATGCTACCACTTGGGAAGTTAACTATTGTAAATTTGATCAATCAAGCATCAAAATGATTAATATTCCTTTTAAAATAAGTATTGTCCTACTAGGCATGCTAGAGTTGATACAACTCAAATTTGCACCCTTTGAAATAGGGTTTTTTAGGTCCTTTCTAATTTGAGTAGAAGTATAAGAACAAACCTAGGTTTTGGGTCACCTATGGTGGGGTTGAACCTTTAGAGAAGGTTTGATTCCTCTTGATACTCACCTAAACTAATGCTAGACTAATGCTTTGTAGGGAAAAGGTTATACATAAAATTAGGACTCTTAAGAAGGCTAAAAGGGTAATGCACCAGAGCTAAATAGATACTCATATTATATTAAACACACACTATATTAGCAAAAGATAATTATGGCTTACTCAATCTCAAAATCTCACTAATTGCATAAATATTTCATAGAATAGGTTCCAAATAGATCAATAATCTAGTCCTACAAGTTAGCTTGAAAACACCTTCAAAGACACAAGCAGAAGGACAACAAACTAGGAAGAATCTCTTCACAAATTTACGATACACAAGCATGTTAAACACTAATTAAAGATAAGAGATAGGTAAAGAGTTAATCCTATTACTTCAAAAGGGATTTATTACAATATTTTTTTAGGGTTTAGCCTTATCAAATGAGCACACTTTTACAAGAGTCTCGATGAGTATCCTTATCTCAAAAAAGAAAATGCTAAATTCTAAAATTTGAGAACACCCTTAATGGGAATGAGACTAGGATATATAGGATAAGAGAGATAGAAAGAAGGGTGTGTGATCATGCTATTAAAAAAATAACACTCATCCTAGGTCATTAATTGAACCTGGGCCACCACCTTTGCATTTTAACCAATGAAAAACTTGTCACTTCTTTGATCAATCAGGACACTTCTCATGGCTTGTTGAGTGAGAAAGTTATCAAAGGTTCTAAGGATTCATTGAATGTTCCTATCTATAATTCCCATCACTAGACCTTATCCTTGATCCTTCACACCATCTCTCACTTGAGGTTAACAACTAATGATTATAGATCTAAATGAATGATGGTTTTGTGATTTTTAGGTGGTTATTTGTCAAGATTATGGCCATGTTGAAGGATGAAACACCTTTGCATTAGTCACATGTCTGCTCCACTTTCATATCTTGATCATAGGTCCTACCTAAAGATGGAAAAAACTATCTAAGTACATTAGTTTTCCTATAGTTATCTATATTAAAATAGACCTATAGACCATATATAACCTTCTAGACCCCACTTTATTTTTTTAGGAATCAAGAATTCATTATACATAGATCCTTCTTTAATTTTATTAACCAATCTCAAGAATGAACCCTATAAGCTCTAACTTATCAAATCAGAGATCAATATTAGCTCCAATAGTGGTCCCTTTATATTCTCTATATCCTACTACATTAGTTAGATCACTCTGTGGTGTTTGAAACATCTACAATGGCATTGGGAAGACCCTACAAAGCCTTATGTTCATGGTCAAAAATAGCTTCTCAACCTCTATTGAGAATCATGGGATCTTATTTAATTTGATTAGTTATTAAAATTTGACTCAACTCATTGACACATTGACTCAACTCGCTCCATCAATTTCAATCTGTATGAAGGCTTGTGGGTCATCAATATTTTTCCCATTGAACATGTCCTTAACACTTGTCATACACATATTTGGCCTTGAGATTTTCTAACCCTTTGACCTCCACTCACTGTTAGATCTAGTTGCTTGATCAAATGCCAATCATTGATCTATTGGGACCCACCATTTAAAATCTAATAACTAGTGCATGACCTTAAAATTGACATCCTCACTCCCATCAAATTATGTTTGCATGACCATCATCGATGGTCACATGAATGTCAAATTTAAGCTCAATAAGATTTATCTTACTTTGTATTTAAAGTTGACATCCCACCGACCATCATTTAACGTCCCATAAAATGTGATTGATGTCATGTGGACCATTAAATTTAAGCAGAGAGAGATTTTTGCTTGAGTTTTAATTTGATGTTAGCACAAACATCTTAAGTTTTAGGTCTATTTTAACTAACTTTCAAAGCTTATATCTTTAAATACAAGGATCATGGAGGCACCAAAATTTTAGGAGATGTTCTTAAGATCAAAAAACAAATGCATTTGATCCATTGGTCCTAAGATCTTTCTAGGTGAAGATATTAAATACACAAGTTAATTGGTCCTTTTGATCTTTCATGACATCCTGGATCAAAAATGGCTAAGTATGGAAACTTGGCAAATTCTAATTGAGGAGCCAACTTTGATTATGTATAACTCCATTTACACTTTGAAGGAGGACTTCAAACTTAGCACGTATGATCTAGGGACTAAGATGAATAGACCCATGTGACCACTTCCCCTACAACTATTACACATGCAAGATATGGCCTTGTCAAGATGCTCACTTGGATCTATTTAAAGTTCTTTGAAAATGGCTAAGTAGGGGAAAATAGCAAAATTTTGTTGAAAGGCTAACTTTGGATCTCCATAAATTTTGATTCACTTTGGTGGAGGACCTAAAACTTGGTGCATATAAACTTGGCATAAAATTAAATAAATCCATATGACCAATTTTCCTTGACTCGTCTATACGTGTGAGATATAGCATAGGCAAACTACCCACTCAGCATTTCTACCACTAGACCCAAGATGCCTAGATGAACATAATGAAGAAACATATGAATTCCTTGCATTTATATACTTATCCCAATCACTTTTAACAGCCCATAGGGTCTCTTAGAAAATGTATACCTGCTCCTTAGAAATTGGCAAGATATAATTTTAATCAAGCTAAAAGTGTTTTCAAAAGCTCTAAACTCTATAAGATCCCTTTGGTCAATTAATTCATTCAAAAATCCTATCTAAGCCTTGCTTCATAGCTGATCCTCAGGAAACTATTCTACATTCAAGCAATTTTTTTATATGGTCCAAAAATGGCCAACAGTTATAATTTATTTTAGTATAATATTCCCTTTATCCTAAAAAATATATCTTCTTAGGCCCACTAAGAAAAATTACTAAGGATCCTAGGATAGACTACCTCCTAATTCCTTAGGATGTGCCTCCTCATTTATTAGTATGGCTACCACTAAGTCAAACTCTTGATCTAACTTGTCAAGGTTCATAGGTAGCTCTCAAAATATTACCTCTATTTGGACCAACAACCATTTGTGTACTTAGGGTGGGGTCTCTAAGGAAACCTTCACCTCAGACACCTAGATGATGTTAGTTTTTGACTAGATTTCTAGATCCATAATCACTTTAGACCCAAAATTTTTGCCTTTCACCACTTTTCTCTACATAACCTAATCAAATTGGGCTAGGTGAACCTCAAATTCTTCTATCCAGATAGGTTTCATCTAGGTAGAATAAAATAATTATGTTGACCTCTTTGAAAAAGGTCAGCATCTGCTCTTTGCTCTTCTCTAAAGGCCTGATCCTTATTTTTACCATAGCCAACCATTCTCTATTAAATTCTTCATGCTCTTGTCATAAGTATATAAAATTTTTAGGTCTACCAGATGCATGAGTTTAATCTTCAAGAACATGCCTTTATGAAGAACCATTAAATTTTTCTCACTTATTATCCATGAGGCCAGCCCTCTTCAAATATGCTTGAGTGTGATGGAGGTGCTCCTTGTTCATGGATAAGGCTCTAGTCACATTTCCAAGAGATCAAAATAGTTATGTCAGGACTTCCACAAATCAACCAATTAGATTTATTGTCAAAGTAATCCTCACATGTGACTCAAGTACTCTAACTTGATCTTTCATATCTTCCATGAGCTTTCTTCATAGCTCATTGGTAGCTTAGAGCATGATATAGGGTCTTCAACCAATTTATCCTCCCCATTAGATGTCCTCACTCTAGTGAGGGAGAATAGGTCATGTTTAGTTCACCAAACTACTAGGTCACCTTGTTGAGTGAACATGTGTGTAAGAACTCACTACATGCCATTGATTTCTCTATTGACTTCCCATTGGACCTTTGGATTTCCCTTATAGACCATTTTTGGTGTCTAGGTTTTGGTAGGTGTTACAAACCCAACCCAAAATGGGCCTGCAATAACTCCCAAGGTAGATGAAGAGGATGAAGTCATGGGGAAGGTAAAGGTGATGGTGGAGGCTTGGAAGGAGGAAGATTGGATGAAGAAAAAAGGAAGGAAGAAATAAAGGAGTAGAGGAAAAGGGGGCATGGGAGTAAAATAAGGAAGGACAAATAAAGACCACAATGGGAATAATTGTGTATGCAATTGGTCAAGGGTCATGTTAACATGTGGACAAATGACACCTAGGAGAGGGGTGTTTAATAATAATTAGTAAATTGATTAAGTTGAATCCTTAGGGGATCAAGGAGATATAAAAGGAGGAATGGGGAGTAATATAAGGGGAAATTTTAATATAAGGCTGAGATTATTCTAAATTTTTCCTTTCATTGTGCCTTTCCCTTGAATAAGTTGAAGCCTTGGTTATTTTTGAAGGAACTATGGCAGAAATTAGAACCTAAACCTAGGCACGATAAAAGCTACCTTTTTCTTCCTTTGGGTGTCATGTTTAGGTTGAGTTGTGTCAAATTAATTGGAGTCCTAGTGGAAACTATTTCCAAAGTAACTTGTGGAGATTGAAGAGTAAATAAAAGTGTTATGAAGTTTAGAGTAACTTGAATTGTGTATATAAGTGCACTCATCATTGAGGTGTCCAATGGGACAATTGAGGTGGGGACATTGGGAGGTGTTTGTGTTACAGGAGTAACCAATGGAGCTATTAAAGTAAGATCTAGGGTGTATGTTGGCATTGAGGATTTGGGAGATAATAGACTCTGATCCCTCCCTAGAGTTATAAAATGTACCTCATATGAGATGGATACTAGGGGGATGAGAGCCATACAACCTAGACTCCTAGAGACTAAAGGTGGGTTATGGGGATTCTTACGGGCGGAATGGGTTGAGAAAAGGGTAATTGGGAAGTAAATATGTTCAACATGGCTAGAACCATGGGTACTTGAGTGAATTTGGGAGTGACCACAACAAGAACCAAGGAAGGCCTCATTGGAATAAGCCTAGAAATATTAGGGAATCATAAGAGTGGTCCCATGGTTTTATAAGGAATGGAAGCAATAGAGAAGGAATCTCCATTTATGCCTCTTTTTGGTCTAGTTCCAGGCTCCCTTCAGGGTTATGATCGATGTAAAAATGCATCACTTGTGTTTTTTGTGATTGAGTGACCCATGGGAGTGGAGGTGGCAGATTTAGAGTTGAGACTAGGGGAGGCAAAGTCCATGTAGGTGAAGGTATTCATAACCCTTTATGATTCTCTTATAAATGGGGGGTGTATTTTTTAAATGTCTGCTTCCATATAAATTAGTAAATCCCTAGGGTTGGATACAATAAAGTGGAATGCACTATAGGATCCTATGGAAGGGGTACCAACCTTTCTATAAGGATTAATCTAGATTAGGCCCACATTCATTTATTTTTTGTCACATCCACTCATGATAGTACTTAGGTTTCATTCACTAGATTGATATGAATATCATCATCCTCATGAGAATCATGGTGATATGTGTGATCAATAGAAATCCAAGAGGGGATATTACTATGTTGTTATTATGAAAAAATTCAAATAATACACACAAATAAAAACTTATGTCTCTATCCTAGACACTCAAAGAGCAAGAGAACTATACAAGTAACTACCAAATGAAGATAAAACAAATGATTTTACCTTCCATAAAATCAAGCATTGTATGTTGGTAATGAATTGATGCACTCGATTGTGTGATCAATAATTCTTTGGCAATGGAGCTCCTTGCACCACCTCTCCTTGTCACCTTGACAATATTGGGCTTGGATTTGGATTTAGCTTGGCTTGGCTTGGAAAATGGGCATGATAACACTATACTAATGAGATCCTTAAAGGTATTTTTTCATGATAACTATACAATAAAAGAGCTTATTGAATAATGGGTGAGGCCTTATATTTATATCCTTCCAAAATAACTCTAACCCAAGTGTAGTTAGGTTAGAGTTAACTATGGTTAATTTTAAACTAACCTTAGTTAAGTTAAGGAGGGGACATTCATTTAATATTTGGGATAGATATCCTATTTATTAAACATGGCTCTCCATTTATGAATTTGTGGCTTTAGGGAAGATATTTTCAATTTCTTGACTTTGAATATGATGACATCATCAGGACCTCATTTTTATTAAAATTTCCTTTTTGAAAAATTTAATTTCACTAATTGTATATGAAAGTTTCACTTAATCATTTTATTTGATTTGATTAGTTAGTTCATTAGGCTTAACATTTTTACACTTTAATAATTTTTAATTGCCTTAATTAATAGGTCTAAAGGCCAAACTATCAATTTACTAGGTTGCAAATTAATTAGAGATGAATCTATGAGAGGTTACTTTTACATAGAAGATAATACTCCAAATAAGGATTTCTCAACATGATTATAATCACTAATGTCTAATGTGTAGATGAAATTGGGACATTCAGTGATTCTTAGGCTTAATTTACACTATTTGGTAGAAATCAAATCTAAAGTCTAGTTGGAAGCTAGTTGTAATGGGGTGTCTATAGTTTACCCCTATTTGGAAAGGTATTGCAAGAGACATGAATAGTAACATCTTCTCAAATAATGAAATTTTCATTAATGCCAAATGACCTAGAAGGCAAATGATGAGTCTTAGATGCCCCCTTGAGGGAGCAGGTGGAAAATGACCCCTTGAAAATAAAGAAATAATGTGACCAAAAATTTAAAAAAGGGAGGGAAAGACTAATTTTCCCAAAGGTGGTTATAATCAGTGGCACAGTAAGATACCCCAATAGGGTAGATAAAAAAGGATGATTTTCCCAAAGGTAGTTATAATCATCGACATAGTGATATAAAAATAATTATTTACCCAAATGTGGTTATAATCATTAGCATAATGAAAAATGCCCTAGTAGGTTGAATAGAGATAATGATTTTTTGAAAGGTGGTTATAATAAAGAGCATAATAAAAAGGCCTCAGTAAGGTAGGAAAATGATAATGATTTGCCCAAAGGTAGTTATAATCATTAACATCTAGATAAATCAAAACACAATGATTTGCCCAAAGGTAGTTATAACCATTAGCACTAGGATTTGGCCTAGTAGGGTGGATGGAAGTGTGATATAAGTCACCTTTGCCTTAGTAGGGAAAATCAAGAAAAGGGGGCTTACATAATAAATTTGTAGTCATGGAGTAAGAGTAAGTTAGTATAGAGGATGGCCATGGATTTGGGATACCTGCTAGTATGGAGATGCACATCATAACTAGAAAGGATTAAAATTCATTTATGATTTAATTACTTTATATTTGGGTAACATTTGGATAGGTTAGGAATTTTCCAAGAATGAATAAGGAGAAGTATTATGGCACCATTACTTGTAAGATCTACTGAATTGATTTTTTTATAGTAGGTGACAGTATGCACTATGATATAAAACACCATGATGACATAGACATAATATACCTAAGGACTAACAATTGATCCAATAAACAATTAAAAATAATGCACCAATGTAAAAACCATGATGACAATGTTGATGTATGAATATGGATGAACTTAGGAATCACCTAATGAATACATATATACTAAGTGAAAGAATAATAATTAAATCAAATAAATAGGAAAATAAATTAATAAATAAATAAAACACCAATAAATATAAAAATATGCAAAACAAAACACCAATAAATAAAAATGAATGCAAGTAAAATAAAGTGAACAAAACAATCAAAAACAATGAAATAATCCAAAGCAAAGATAAAAGATAAATAGTGGTTAATTACAATGTTAGTATAAATAGAAAATAAATTGCTTGTGTATGTGTAATAAAGGTGTTACCCTTGGCAACAGGGTGACACCTAAGGTAGACAGTAATGACGTAGGTATAACATGATAAGAATAAAAGACTAACAATGCTTCCCCAACGATATAGGGAACAACAACACACAAATAAGATAACAAACATTACCTTTGGGCAATAGGAGATGATGAAACAAAAAAAATGGAAGGAAGAGAAAAAAAGGAAGAGCTATCCAAGCTAATTCTATATGCATTAGGCAAGTGGATACTACTTACATAGTTTCATGGATGCAAGATCTAACATGAACTCAAGCCAAACGTAGTTCTCCTAGGCTATGGGATAGAAGAAAAATATTATAAGGAAAGATGATTAATGTGTGGAATAATATGGGAATGGTCTCATTAAATGGTGAATGCATGAGAAAAGAGGAGATGATGTTCCAAAATCATGAAATTATCAACATAAATAAATCACACAAGTGTGAGAGTATGGTTCAGGTGAAAACTACACTAAAAGGTAATAGATAAGCACTCACACATGAATTGGGTTTATAATGCTTACTATGTCTAAGGATGAGAATGAGAATAGGTTCATAAAATGGTGAGAGTGTTGAAACAGAGAATACTTGTAAAATGGTGAGTGTAAGATGTAGCTAAGTGGTAATTAGTGTATCAAATTTGAATACATAATTCTCATAATGTGAACTCACAAAAGAGTGAGAATGTATGGTTAAGATCAATAAGGAGGGGGAAACTAAATGACAAGTGGTTACTCATGAGATAGTTAGGAGTCATAGGATCCTTATGGCAAATATGTGGTCAAAAAAGAAAAGAATGTGTGGTCAAGCTAACCTAAGATACCCCATGTATCCAAATGTTGCTTGCATAGTCTTTATAGACCTCAAGCCAATGTAGTTCTCCCAAAATGGGAGGAAAAAGACTAAGGTGGTCCAGAAATAAAACTAAAGAGATAAGATAGCCCATACCAAAAAAATTTAATGGGTTTATATCTCGCATGAAAATTCTAAGCTAATTTTAATGATTTTATGATTTTTAATATTTTTTATATCTTTTACCAATGTTTTTAGAATTTTTTAAGCATCTCAACTCAATCAATAAGGATGAGATACCAAATGGTTCAACTCATAAAATGGTGAGAGCAAGGCTTAGGTTACTCACAAAATAGTGAGAACATTCAAACATAAATTACTAATAAAATGATGAGAGTGTGAGAAAGGGTTACTGAGATGACCTCAACATGAATTTAGTGTTGCCTACATAGTCCTTTTAGGACCTCAAGTCATTTTAGATCCACCTTATGGTGAAGGAGTCCAACTAGGTATCAACAAGTTTGGGAATTAGGCAAATAGCATAGTATAGAAACATTAATGGCAAGGTGATGCAATAATGCATGGTAAAGGGGTTGATCCTAATTTTCCTATAGGAAATTATAATTAGGAAATAATGGCATAGATCAATGACACTAATTTTCCCAAAGGTGGTTATAAGAATTAGCACTAGGAATGAAATAGAATGTGATAACAATGAAGAATGTGATTTCCAAACCACTATCATATTGGTCCAAGATACTTCCTATATATGAAATACTAAGTTAGTTATTGAAACTTCATCTGAATCCAACCACTGAATGTGCTTGAAGAACCAATGGATTGAAATCAAGGTCAAAATTGGTGGGTAAGGGAGGATAAAACAACTTTAATCAATATATAAGGTATGGAAGGAATAATATACAGCATGGTACAAGGAAGGTGTTGTTATGACAATTAGTTATAATGGTAATAGGCTTGCCTCCAAGTGACAAGGTAAGGTAAATGGTAGGGTATGAAATAATGGAAAGGCTAATGGTAAGGCAAATGGCAAGGTATGAAAAAATGGCAAGGAAAATGATTTTTTGTTCTTGTTGATGTGGAGATGCACGTTTTGATTAATATATGGGAGAACAAAAATAGTGTATTATGTAAAATTATAGCCCACACCCCTTCTAAATAGTTGTTCTATTAATAACATGTTATTGATTTGGACTATAATAATGTTATTGTGATGTTCATTGGTCATTGATTCTATTTCCTCCAAAATTTGAGACAAAATGTCTTCATAGCCTCTGTAAAGGAAAGTGGAGCTAGGGATGGTAAATAGGGTTAAACAATGGATAAAAGGTTTGATTTGGCACTGTAGTATAGGTCTTGAATGAATAAATGGATTATAATGAAATTTATAATATTTGGGCAATAAATGAAGATTAGGCATGCACGATGTTATTGATTCCAAATTCAACATAATTTTGGTTATGGTGGGGCCAAAGACTTCTGAATATGCTCTCGATAAGACCACCAATTTTTTCTATTATTTTCTTTGAAATTAGTTTCCATCTAATTATGTTGTAGATTGGAAGTTGTAATGATGTTATCTTTGATAATGTATTCATTAAGCAATGAAGAACTATTATGCTTAACTATTGGTGCCTTGAAGAGGTTTTCACCAATAAATTTGTCTTGATTGTCGCATAGTTCCTATGAGAAGGTTTCACTAAAGAACATTAATTTTTGGCTTTGATTATCTTCTAGTGCCTTAAACAAGGTTTCACTAGAAGATATTGAATTTGGACTTTTATTGCCCCCTAGCACCTCTAAAAAGGTTTCACTAGGAAATTGTTCTTCTTCTACATGAATGTGATCTTGGTCCCCCTGATATTCTTTAATTGATATGTCACCATGGATGCAGTTCAACAAGGTTTGATTATGTTTGTCCCAATTGAGAGGTGGAATGTCAATATGATTACTATGTTGGGTGGTGTTAATGGCAGGTGGAATGGTAATGGAATGGGAAGAGGTAGCATAATCCTTGTATAAGATACTAAGATAACTTGTATCAATGTTGAAGTAATCATCCTCAAAAAATGTGTAAGGATAACAAATGTATTCAAATTAATCTACATGGCATGTGTAACCAATGTCATAATAGACATAAATGTATTTTGATTCTGAATGTGAGTTTGACTCAAGGGACTCTGAATTGATGTTGAAACTGACGTTAATTTTGCCTCTGACATTAAATATGATATCAGTTCAAGAATAAAACCTAACTTCAATTATAATTCTTCATTTGGTGTTGTGAAATAGATGTTATATTGAATTCTTGGTATTGGATGAGTAATGGCATAGGATTGAACAATGTGATATATATAAATAAGCTTAGGTAAGGACTCCATAAATATTGGCTTGTCAAAGTGAGGCTTCTCAACATAAGGACAATGGTCAATAGGCAACTCCATAGAGACTAGCTCATCAAAGTGAGGCTCCTTAAAAACATGTCAATGGTCAAAATAATAATTTTCTTAAAGGAAATTATAATCATTAGGAGGTGGTTCAATATAGGTTAATTTATCACAAATAAGTGTTTCAACAAAAACATTATGAATTAGTTGGTTGTATTGGCCTTGGTTTATACTTGGTTGTAAAATCTTAGATTTCCACACATCTGGGTCTTTGAAAGGTAGATCTTAGAGAGGTAATAATTGGCACTATTATGGTTCAAATATTGGATTAGATTTTCTAAAGTGGGGGAATTTTGGCAATGGATGAAGAAAGGCCCATAGTTTGATAATGAGCTCTTTATAAGTAGGTTCATCAAATATGGGCTTAATAAATATTAGATGGGTGTCTAGGATCATAACTATGATCCATCTAATCATAATTTTGAAACATTATTGGGATAATGAGTTATCAAATATGAAAGGTCTTGGAATGGTAATGAAAGGGCACTATGAATCTTGGTTTTTAATGTAGGCCAAAGGATGAGTGCCAAGAATGGTAATGAATGGGTGCTATGAAGCTTGGTTTCTAATGTAGGCTAAAGGATGAGGGCATGGAATGGTAATGAATGAGCACTAAAAATCTTGGTTTCTAACACAAGTTGAAGGATGATGGTTGAGAATGATAATGAATGGGAATTGTGAAGCTTCATTGCTAAATAGGCCAAAGGAAGGTTACTAGCATAGGTAGTGTATCAGATACCATTATCATTGAAAGGATAAAATTAGTACTTTAATTATCCCAAAGAAGGGCGATCTCAACATATGATAATCAGCATGGATAGGTTTGGTAATTATCCCAAAGAGGGTGGTCTTTGTCTATGAAAATGGTTTTGGTCTGGGTTTGAAAGTGGCATTGGTCTAATAATAGGTCTTGGTTTGAAACACAATGGGATTTGAAATAGGTACTCAATATATTGCTATAAATGGTTTAAACTTGGCCTAAAATGGATCTCTTCTCCAAAATCATGAATGATAAGCTTGGTATAAATGTCTTCAAGGTCTAATGTCTTACACACCAATGGTCAAATGAAAGGTAGGTTTGAATCTTAATTTTTGTAAAAGTGTTTCAAACAAATTTAATCTAGGTCTAAAATGAAAACATTTTCTAGGTATTTAGAAACAAGGCACAAAGCTAAGATCAAAATGGAATGAACAAAATTGAAACACTTGGAAAAATTCTAGGTCTTTGAAAACACAACATAAATCTAGACTTGAAACAAACTATGTCTGAATATAAAATAAAAATGTTAGGCCTTTAGAAATAAGGCACAAAACTAGACTTGAAAATAATTAGGTGTAAAAATGAAAGGCAATGTTAAGTCTTTGGAAACAAGGCACAAAGCTAGACTTGTAAATAACTAGGTCTAAAAATGAGATGCAAATGTTAGGTATTTATAAATAAGTCACAAAGGTGGACTTGGAAACAAACTTGGTCGAGGTAAAAATGGCAAGGTAATTAATTTAATAATTTGAAACACTTAGACTCAAACTAGGAACATGGATTCAAACACAAACTTGACCACTGGTAAAAGACATTGGACTTTAGGCATATGCCTAAAACTAATTGGGAAAATTCAATCTCAAATTAAAAAAAATAATCATGATTAGTAAAACATTCAAGCCCAAGTGATAAGCAAGACTCAAAAGTAAACTAATTGTGCTTAAGGTTGTACTTGAAAATAGAGATTTGACTTTATTTCTAAGTAAAAAAATATATGTGAGGCACATAGAAAAGAGATCACCTCCTAAATATATCCAAAAATATCTTCAAATTAAGTAAGGAACTAGTCCAAGTTACACAATTCAAAAGTAAGAGGTAAACATCTAAGTGAAATTTAAGCGAGGCATAGGCATAAACCACTCAATTTTGAATCTGAACCTCACAAGACAAATTTCAAAATTATTTTAGAAGACTTATCTTCTTAAATAAATAACATTCTAGACCAAAATGGATGGCATAACGATACCAATTATAGACCAAAAGGCATACATGGTTTCAAACTTGATATGACACAAGGCAAAGGTTTTGAAACAATAAGAGCAATGTAATGATTCTATCTCATTCAAAAGGTATAACAATAGTTTTTGTTTCAAAATTCCAAGGCAAAAACTTATGATAAAATGGGTAAGGTAATGATGCCCCTTTCAAACAAGTGCCACACACACACATAAATGTTTTGAGAAAAGTCTACGTTAAAGTGTGGTATCAAACAAACATAATAACACATCTTTAGGGTAAAAGTGGTGTACAATGATGTGATTGGTTCATGACTTGGTTTGACTTGTTTTTGACAAACAAAATAGTTTTAGACTTAAAATAATGCAAGTAAAATAAATAGACACAAAAACACCTAAGTGTATCATTGTATCCCTAAAAACTGACAAGGTTGCTTCGTATTGCCAAATTCCATCAATATACTCCTTGAGAAGAAATAATTTATTAATCTAATAAATTTAGATGCACATGAAAAGTAGGATTTTTTTAGTCCCCTCTTCTCTAAAAATTTTTTATGGTGACATATAACTTTAGGCTACTCACCCTGCATTGATAATATTTATGCAACAAGTAGGTTTTGTCTAAAAACTTTAAGTTTTGCATGTTCTAGATGGTCCTAATTATGGTTAACACTATAGATGTAATCATGTCAATTGAGTTCATACTAGCTAACTTAAAATACAATGGTATATTATTTTTCATATAGACTCCATTTGTGTACTTATTAGTGGAGACCTATGTTTATCTATACTTGACTCAGGTTTTCATTATGATCAGAGAGGCTAGCTGCTTAACCCCTTTAAAATCATAGTATCACATGCCTTGATTTATATACCCCACCATCGAGTAGGGTTGAAATGATGCCAATAGATGAAATTCTAGGTCAACATTTCTCTAAATAACTCATGGAGAGGATATGAACTCCTGACCACAAGCCAAGTGCATAAAATAAAAAAATCAAGAGGAAAAGACTTTAAAGGTCATTTTTGAATCACTCAATTCGCTTGAAGCTTGGGGAGAGCATACATGACTTTCTTTCTAACTCAATTTTTTAAAAATAAGGGAAATAAATTCAGCATTTTTGGTCACCTGAGTTCCCTAAAGGGCAGGGTGGTAGAGCATACACGCTAGAGTTTGTGTTTTTTCAAAACAAAGAAAATTTAGTCTAAGTGTTTAAAAAGAACAAACAAAAATTTTAAAAAAACTCTTAAGAGCTCTAACTAAAGATGTAGATTTGTTTTAATCACTAAATCAAAATGTTTATGAAATTTTTGGCCCCTTGGCCGTGTTTTCACTTTTAAATGTTTGTAAAATGCTAAAAACAAATTGTTTAAGTGAATTTTAAAACACCTTAACAAAATTTGAATGTATTTTCAACCTTTTGTAAATTTTAGATTGTGTAAAAAATAAAAAGTTGTTTTAAATACATTCAAACCTTTTCTTCTTTGATTTATTTTTTTGCAAATAAGTTAAGGGGTTAATTTGTGCTTTAGTTAAAGTTACATCCCTACAAATTAGTTCAACAGAAATACAAGTTTCACCTCTTTGGAATGATTTCATAGTTACACAGTAAACTATGAATGTGAAATTATTCAATCATTAAAAAAAATAGATGAACCCGAATGAAAAAGCTTACAATGGGCAATTTCATGATTCCTGAATGATTTTGCAACTCATTTTGACAATTTCACTATTATTGGAGTTGATTTCACAGTTCAAGCAATGATTTAATAATTCTAGAAAACCCAAAAGAAAACATATAAATAGAGGGCAATGATTTCACGGTTTTTTAGTGATGTTGTGGTTAGTAAATGATTTTATAGCTCAACAGACTGAAATTTTAACTAAAAATGCAATTTTACATCCTAAAAATGTGATTTTATTGATATAATAATTTCACTACTAAAATAGATAAATTTTATAATGTAAAATAATTTCACTATTAGCTCAAAAGGCAAAGGAAAAGAATTATTTTCCTATAGGACAAATTTACAAATTTCTCAATGGTTTTGTTGTTTCTAAGATTGATTTTGTAGTTTCATAGGGTTGAGGCTAAACTAGAGTGATTTCACAATTTTTTAGGATGAATTCAAAAATTTGGTGGATGATTTTACAGTTTACCTTATAGAATTATCAATTATGCAATCACAAATTCATGAATCTACAGTCACATAAAAAAAAAATGAAAGGTTAGCCAAAAATCAAGAAATTAAGATTTAAAATGAAATCTTCTTAACTCCAAAAATATCTCAAGATACTCCATCTATGTTTGTGGGGTATGCAGTCCCACCAGGCATTCCATTATGTGATCAATAGGAATCCAAGTGGGAATATTAGTATGATGTTAGTATGAATAAAATTAAATAAAACTCACTAATAAAAAATTACACATCTAGCCTAGACACTCAAAGAGAAAGAAAACTATACAAGTAACTACCAAATGAAGACAAAACAAATGATTTTACCTTATATGAGAGTAAGTGTTATATGTTGGAAATGAATTGATGTGCTTGGTTGTGTGATCAAGAATTCCTTAGCAATGGATTTTCTTGCACCACCTATCCTTGTCACCCTAGTAATGTTTCACTTAACTTTGGCTTTGGCTTGGTTTGGCTTGGTTTAGCAAATGAGCATGATAAAACTATACCAATGGGTTCCTTGAAGGTATTTTTGCATTATAAATTTACACTAAAAAAATAATTAACAATGGGTGAGGCCTTGTATTTATAGCCTTCCAAACTAACTCTAAGAGTAGTTAGGTTAAAGTTAACTGTGATTGAGTCAGAACTAACCCTAATTGATTTAAGGGACATGCATTTAATATTTGGGATAGAGATCCCATTTATTAATCATGGCTCTCTATTTCTAAATTTATGGCTTTAGGAAAGATAATTTTCAATTCTTTTATTTTAAGGATGATGGCATCATCATGACCTCATTTCTATTAAACTTTCCCTTTTTAAAAATTCAATTTCACTAATTACACATGGAAATTTAAATTAAGCATTTAATTTGATTTGATTAGTTAATTCATTTTTTTGTAGCATTTTTTCACTTTAATAATTGTTTAAGTTCCCCACTTAATGTGTTGAAAGGCCAAACTATCAATTTTCTAGGTTATAAGTTGACTAGAGATGAATCCATGAGAGGTGTTTCACATAAATTTTACTTTTATTTTATTTAGAAGAAAGTTGTAAAACTTAAAATAAGGTTAAGGTTATTATAACCTGATATGTTGTGCACACATTGATCTAGATGATTGTGGAGACTCCTCTTTGTCTGGGGAGGAATTACCTACATATAACTAATCACTAAAGAAATGGTTAATTAGATGGGTGGCAGGGTGGATTGCCTAGTGTGAGCTAGATCCAAGAATCACAAGCTTATTTGGAGGTTGTCAATCCACACTTTTAAACAATTAAGTTTTGAAAATGAAAGATAAATTGATTGCATAAATAATAGAAGTTACTAAAATCAAATACAAGAAGTGCTTAAAAAGAGATGAATTTATCTAATTATAGCAATAAATGATTAGATATTAATGTTAAATAAATCAAACATGGTTCAAAAAATAGGGTAATCCTCTGTGATAAGGTAGAAATTTAGATAGTGGGATTTGGTTAGGGTTTGATAGGTGAAATTAGCTTGCTATTGGAAATTTACACATAGTGACCATCAGTGGGTGGATGTTACCATTAGCAGTTAGGTGATTATTGGCGGTTATGTAACTATCGATGGTTACTGTTAAATTTGGCTTGGGTAAAAATAAGTTTGGTTGGGAAGGTTCGAGAGAAATAAATGAACTAATTATTGAAAACAAATATTTATCTTTGTTTTTATTCTGAATAATGGTGAGTTGAGTGGCTAAAAACATGTTGTGGGATCTAGAGAAATTCTAGTAGAGTGACGATGCCTTGGCTATTGATTGATGAGTAGCAACAATTTTAATATCTATTGTGGTTGTTGGTTCACTAGAATCTTTCTCAGATTCACTGGGAGTGATAATAACACCTACACAAGAAGCTCTGATGCCCAAGACTCTTATGATTGTTGATTTCTCCTCCTCTTTCACCTCCTCCTCTTCTCTTTATGTAAGGAAAAGAGAGTGGTGAAATAAGAGGTTAAACAATAGGTTCAATGAGATATATAATTTTATCATTAACATGTATTGATTATGCACATGGATCAAATAGCTAAAAATAAAAAAGCAAGTTGTAGTTGAGTGGCAGTTAACCTTTGAGGTGGTTAAAGGTCAATCATCGATGGTTGAGGCTAACTATCAATGGTTAGGGGTGAACTCTAGATGGTCAAGGCTATAGTAAAAAATGGCTAAGTTTAGCCATTTCTTATAATGATTGGCAGGGTAATGGTTAGGACGTGGTCCTTACGGGGTTAAGGGGTGGTCTAAAGGTCAATATGACATCTAGAACTATAGTGTATAGTTTTCTAGTGTCTATAAGAGGTTATTATTGCATTTAGGATAATACCCCAAATAGGGATGTCTCAAAATTATTTTGAACACTAACGTCTAATATGGGGACAAAATTAGGACATTCAATGATTCTTAAGCTTAATTTTCACTATTTGGTAGAAATCAAATCTGAAGTTTAGTTGGAATCTAGTTGTTGCTAAAATGGGGTGTCTATAATATGTGATTAATTTAGGCCACTTACTTTGTAAAAAAGGTGTTGATAACCTCAAGGATCCTATTCTCTATGTGTTTACCCTCTTAAGGCATAAAAATTCCTATCTTAACCATCTTCCGCAATGAAGGTAGATTTTTATATTCTTGATGGCAAATGAAAAATTGGTAAGTTTGGATATACTTTTTGTCATTGATCCAGTGAGTAACCCATGACACCCTTAGCCAATTGATAATCAATATCTTACTCTACAAAGTGATCCAAGACTTGATAGGGTAATAAGAGAGTAGCTTATTATATTCCCTCCATCTAGATGAAGGTGTGATCCCTATAGTACTAGTAGGATCCTATGGGTAAGAGCATTCTCCTTATCTCATCTAAGAGTTGTGGCATGGTTCTCTCATTAATGGCCATGTAGACAATGGGGTAGAAAGACTCACATATGTCCTAGATGTGGTTCTTATAGTGATGTGTGTATAGCTTATAAAATAACACATTAACCATTAAGTTGGAAGGGGTCCATATCATAAACATAGAAGGCTTGAATGAAAGGGTGGTGCATAATACTTCCACAAGATAGATCATCATATAAAATTTGACACCTCCTATGACCTCATTGATTCCCTTGACTAGGTTGAAATTGATGAGGCCACCCAAGTCCAAGACTTCCTTCCCTTCAAGGATAATTCTCACTAGGGGTACTTAGATAATGTTCACATACACAATATCCATTGATCTTAATAATTGATTAAACATGAGCATCCCAATGTGAAATACTTCTTAGAAGGTGTGGATAGGGTAAGCATTGATGTCATCCTTTTTAATCCATTAGTCTAGATTGATGGCCCAATCTTAGAAAACCCCATATATTAATTATGTATCTATTTATGCATCTAATATGTTCTAGTTGTAAAATAGGATGAACTCTAGGAAATTGTAGTACTACTTGAAGGTAGCTTTGAAGATGTCCAAAATTTTATTTTAGGACCCTATAGAGTACTAGTTCTTGAGTAGCATTATGCATGCACATATATTTTCATAACATAAGCACATGGAAATACATTTGGATTAGTTACAACTTTGTGAAACCCTAATTTCCCAAGTGTTGTAAGCTTATCAAAGAAATTGATCTCATCTTTATCATCATTTGAGGTGGGATTCTTTACATCTTTAATTACCCTAAACACTTTGTTATAATGCTTGAAATGGGTCATGTCTAATGATAAGGTGGTATCTATGTACTCAGGCTTGAGTATAGAGTTAAAAGATGATGTATCCATGGCTGAGAGTTGGGATCTACATAGCACATAATTTTGAGTCTAAGGGAAGCACTAAAAGCTTGAGAAGGCACTAAAGGGAAGGATTCTTGGGATTTAGGAGTGGTAATGGTAAATTAGATTACTTTAATGACTTATAAGTCTCCACAAGGATATCCTATATTATTGACATTTAAATGTTCACCTCATGCAATTTTAAGTTTGAATTGGTGGGTAATCCACTTGGTCATATCCTTATCTAGAATTAACTCAAATAATTTTGAAAGCACAGTCCTAGTTTAGATTTGGTGAGGCAAAGGGATGTTTATAATTTATTGAATTAGAGTTTAATTATCTAAATTATTTAATGCAAGGACATGGTAATCACACACCTACTTTATCCCTTATGGCATCTCGAGTATCCCCTATTTGGGCCACATGTCCTCTGCTAGTTAGGTATTTTCTCTATAGGATATGCCAACTAGAAATAGCTAGGGTGTCACTCTTTTACCTTTTCATGTACTAGAGTTGTCCACTTAGACCTATAAAGTACACATGGTGCTCTATTATTAGCTTGTGTCAAAACCTATCCTTTATTTTCCTTTCTTGGGTCATTTCAAACCATCTTTCCATTTGTCATATGGAAGTGACATGTGGCATTTTTTGACTAGTTTTAGGCCTTGACTATACTCATATCTTTCTATCTCAATCGGAGTGCTCTAGGTACTTTCTATAATTTTATACATAAGTTCCACATGGTGGCCCATAGTTAGTTAGGATCTCCTTAGCTCTGATATCATTAACGCCTCCTAAATATTGATAAGTCTAATATGTTCCATGTGGTAACTTATTATTTTTTGGGCTCTCTTAGGGATCTAACAACTCAACACCTCTAGGAGATTGATAAGTTTAAAAGGTACCACTTTATCTTTTAATTTTTTAGGATCTCCTATGGATCTAACAAATCTGATGCCTTTAGGATACTAACAAGTTTAATAGTTCCACATGGTAGTTTAGCATTTTTCAGGCTCTCCTAGGGCTCTAATAGCTCTGACACCTCTAGGAGACTAACAAGTTTGATAGGTTTGACAAGTAATTTTTTAATTTTTCAATATCTCCTAGGGATATTAAAACTCTAAAGCCTCTAGGATATTGACAAGTATGATAGGTCTCATGTGGTAGTATCTTATTCATTGACTCTCCCAAGGCTCTGACGCCTTTGAGACACTGATAATTCTGATAAGTTATATGTTGTAGCTTTTTATTTATCTGGATCCTATAATATTTATGAAAATTAACTAATTCATAAAAGGGTCATGTAATCAAATTAAATATTACATGTCTACCATAAAAGCTCCATGAAATTCTAATTATGACTTCGAGTGACATCATCCTAGGAAGCCTGCTTAATTTTAACTCTATGAAACAATACAGTTAGTGTAAAATATTATAAGTATGTCAAAACATCCATATTAAGAAATAGAATGCTAAACTATTATAGACACATGAAACTATAGGTATTTCCATGATGACCATTCACTTACTATGAATGTTGTGAAATACTTGATTGATCAAGGTGAATTAGGGGTTCAAGGCTTTACATGGTTTGGGACCAAACGTGAAAATATTTAAGCTCTAAGAACTTTTGAATTAACTATTTCCATAGGGGTCTACTTGTATTCAATGAAAAAGAGGTCATGTTGGCCATAATAGTTAGTAACTCTATCGAAAAGTGGGACCAAAAACCAAATATGTCCTAATAATGGGGTTTAATCTATCATTAGATGTTCTAAACTTTTGTGATGTTACTCAAGACTTGAGTGGAGTCTCAAAAATTTGTGGCATGATAAGGTACACACCAAAATAAGAATATGGACACCTTGAAAAGAGTTTGTGAAAAAAGTAATAAGAGAATAATCAGATGCTTTTGAAGTAGACTAGACTAATGTTTGAAGATATTATGGCCACTGAAGATGATGAAATCATATTTTTATGGAACGAGTTTAGAAAGAATATTTTAGATGCTAAAAGGAGGAGGCTAGACCCTATATAAGATCACAAGCCTAAGCTTATATTAAAAGATATTCAAATAAGATTACACTTAATATATACTTTCAAGAAATAATCTTTATATGAAGAATAATTGGCATGCAATGATGTTTTCACATCTTTTGGCGATGAGCTAATGAGAAAGACACATGTTAGGGAAAGATTTTTCGATAAGATTCAATGGCCTAAAGTTTTCATTCCATGTGTATTCTTGGGAGCCTTTGATGAGGATTTTATTTATGAAGAGGTAGAGGATATTTTAGATAACTCTTGGCTTGATGAGAAACTTAAGATTTCATAATTTCTTGGTCTCCTTATTTATGCATTTATTACATATAGAGATGAAGATATGGAAACACTAAAGAAATAATACATGTTAGAAAAAAAACTATAACCAAAACATATTATGAATAAATACTTTCATCCATCATCAATTTTATGAAGTGACTAGAATACTTATTAGGTGAGAGAAGCATGAAAGACATGTTGGATGGAAAATTCTTTAAAAATGGCACAAATTTTAGGAAGTGTTGGTAGTGACCAGGATACGCACAAAGTATGAAAAATTCAAAGAAGGGTGAGATGTTTCTTATAGTAATAAATGAGTGACCTTGCTGGTGTTAAATTTGGGAAACAACATTTTAGGGTGAATTTAATGAAGTGAATAGCTCAAACTAGAGAGTAGTTAAACAAAACATGATTCTTGAAATTGGATAATAGTGAATAGAAACATAAATGAACCTCAAACCCACTTTTCAATGTTAGATCCTCTACCAATCATGTCTTGGATTCCATAGCAGGTTACCTTCACAAAATTTCCTAGGAGGGTTTTTCATGGCTTTAAATTTTTTGGGTCATCTTATATCAACATGTCCTCTCAAAATAGTAATATTCATCCTTCTCAAACTAGTCATTCATTTTCATCATTAGAAAACATTCTACTTCCAAGACCTAATTTTCAAGATCCATAATATCATAACCGACATTATTGATGCAATGCAATGGTATGTGGACACATAAATTTTGTATTAGACACTTTAGCAACATCAAGTGGGGCACACTTTGACATACTTATAAGTTTCATAAACATATGACTTTTGTGCAAGCATTCCACTATCCGTCTACCCACCTATTATCTTGGCTAAACTTATAACCAGATACACATAATTATTGTTAGCCTAGTATGTACAAAAAAACTTCTAGAATAGATATATATATAATCTCCATATTTCAGATCATTGATTTTCACTTGCAAAAGAGTACTGGTAATAGTTGGATAGTTGTGGTTTACCATATATGTTTAGCTCTATCGGTTGTGTTTAAAAATATGTAACAGCTATTTTCAAAACTATGAAATATCCATTAGTCATCCTAAACACATTTCATGGGTTGGTTATTTTAGGAAATGGAAAATACTTAACTATAAATTCAAATCAATCCTAAGGTTATCACTAACTTGGTCACAACTTAGTAATTGGAAATTAATTTATCACTACTTGAGAAATAAATTATCACTCATTTGAAGAATTATCACAAAATCATAAAAATTTGAAAACCCCCTCAAAGGAGTAGCCATAAATCCAAGTTTTAATACACACATAGGTTAAATTTATATAGTTCCAAGTGTTGAAAGGCAAAAAATGAATTACATTCTAGATTAATTGTAATGCTCTACATAGACAACTAAGTGGGATAAATACATGTGTTTTGAGGCCTCTTCAAAGTATAAAAATGTAGGCAATGCTCAGTCACTCAATGGGGAGTGATTTTCATTATCCAACCTAACATACTTACCCCATTTTTAAGGGTCATATTATGGTCACAAGTGAGATTAGGATTTTAAAGGAATAGAAAAATTGAAAATAGGGAACAATGCAATGACCAAATGTGATCACACATATAATAACCATCTACATGTATAGGCATAGTGGTCTAAGGAATCATAAATCTATATAGTCTATAGGGACACTTCCAAAAAATTTAGGACAGTATTAGTCATCATATGGAACTCACAGTTACCAATAGCATCCAAGAATGGTTTTAGCTACAATTTCCTAATCTAAGTACTGAAGAATAATTTATAGAATATTTTCAAGATTAGTGATTACTTTTGAGAAATATAATATATAAATAATCTAAGCACATCCCTTTCTTAGTGTTGTGTCAATTCCTAATCTTATAGGTGTAATATCTATCATCAATTCTCAAATTCATATTTGGGTATTATTATTATATGTTACACAACCTGAATTTTCTCTAGTTAATTACTTAGATCATATTTATCCAAAATAAATAAATCATTTTGGTGAACCCAATAATTTATTTGAACCACAAGCAAACCCTAGGTCTTTACTACTATTGTCATTTGAATTTTCACCTTTTGAGGAGGTGTTTCAAGCCTCCTCACCCAAGTGACTTGTGGAAATAATCCTAAGTTCTAGGTGACCTAAAGATGGAGTGAATATCCAGAGAGGGATGTTTCCCCTAATGTTACACCTAATCTAACACTAACTCTATTGCTACAAGGAAAAGGGATGGAAGAGGCAAAGGGATAGAAGGAAACTAAACTAAAATAAGAAGAGGTGATGCACCAAAAATTTGATTCCTAGCTTGCTTGAAACCTAGACAATGAAATTAAAAGAGACTATAGCATACACAACTCATAAATTGAGCCCTTTTGTATAAGTAATTCATAAAGAGGTACTAAGATATATGTCATCATTAGAAGGAGAAGCATTCATCACCAAAATAAACCTTACATAAGACATAAGGATACATAGACTATGACTTTCAAAAGAAGATTATCTTGCATGAAGGTTAGGAGAAATGGACAATAATCAAAGGGGAAATGAACTTCACGACAAGGAAAGATCAACATAACTAATAATTTAACACAACAATACAACCATGTGATAAGGTAAAATAACTTTATTCATTTATTCAAATGACATTCCAAACTTGCCAAGAACTTACAATTACAAAGGATTCACCATCCTTATATAAAAAATAAATGAGGAAGGAGAGAAGAGGGATAAGTTTCAAGGAAAGAGGGGGAAAATGCCACATTATTTCATGCATAGTGATCAATAGTGGTCTTTGTCTCCATGTGTAAAAATAATTTAAAACTAAGAGTACCAGGAGGGAAAAGATCCACCACCTCGATGTGAATTAGAAATTATGCCCCATCTTCACATGTTTTGCATAATGATCAACAATGTAATGTTTGTCTTCATAAGTTTAAGGTCAAAAGATGCTTTCATATTTTAACTTGGACACCCACCACCATGTGATACCAAAAAATGTCACCCCACTCTTGTCATGTCATCTTTTCTGCATAAAGACTCCTTGTGGGCCATGCCACATCATCTAAAATCCACCTCATCACTATGCCACATCATCATGCATAGTTACTATGAATAGTGTCTATGTGAATAGTTTTTAGTGAATAGTAGTCTTACTCCCATCATTAAACATGGTGTGAGCTCTTGAATATCAACTAAACCTTGCAATCCATGTTGTAACCAAATGGTGACTAGAAAATTTAACATTCTTGGTGACCTCTACATATTTCCTTCTTCCTGAGCAAAGACTAGTAGCCTTATGTATTCCATTGGGCATGGATTCATATGTGTTCCATCATAGATTTGATTTTTATCATGGATGAAATGCCTTTAAACAATCTCAAAAACTAAAAATACCTTCCCCACAAGCAAAGAATAAATAACAACTACATATGCATGTAGGCACTTGGAATAAAGAAAAATATAACTAAACTATTGAAATAATGTGTATGCAAGAACTTAGAGAAAATGAAACAAATACCTAATATAAACTAACTAATCAAAATTCCATCTATATAAAACCATTGACTAGTTCTACAAAATAGCTGCCCTTTCTTACTAATCTAGAATGTTTTGCATGCTTAAGGACAACCAACCAAAGGTGGAGAAAATCAGATTTTCACCAAATGAATGATATGCTTCTCCAAAAACATAGATAAAATCACTTACCTAATCTATTTAAATTAAAATGTAGCTATCTTTTAGTGGATGAATACGTTGATTTTGTTCTTCTTTATACACAACTTTGTGCTCTAAATTAAGCACAACATGTGATGGTTCCTCCTTATTTTCCTCTAACTGAGCTAGGTACTTGATAGGGCACCCTCTTATCAAGACAAAAATTGAGCAATCAGATTTTCCCTCACTCTTGAATTTTTTGATCCATCATTTTGTTCTTCAATCATAATCAGATCATAGTATCCTTGAATAAGAACATATCATGCTCCCAAGATCTCAAACAAGTCCTACAACTCCTCATATTTTTTAGTATATACAATTTAATCTTGAGATGATTAGGGTATTCTTATTGAATCACATGCTTTTCTTAACATATTTGTTCACACTCAAGGTCCTCTTCCATCACATAAAATGGTAGATCATCAAACAAGTTTGTGTCTTCTTCTTTAGGGTTAGTTTCCTCTTCATCAAAAGTGTGCCCAAAAGAATTATTTTATTCTTCTTGTCCCAAGTTTGATATAATGGTATAATGAGGACTACCAATGATGATTTCCTCATCATATTCATTGGAAACATCATCCTCTTTAGCTAGATGGTCTTCATTTGATATCCATATAATTGGTTCTCCTTTGCAAAGGGAGATGGTGGGAGGGAAAGAATGTCCACTTGGTGGAGTAGGAACATGGGATGATCTTGGGGAACAGTGGGATGAATATTCTTATTATTTTGTGGATGGTTTGAAAAAATACTCCTAAAACTTAGGAATTTTCTTGACTTGTATTTTTCAACCTCGTCCCTCTTTTGATTTTGTATCGGCACATTAGGAACAAATAAGAAGCTTGAAAATTTCCTTGGTTGTGCCTCTACAACCTTCCTCTCTTCTTGGTTTTGTATTGTCATGGGAGAAGTGGTCCAAGAAGGTTGACATGGGTAAAAAGGAGATTCATAAGACTAATTTTATTGAGCTTGATTAGCCTCCAAAACTAATATTAGACTACTAATGGATTGAATTAAGACTTTTATTTAATCCCACTCATTGGAGGAACTAGGGGTAACTTGAAAAGGTTGGCTAGGTTGTTCATACTAATAACTACAACCATATGAGGTTCATTATAGGAATGATATGTATTAACATAGGGCTGGTATGGATCATTATATGGTTGATAAGGAGATGTAAAATAGAAATTTTATCCATAACTAGCCATCAAACTTCATGTGGAAAACAAAAGATAAAATTAGAAATAATACATGGGATGCTAAAAATAGATGGATGAACTCAGAGTTGCCATTGATGCTTATAGAAATGCCTCCAAAGGTTGATGTACTAAATAATAAATCCAATAATTCTTGATTATATGATGTAAGGATCATCAAACCGTGTCCCATTGGGCATGCTAAAAACTATTGTCACTTGAATTGGCACCCTTTTAGGAGGTGTTTTAGGCCTCCTCACCCAAGTGACTTATGGAAACATTCCTATGTTGTGGGTGACATAAAGATGGAGTGAATATCTAGAGAGGACTAGTTCCCCTAATCTAACATTAACTCTCCTATTATAAGGAAAAGGGATAGAAGAGTCAAAGGGATAGAAGGAAACTCAACTAAAAAAAGAGGTGATGCACCAAAAATCTAATCCCTGACTTACTATAAACCTACACAATGAAACTAAAAGAGATTGCAGCATACACAACTCACAAATTGAGCCATTTTGAATAATTAATTCAAATAGAGGTACAGGGATCTATGGCAACATTATAATGAGAAGCATTCATCACCACAACTAACCCTACATAAGACACAAGGATACATAGACTACAACCTACAAAAGAAGACTATCTTGCATGAAGGTTAGGATAAATGGACAATAATCAAAGGGGGAATGAACATCATCACAAGGAAATATCAACACAACTCATAATTTAACACAAAAATTCAAGCATGAGATAAGTTAAAATAACTTTCTTCATTACTTCAAATGGCATTCTAAACTTGCCAATAATTTATAATTACAAAGGATTCGCCATCCTTATATAAAAAGTACATGAGGAGGAAGAGAGGAGGGAAAAGCTTCAAATAAAGAGGAAAAAATGTGCCATATTCTTTCATGCATAGTGATCAATAGTGGTATTTGTCTCCATATGTAAAAAGGAGTCAAAAAGAAGAGTACCAAGGGGGACAAGATCGACCACCTCTATGTGAATTAGAAATTACACCCCACCTTCACATGTGCTTCATAGTGATCAATAATTTAGTGCTTGTCTTCACATGTTCAAGTTTAAAAGATGCTTCCCACTTTTTAATTGGATACCCAACACCATGTGACACCAAAACATGGGCCCCCACTCTTGCCATGTCATCTTTTCTTCATAAATATTCATTGTAGCCAATGTCACATCATCTAAAATCAACCTCATCACTATACCACATCATCATGCACAATCACTATGAATAGTAACCATGAATAGTGTCTACTTGAATAGTGTTTGGTGAATATTAATCTTACTCCCATCATTAAACATGGTGTGAGATTGTGAATATTAGGTAAACCTTGTAATCCATGCTGCAACCAAATGGTGACTTGAACAATTAATAACTACCTTAGGGTTTCATCTTTTCTTAGGGTTTCACATGTATCCTCTATTAGGGTTTGACATATATATTATGTCAAACCCTAATAGAGGATACATGTGAAACCCTAAGAAAATATGAAACCCTAAGGTAGTTATTAATTGTTCCAGTCACCATTTGGTTGCAGCATGGATTACAAGGTTTACCTAATATTCACAAGCTCACACCATGCTTAATGATGGGAGCAAGATTACTATTCACTAAACACTATTCATTTGATTTATGATTTCCACTTATCTACATAACTAAAATGGATGCTGACTTTTGTATTTTTTAATTCAATCGATGGTTGTCATAATTACATGTTTATTCTACAGATTATGTGATGTATTTTTATATCATGCAATGAAATGGGTTAAATTTATCTATAATAAAATTGAGGATGATATTAATAATTATGAAGTCTTAAATCTCCTTAGTGACACATATTACATGAATATTTAATCTAAGATGCTTCTCATTACTACTTGAAAGGAAAGGGCATGTATGACTCCTTTCATTCCTCCTCACCCAAGACCTCATAATAGAGATAGCTAACATCCTTCCCATATTATTTACCATAGGTTTATATTGGATATGAAGGTCCATGTTATCATATCAAAAAGAGTTAGGGTTCACAATCTCATCAAGAAAAATAGAAGTAATCAAAATATCCCTTCTAATATTCCTCCTCCACCTAAGATATCAGCCAACATCACTAGAGATTATGGTTCATAGATCAACTTATAAATACTATTTCTAAAATATTTATATTATAATTGCTCAAGAGAACCTTTATCTACAATGGAATTATTTATACAACACTACATGATGCAATATTACCAATAAATATGGTATCAACCTATTTTAAATACATTTTTAATACATTAAAGGATAGTGAAAACATAATTTATTTTAAGAAATAAGATTTGCCTATTCAACATACCTTAGATCAGAATCTCCCACTTTTTATTCAAGTATGGATATTAAATAATGGGGTTGAGAATGTGATTATATATAATGGATTAGGATTGAACATTTATAATATTGTGTTTCTTCAAAAATTTGGTATCAATATGAACACTATTCTATATCAAATAAAAATATAAGATTTTTTATAATGTACCTCACCAAGTGATACAAATGATTACATTGGATGTAACAGTGGGATATAAAACATTAGCTACAATATTTCATGTGATTCCAAACCATTTTAATTATAACCTACTAATTGGTAGACCTTGGATTCATGTAATGGAACCTATCCCATCCATCTCACATCAATACTTAAAATTTATGCATGAAGGATGTTTGCATATGTCTTAATAATAATAAACTATGTAAGTATTATAGAGTAGTTGGACCTAATAAAGGGTTAATACCATAATATAACACCCATCTCTCCTCCATACTAACTCCATTACAAGTCATA